>OY759261.1:46632410-46637410 GCA_963662155.1 Lamellibrachia columna
TAAGCAGCATTTAGGTAGAACTTAATTTGAAAAAGTGGAAGACAACGTTTAAAATAACATATTTATGAGAAGGAATATCGTAAACATCGAATCGATAAATGTGACCCGTCCGGCACAGGAGAGAGGAAGGTGGCGTGCGACTGTTTCTGCCCTAAGCGACGCCTTCGATACGAGAGAAAGAAGAAGATGCAAATACGAAGCCTTCACCGTAATATTGCTATGTACATGATGTATGGATGTAAAGAGGGCATTTAAACTGATCTTATTGGAGTTTTGAGAGCTGTGATTGTGTGTCGCCCGCTTATATATGGAAAGAGTATGGCTTTCCTGATATGTATATCTGGAACCACAATGACACTAACCCGCTGGGAACAAACACAACGTGCGACTACGATATTTTATGTAGTCAAACGAAGGCCGAAGTTCAAGGAATCGACATTTTGGTGAGTGCGTTTGTGAACAACGTTTAGCAAATTAGCATCATTATGCCATACACATCACGAATAAGGTAATAAGGTGAGAACCTTTTGAAAAAGGCAACTGGGGCTATCATTGCGATTATAAATATTCAATAATTAAATCAATGATAACCTTTTGCATTTCATTGGTCCATCCTACGTGAGCTTTTTCCTGTAGAGCCCGGAACGTCTTGTAGCAATCGATCACCACTACCAAGTCACCAACACCAATCTTCACGTTTGTCGTGTCAATTACCGTCAGCAGTTTCGGATTGAAAAATTGGCTGAGACAAACATATCCATTATCATTATTGTGAATAATTTAGAAAGGGCAACTGAGTATCTGACATTTAACTTTTAAATAATGCGGTCACTTTCTTTTACATTTGCCAGTTATGTTTGATAAACACTGTTGTTGTTGTTGTTATTGTTGTGTGTCGTGCTTTCATGATCAATGTCAATAATGACGAAATTACATTTATTTTGTTAACAAAAGTACGTTTATTTACCGAAATTGTAGTTATTTTGGAATTGAAGTGACGCCATGATGATTGTGTGAACATAGTTTTTTTTACATAAATAACATTATATTAAGGAAATGCCACATTTTATAATGCAATCGGGGTCGGCATGACACACTTTGCTATATTTAAAATTATTACAATGTTTGCAACATTGATTCATTGTAGTTATTGTAATACATGCATACATGCATGCATGCATATATACATACATACTTTCATACATACGTACGTACGTACGTAGGTACGTACGTACGTACGTACGTACATACATACATACATACGTACATACGTACATATGTACATTCGTGCTGCACCACCCACTCACTTGGTGTCGTCCGGCAATTCAACAAAAACGTCGCCATCTTCGTCGATTCGATTTACGATAGCGTTCTTGCCGAGGACCTGAAATAGAGAGCAGCCTACGTATATACACAAGTACTATGTGCAGGTCTGATATCGATGTGGTATCATTTTTTGTTTTCAAATATTTGTGTATTTGGTGTATAATATTATGTCATTGTTTGTGGAATACGTCACTAACATGTTGTTATGTTGAATCCTGGGGTGGGGGTTGGGGCCTCCCGTATTGGAAGCCTGGTGGGATAAATGATCGCCCCACCTTTGCTACTTTTACATGTCATTAAATAATTGCTTTTCTCGATGAGCTAGTTTGTATTGGTGATTAAGCTATATCTCATCGATTTACATGTATAATATTTTTCTCGATGAACATGTTTGTAACAGCTATTTCTCATCGATACATGTATTTTATTATCACGATGCATTTATTAAATTACCTTTAACAACAGTTACTCTTTGAGTGTTCCTGTAGCAAACAAGCTCAGGTTTCTGCCATTACGCATCAGCAAGGTATCAACATTAAGCATCAGCAGGGTATAAATGAATATTTTTACACTTGTAAAAATAGTATTTATATAATGTGAGGCGATAATCTACTTTGTATGTTTGTTGCTGTCCGCAACACGAGAAACAGTCCGGAGTACGCGAAATGGTTTTAGTCCAAAAAAGTCATGTGACCACGTGACAAGTTAAACCCTGTCCCTTTGTGTTGCAAACTTCGCTGACGCAAGTCTTGTTTTCGTGAAGCAACACATTGGACGTTTTTCCTCCCACCATCCTCCCCTTTCTACCACCAATGTTCTCGTGTTGCGTACCATGTTATCATGATTATGTACTGTATGTACGTGAGATAAATGATCGCCCCACCAGGTTTCTGCCATTACGCATCAGCAAGGTATCTACATTAAGCATCAGCAGGGTATAAAAAATGATAACACATATGCCGATATTCAGCTATGCCTAACAAAAAGCGTAGAAAACGTGACATTATTTTCTTCAATCAACATGTGTGTAACAGGTTCAAGTACAAAATAATGGAGTCGTGTTTTGTATTCCAGTGGTACAATATCGCGTGATTTCAACTTTACTGGCAAGAACCATCATATTTGGGTGTCACTGGGGTATATCTACAAATTTCGTCCAGCGTTTACGTATTGAGGTATGACTAATTGTTTCACACTGCCCTTTAGTAGAATCTGGCATTTTTATGATTAGCGTATATCCAATATGACCGCCAACGTGTTATCGTTTTGATCATATTATATGTCAATTTCTTAAAGCAATATCACTATGGTTTTAAAAGCTATTATATTGTTATTGCTTGCATACATTACAATACAAGCATTATGTTGTCTTACTCAAAATAGTATGGCAGGAATAAAACTAAATATATGCATAATTTGGCCGTACACATATGATTACCGTTAAGGTAAATGATGATAATAATGATGAAAAGTATGGGACATTGCAAAGTTGCTAGTCGTCGTTTCTATGCAGCAGCAATATATAAATACAAAATGGTGACGTCACATATTGTGGAAGGAACTGTGTCTGAACCAGATAGTATGGCGTACGACGCATCGACACATTTGATGAATCTCATTAGTTTCTCGTTTTTTTTTCTATAATCTCATTTATTTATTGTTATTCTCTATATAATATGCGTCAAACGTCCACATTTAATTTATAAAAAGAAAACAGCTGAAATCATGGTGAAATGCCCTCAATAAAGAGCGTGGAGGGGGTTATGTTGAATTGTTCATTATAAAATAATAAGTATGAAGCCAGTATGAAAAAAATTATTGACTTACTGAAACCAAACTTGTTTTCCATCCACCATGATTTCCTTGTAGTTCCATCACTCTATCTTTGTTTTTCTCGATGACGACGATGTCATACCTAGGACACATTTAGTAACAAATAATTTATTTATAATGACTATGGTAATGATGTCACTTGTTTGCGCTTTTGATATAAAATAAACAGACGCGTAAATAGGTTGTTCGCAATAATACGTTCATTGTTTAACTAAAACACGCTTGGATATTGAATATCGAATATTTAGTTTTGTACAGTCTACAGTAAGTATAGAAAACTTAGTTACTTTTCAGTTCCTAGAAATACGTGTGAACAACGCGTCACGTTTACATATCACTTAGAGTACAATCTACTGGGCATCAACATACTACAACTCTTACTGCCATAGAATATCAGTTCGATAACATATCTATTACGATACTGCCAGTCCTATGTAATTGAGTAAAATATTTTGAATGAATTCACGGTAAATTATATCACGCACGGGTATCTAGCATAAAGGCAATGCGAAAATGCAAAGGTAGAAACAATTTTAAACAAATTATTGATAAAACGATTCAACGTAAAAAAGAGAGTTTGATGCACTATGTCTAGGAAACTTTTCTTAAACTAGCATTATTGGAAGCAGTCTTGATAGAGAAAGTAGATTTTACCTCTTGAATGGTTGACTTCTCCTATCCTCTTCTTCTGTGTCTTCTTCGTCGCACAATGTCAGAAGAGCCTTGTTGTATACCAAACTACAAAATAAAGTAGCGAAAGAAGAATATGGCGATGATAACAATAATAGCATGTCGACAGCAATTATTTTAGTCTATATATTCACACATATGCATCAACATTCAGTAAGATTCACTAACAACAAAATCAGCATTGCTATTTGTACTATGTACAGTTTTTGTACACACACATATTCAAAATAAAGGTACGTTATTATATAGCGCGTTATCCAGTCCTTGGGACTGCTCAAAACGCTTTACACTTCACCCAATGGCAGACCTGTTCATTCCAACGCCATCTCGAATTCTTTGGGAAGCATTCAGCCAAGCTGCAATTACTGCACGAAGAATATTCGATCAAATATCCAACTGTGCATGTAGCAAGGTACTCTTTTATATAACTGAGTGAACTGTGGCAACGTGGGGTGAAAGAAATTGCCAAAGTGTCGAAACGGCAGCAGAAGTATTCGAACCCGGGTTCTCTCGTACATTGGATATGATAATCATAATTATAATCCCACAATGCCCTTATGTTTACGTGTTTTCTGTTTATTTGTGGTGTTCAAAAATCTATCCTTTATTCAATAATTGACGACTGTCAACAGTACCAGTATGTAATAGTGAATTAAATATATTGTCCAGAGGGGGCGTCTTATCCCACGTCTGTGACGAGACGCCCACTATAACAGTTTTTCTCCATTGTGTAAAAGACAGTGGCGCCCGGGTCACATTTTGCCAACCCCTGTAAATCATGACAACGCATGACTTGAACGGGATAGTCAGCATACTTTCAAAATTCAATAATTTCGTTCTATGAATTGTATTTTAATAAATAAAATTGAGCTTAAATTACCAAATCCCCGCATCCCCCAAGAGTTCCACTTCCTCTAAAAACGCATCCAAAAAAAAATCACCCACGCTATGCGCGTGTTGTGTGGCTATGTTTCTTGAGAATTAATCAAATATACACATGCACACTCACGCTCTGCCATCTGGAAACTGCACCACAATGTTCCTGGATAGTTTACCCTTGACGACGCCGACTTTGCCTAGATACTGTTTGGAGAACAATATATAAGATATATTAGAAATTTGAATGCATGAAAAAGTGTATTATTTCAAAC
>OY759261.1:46639910-46654910 GCA_963662155.1 Lamellibrachia columna
TAATGTAATAATTTGAATACGTACCTGTTGCCTCCCAACTGACCACAAGCTTCCTCCTCTGGATTGGTTTCAAGAATTGTTCTAAATCAGATTCCTTTATCAACCTCAAATCACTCTCCGATTCAACTCCAATGGACACGAAATGATCCATAATGGCCTGCGGTACATCAGATTCCAATGATGGCAGTATCTTGCGAATGGATGCTTTGGTATTTTCCATCCTAGAAAGAGAACATTAGAAACATTGAAGCCAATGTGCGGTAGTTATAACATTTTCAAAACATCGTTAATTAACATTGTTACAATGACTCCAATGATTGGCTTCTTCTGAACGAATAACATTTGCTCAGCCATAGCTACATCTACAATTAACAAGATTTAACAATATTTTCCATCCAAGCCAAAGGCCCAGATGGCAAGTGGACAAGGAAGCCATTGGCATATCGAGGGTCCATCAGTGTTCATCTACGTGTAACCCGCCCTCTTGAAATATGTATCCAACTTGTTTTTAAACATATACAATCCGTAGATAATGTGTTCCGTTAATTTACTGTCCTGTGTGAGAATGAGTACTTCCTGATATCCAATCTACACTTATTATTTACTAACTTTACCTCCTGTCCTCTAGTTCTGCTTTCTTTCTGAAGAGAGAAACATATTGCTATCAATATTTTCATGCCTATTATATATATATTAAACACTTCTATTTTAGTTGTTCTCCTCTGTATGCGTTCAAGTGTATCTATATCCTTCTTATGATATGGTCTCCGCGTTTGTATACAATATTCTAAATGAGGTATAACTATTGCTTTATACAGATATATAATTAGCTTGTTATCCCTGTAAGTTATGTTTATCCTAATCAACCCGAGAATTTTATTACCCTTTGAAGCTGCAATACCCTCTACTCTGAAACTTTTTATTGTAACTCCTGAGTCCTTTTCTTTTACAGTAGTTCCCAGAACAGTATTTCCAATTTTATAATTTACATCCAAGTTCCAATGTCCTGTATGTACGCATTTACATTTCCCAAAATTGAACGACATCTGCCATTTCTCAGACCAGCACAGATATTTATCACCATATTATAATACGTGGTTGTTTATTCCATTAAGCAGCAGAAACGCCCATGGCAATGGGTCATTAATTATCTCCATGAATCCAGTCAGTTTTATCCGAACATTTCACAAGATTGTCACCCAAGGAAATTAGGTTCAGAAGGTAAGTGAACAAGGAAACTATTTGGTTGTCCAGAATTCAACATTGTTCAATGTATGTGTAACATGTCCACAAATAAGACAGTCAGTATATAATTTGTCCCATTTATTTATCGTCCTCTTGGAAAATTAACACTTCCTCATATTTAAACTACACTGTTCTTTAACTAGTTTTACTTGATGGTTCAACTACCCACGCTAAGAAAATATGTCTATCAACATCATAACAACTATTGAGTATTATAAAAAAATTATATTTGATATCGTCTTAATCTAAAGGTATTTAGTGTTGTTAATCCGCATTCCAAAGTGCATGGAATTGTGAGAGTTGAGAATGAAATGTTACTCCAGTTAACACATCCACATCCACGTTTATTGTGACCTTGAACATATCAAGCTACCAGAACCCTTCGGTACTGCACAAAGCGTTCTAGCAGCTATTACAACCTGTACCAAACAAAACCAAGCAAGGAATGCAATGCAACCAGAGTAGAATACAAATACCATTTTCCAGCTGCAGGAGCTCTCTCCTCTGGAAGAGCACTCTCCTCTGCAGGAGCTCTCTGCTCTACAGCACCTGTTCCGTCTGCAACAACGACAGAACACATACATCGTGATCTTTGCTAGTGTATTTTGTTAACTATCATAGCGCTGACAATATACACTGGTCATGAGGAAGAGCTTCAAATGAAATGATGATTAGCACGTCAATTGATAAATAGCGAGTGTTCACATAAACTAGTTTAACACTCATATCTGATCTTATTTCATTAATTTAACAAGCAATTGAATTTGACGCAACAATACAACGAATTATCATTCTCAAAAACATACTTTATTGAACTGCATGTCGGTTAACGTATTTAGTTCGCATTTATAAAATACATGTTTAATAAAAAATCAACATGTAATGTTGTATTTAACAGTGATCCGAACAATGCCATCTAGTTGTTGCATGCACGCATCACGCAGCAGTGATGAATATGTACATTTGTGTTGAACGTCTACCTCTTCTGGAGATGAATCTTACGGCTTTTACGTTGAACACCCGCGGTTTGTCCAAGAAAACCTTTACACGTCCTCTTGAGAGTACATCTACTACGATGCTGGCTGAACCCAGAAACTACAAGAGTCAATATACTTGATTTAATACAGTATTACTAATGTATGTATTGTCATCAATATCAATAGAAACACATACAATACATTATGCACTATTATCTGTGTGTAGACAGGACATACCTTTGTAATCGTCATTTTAAAAGTACAAAGGCTGAAAGAATGTTAGTTCAATATTATACGTTATATCGTTTTATACATATTGAGCGCCGAGATGTTTCTTAAAGAACCACATATTAAAATTTACTTTAACCTCTTAACTGTTTATGCACATCGACGTTGCCGTTCAACACGCTACGAAAACATTACATTCGAGTCAAAACATTCAAATTAACCATAACCTTATCTCGACCGTTTTATTCCCTATTGGGAGTAACCGATCGTGTCCTCATCCGCCATGATAACACTATAAAACTTGTGTTAACAGTGGTAATTATTGTTGATAGTAAATACGGTTAAGACAATGTAGGATTGCAATTTCAGTGACATTTGAATTCAGGCGTACGTATTAGAAACCAATTGCAACTATAAAAAAGTCAATAATCATTCTTCATTTAGAATGCAAGAAGTACTTAATTAGTGTGGTGAGAATGCCACCAGAAGACCAATATAAGCAGCATTTAGGTAGAACCCAACTGGATAAAGTGGAGGACAACTTTTAAAATAAATTATTTATGAGAGGCAAATTCGTAAATTTCGAAACGAAAAACAACATAACCCGTCCGGCACAGGACAGAGGAAGGTCGCGTGCGACGGTTTCCACCCTATGCGACGCCTTCGATACGAGAGATAGAAGAAGATGCAATAAGAAGCCTTCATCGTAAGATAACTGTGTACACGATGGATGGATGCTACAAGACGGCATTTAAACTGATCTTATTAGGGTTTTCAGAGTTTCAGAGTTGTGTTTGCGTGTCGCCGGCTTATATTTGGGAAGAGTGTGGCTTTCCTAATATATCTGGAATACAACGAGAGTAACCAGCTGTAAACAAACACAATGTGATACTACAATTTGGTGTAGTCGATCGAAGGCCCAAGTTCAATTAATGGCCATCTAGGTGCGTGAGTTTGTTGACAATGGTTAGAAAATTAGCATCGTTGTGACATACACATCAAGAATAAGGTAATACGGTGAAAACCATTAAAAAAAGGCAACTGGTGCTACCATTGCGATAATAAGTATTCAATAATCAAATCAATGATAACCTTTCGCATGTCACTGGTCCATCCTCCGTGAGCTTTGTCCTGTAGAGCCTTGACCTTCTTGTAGCAATCGATCACCACTACCAAGTCGCCAACACGAATCCTCACGTTTGTCGTGTCAACTACCGTCAGAAGTTTCGGATTGAACCATTGGCTGAGAAAAACATATTCATTATCATGATTGAGACACACTTAGAAAGGGCAACTGGGTACCTGACGGTAACGAAGTTGTAGTTTTTATAGAATTGAAGTGACGCCATGATCCTAAAAAGATATAACTTACGAACCAAATAACTATAGTGTGAACATAGTTTTTGTTAACATAAATAACATTATATGAACGAACATAGCACATTTTGTAATGAAATTCGGATCGGTTTGACACACTTTGCTGCATTTAAAAGGTTAGAATGTTTGCTGCATTGTTTCAGTGTAGTTATGGTAATACATACATGTATGCTTGCATGCATATATACATACATACATGCATGCATGCATGTATGCATACATACATACATACATACATACATACATACATACATACATACATACATACATACATACATACATACATACATACATACATCCATACTTGCATATATGCATACACACAAACATACATATATACATACATACATACACGTGTGCATGTATGTTAAATATTATTACAGAATAAATCCACAATGTTTTGCAACAAAAAGTATATATTGCTTGTTGCATGCTGTGCTACCCACTCACTTGGTGTCGTTCGGTAATTCAAGAAAAACGTCGCCATCTTCGTCGATTCGATTTACGATAGCATTCTTGCCGAGGACCTGAAATAGAGAGCAGCCTACGTATGTACACGAATATTAATTGCAGGTCTGACGTCGATATGATATCACGTTTTGTTTTCAAATATTTGTGTATTTGGTGTATACCACTGTGTCGTTGTTTGTGGAATATGTCGTTAACATATTGTTATGTTCATAAAAAACATATATGCCTATATTTTGCTATGCCTAACAGAAAGCATATATAAAGTGACAATATTTTCTTAAATCAACATGTGTGTAACTGGTTCAAGTACAAAATAATGTAGTCGTGTGTTGTATTTCAGTGGCACAATGTCGATTGATTTCAACTTTACTGCAAGAATCATCATATTCGGGCAGCCAGCGGGGTATACCTATACACTTCGCATTTTTATGATTAGCGTATATCCAATATGACCGCCAACGTGTTATCGTTTTGATCATATTATATGTCAATTTCTTAAAGCAATATCACTATGGTTTTAAAAGCTATTATATTGTTATTGCTTGCATACATTACAATACAAGCATTATGTTGTCTTACTCAAAATAATATGGCAGGCATAAAACTTAACATATGCATAATTTGGCCATACATATATGATTACCTTTATGGTAAATGATGATAACAATGACGAAAGGTCTAGTTTAGTGCAACGTTCCTAATCGTCGTTTCTATGCAGCAGCAATGTCTAAATACAAAATGGTGACGTCATATAATATGCAATGAACTGTGTCTGAACCAGACAGTATGGTGTACTACACATCTACACATTTGAGGTATCAGTTATTCTTCTATACTCTCATGTATGTATTGCTATTACCTACGGAATATGCGTCAAACGCCAACATATAATTTATAAAAAGAAAACAGTTGAAATCATGGTGAAATGCCCTCAATAAAGAACGTGGTCTGGCGGGGGTCATATTGAATTTTTATTATAAAATAATAAGTAGACGCGTCGGATTTCAATTCAGAAAGCCATTGGAACAATTACTCCTATACAAAAGTTGGGCGGAATGTCGAACCTAACAGTCCTAGGTCCGATACAACAATGCTATAGCCAGTATGAGAACAAATGATTAGCTTACTGAAACCAAACTTGCTTTCCATCCACCATGACCTTCCTGTAGTTCCTTCACTCTATCTTTGTTTTTCTCGATGACGACGATGTCATACCTAGGAATAAAACATTTATTTATAATGACTATTTTAATGATGCAGCTTGTGTGCTTTTTTGTTATAAAACTAACCGACGCGTAAATAGGATGTTCGCAACAATACATACATTTATAACCAAAACACGTTTGTTTGAATATTTAGTTTTGTACAATCTACAGTAAATATATATAAACTTAATTACTTTTCCGTTCCTGGAAATGCGTGTGTACAACGCGACACGTTTTCATCACTTAGAGTACACGCTACTGGGCATCAACATTCTGCAACTCATACTGCCACAGAGTATCGACTCGATGGAATATCTACTATGACAATGCCAATTCTAGGTAATTGAAAGAAATACTTAGAATGAATTTACGGAAAATTAATATCACGTACGGATATCTAACCCAAAGCAAATCGACTTTTACAACGATTGGTAATTTCAAATTAATTATTGAGAAAACGACTCAATGTAAAAAAGACATTGGTGCATCATGTCTAGGAAACTGTTTAACTAACATTATTGGAAGCACTCTTGAGAGAAAAAGTAGATTCTACCTCTTGAATGGTAGACCTCTCCCAGCCTCTGCTTCTTTGTCGCACAATTTCAGAAGAGCCTTGTTGCAGAGGAAACTACAAAATAATGTAGCGTAGGAAGAAGACGGCGAAAACGATACCAGTATATCGACAGCAATTATTTTAAAACTCTATATATTCACACAAATGCATCAACATTCAATAAGATTTACTAACAAAGAAGAAATTCCGTATTGCTACTTGTATCACGTACATATATTCCAAAACGTGTACATGTGTGTATTATATAATACAATAAAATAAAGATACTTCCATTGTGCTAAAATCACCGGGAAAACCAGTACAAGCAGCGTGCCTAAAAGGATGATCAGCGAGTTACGAATCACTAGCCGACTCAAACTAGTACCATTCGACTGCTGCTGCACCCTCATGCTCTAAGTAAAGGTACGTGATACGCGGTATCCAGTCCTTGGGACTGCTCAAAGCGCTTTGCATTTCACCCAATGGTAGACCTGTTCATTCCAACGCCATCTCGAATTATCTGGGAAGCATTACTGCGAGAAGACTATTCGTTCAAATATCCACGTCCTTCTGTAGCCTGGTACTTATTTATACAACTGAGTGAACTTTATCAACGTGGGGTGAAAGAAATTGCCAAAGTTTCGAAACAGCAGCAAGAGGATTCGAGCCCGGGTTCTCTCGATCGAGAGTCCCACGTTCTACCGCGACGCACTTCAAACATATGTAGATGCGTGTATTATACAATACAATAAAATAAATACACTTCTATTGTGCTAAAATCCTCGGGAAACCCAAGCTCAGCAGCGCGCCTAAGCAAAAAGGTTAGGCAGTTCGATCCATACGCTGATGAGCTAGATGATCAGCCAGTTTAAAATATACTATCGGAATCACTGGCCGACCCAATGTAGTCCCATTCAACTGTTGCGGCACCCTCACACCGATGCTGTTCTGTCACCGTGTCAACTGCCCGTGTAGCTGTAACAACAAGTCAGGGGCAGCTTGTCCTCCACCGGGTCTGGTCAACGTTTGTGTTTTATAACTATTTCTGCCTAACAATTCACGTTTGCTATTTTGCACCGGCCGTTTAGTACATTGCATATGATAATCATATTTAGACCCCCACAATGCCCTTAAGTTTATACTGTTTTCGTTTTATTTGTGGTGTTCAATCATACGTCCTTTATTGAGTTCCTGTTGTTAAACCAATAGCTTAAACATCTTCATCCCTGACAAATATGAACATTTGTTAAACCAAATATTCTAGGTGTTTTGATAGCACCAGTATGTTGTCTATCCGTTCTAGTCATCAAATTGTGATTACATATTAATGGTAAGATAGGTAGGGACACGGATATAGTTATTCATAAACTTATTATTTTTGGTTACCTATGCCGTCATACGTTTGTTGTAGGTTAATAGTACGTAATACCAACACATTATTGACAATTGTCAACAGTACCAGTGTGTAATCGTTAATTAAATGTATTGTCCTGTGGGGGGCCTTTCTCCAGGCATGGGACAAAAATAGTGTTCTCTCCATTGTTTGAAATGGGGCAGTTCGGATTATGCACAATTTCGCCGCGGATCGAATAAAAGCTGTTCCGTCAGCACTCGGCAGTGGTGCACGGGCCGCATTTTGCAGACCCCAGTAAATCATGACAACAAATATAACTTGAACGAGTTAGTCAATATATTTTCAAAACTCAATAATCTCGTTTCATATGTGTTTTATTTTAATGAATAAAAATGGGTTTAAATTAGCAATCCCCGGATCCACTTCCTCTAAAAACGCAACTCAAAAGCACACCACCCACGCTATGCGCGTGTTATATGACTATGTTTCTTGAGAGTGAATAAAATATACACATGTACACTCACGCTACGCCATCTGGAAACTGCACCACAATGTCCCCGGATCGTTTACCCTTGACGACGCCGACTTGGCCTAGATACTGTTTGGAGAACAGTATATATATTAGAAAGTTGAATGCACGGAGACTTGTATTATTTCAAACAAGTAATGGAACTGTGCATGTGAAAAAAGCACACAATATGAATATCAATAATAATATACTAATTTTAATCTGTAATGTTTTATATCTAACATAATCGTGTAGCCATCTATTCAGACAAACCCTGTATTTGTTTTGACAGTATGCTGTGTGTAAGCTGCGAATCAAAAGAAGATAACTCAGATTATCAAATAGGTAAATTATATTTTCGCTATTTTCATTGAAAACTCGTATTTATTTATGTGAATTAGTCACGGTAATAAATGTACTTGTAGCACATACTGCTGCCCAGGTATATACATGATACGCATAGTTACAAATATGACGTTTCCCTACGTTCCACACTATTTACCTGATGTTGTGCATAGGCAATCTTACACTTTCCAATCACACAACCATAAAATTCCCAACGTATACTATTTTAGGGTCTACTGATACACAAACAATCCGTCACCTTTATCTTTTCTTTGTGCCAGCCACCATGGCCTTTTTGTAGGCGAATGACTCTTGACTCTTTAGCATCAAGCCGGACTTGGCAGCCCCTGCCAAACTTCTGCAACGAGACGTCTCTACCGTGGTGAACTAAGAATGTACTTGCAATTGGATACCAGCTGTACCAACCAACGACAATATTACATCCTAAGGTATATTTGTCTGATATGGGGGAATATATTCTTCACATAATACATACAATCACATAAGTCAATGTAGATGAACATCGATGACTTGACGCGTTTTATTCTTTAACCCGAATGGTGTGTGTCCCAATGTCTCTTCACATCTAAATACGTTGAATCGTGTTGCCTGGTCCAACGCGTTTGTTTTAAAACGGCATAATCGCAGGCAAACTAAATTACAAACAACCACCTTTAATGACGCCTTCGTATATAAATGTCACTTTTTATAGGAAAGGTGGCAACAACGTAAATAACATATCCTGCGGAAGCGTTTACAAAATTGTCTCAAACAACACCAATATGATTGTCTTCCTTACCTCGTCGTCGTCGTCGTCGTCGTCGTCGTCGTCGTCGTCGCTGTCGCCGGTACCTCTCTCTGTGGAACTTCGTAGCCTATCCAATAGTTCAGTCAATCTGTGGAGGGACCCCATCCCGGAATCAGAGTCAGAGTCACTGCTTGACTTATCACCAGAAGTTGTCGTGTTCGAGATTGGATCAATATCTAGTGGAAATGATAACATATGTATTCTTTGATTTTGACATCCAAAGCAATAGGCTGCAGTTTCCATTTAGACAAGGAACGCATTCACATATTGAAAGTACACAATTGTTATCAATGGGTGGCCCACCCCTTTGCACATATCTATCACTTTACACAGTCAGAATGTAATTTATTCTAATAATGTATTGTCTTCTGTGGAAAGGAAAATGTTAGATAGGAGTATGTTATATATATATATATATATATATATATATATATATATATATATATATATATATATATATATATATACATATATATATATATATATATACATATATATATATATACATATATATATATATATACATATACATATATATATGTATATACATATATATATATAAATAGATATATACATATATATACACACATATATATATATATATATATATATATATATATATATATATATATATATATATATATATATATATATATATATATATATATATATATATATATATATATATATATATATACGTAAAACCAGTTCGTCATCAGGAATGGTAAGTTGCAATATCTTAGCTGCTTCAAAACAGAACAACACATATGCCAAAAGAAAATGTATATGTTGTAAGAATTCAGTATTATGAAAACAGTTTTATTGTTCTCTGGACGGTAAACACGTTTGCATCCGTATACAAGTGATACGTTGACAAATCTACTATAAATATCTGAGTAGGCCTACATGTTTTAGCAAAAAGTGCTCAGTAATATTGGAATGTGGTTAGTAAAGTCATAAATGGCTTGACTTCTCATTGACAAAACCGTGTCATTAACTGGAACGCTGATATGCATGCAACACCACATATTTACCAGATCTGGCGATATGACGTATGGCTTTCATGTTGTAGATCCATGACTTTTCGGAAATTACAACATTAGCAAGTCCGTTTGGCAGAATATCCACTACTGTGCCAATTACGCCCAAGTTCTACAATAGATGGTTGGGTTAACATCCATGTATCCAGCAAGTGTAAAATAAACTATACTAATATGAGTACCACAAGGTAGCAGTGTCGTTGCACAAAACGTATTATTCAACATAAATCAAGGAAGGTTTCATAGGATAGTTGCGAATTCATGACAACACAATAAAAGGCCGATTGACCCGTTTGCTTGCAAAATATGCATATGACATAAATACTAGTATTACAATTTGTTGCGTAGGTATGTCGTCGGTGTAAAAATAATTGGACATATGAAATCTGTTAAATCAATGTTGGCTTATCATCTGGTGATGTGTTTGTTTTATCATTAGAGCAATCTCTCCGGTAGAAAGTAGATTACATATGTGTGTGTCTATTCTATGAATGGAGAAATGCGAACCTCTCGCATTTCTTCTTGCCATCCTCCGTGGTCTTCGTCCTGTAGCGCCTTGACCGTCGCGTAGGAGTTGACCACGAACACGAAGTCACCAATTTCGATTGCCATCTTGGACGTGTCAACGACCTCCAGCAGTTTTGGATTGAAACACCACCTGAAACACAGACACATTTTATCGCCAATCCAGTTATAGTGACATAGTAGATTGAACAGAACAAGACACAATTTTCCTGATATAATATAACACATAGTCGACATCAGCTGCTGATAAGTAATAAGACTATTTGTGATAAATACATAATAGAAAGTAGAGATGTAATTATAATTGTATGATTCGGTAATTGGTTCAACATCATTAACATACCAACCCAATGACAAACAAGTAAACACTGGTGATACGGCGGTTGTATGTTGTTCTAATATTTTCTTAGACTTGCTGCTAGATTTAAATTGTATATTTGATCTATTTAAACAAGTTTTTGTGTGACTTAAGTGTACAATAATGTATCTATATTGACAATATTTGGTAATTTATACATCGTGAGATGTTTGTCACCCACTCACTTGGACTGGTTGATACACTTCACATGGACGTCGCCGTCATCGTCAACTTTGAGAATATATCCTCTCGAGCCAAGAACCTGAAAACAATTAGTTGCTTTGGCTAAACCTAAGCTACAGCGTCACACTGCGGCAGTGTCGTGTAGCGATGTTTGCATAGATAGGTAATAATAATAACAATACATTTATTTTATATAGTGCGGTTTTCTTGAAAGCTAAAAGCGCTTTACAAACAATGGTTCCGTGTTCATAATTTGCTATTGTAATGCGAGTTCAAATTTCTCAATAATAACACACCAGAAAAACGTAATTGATTAACCCACCAAAGCCATACGACCTGCATAGCCACCGTGATCTTCTTGAAGTGCCTCCGCAGTTTCCTTGTCTCTCTCGATGGAGACAATATCATACCTGAGAAATAAAAATCCATTAATTCTGATACTGATTATGCATCTTTGCGTCACTAAGTTGTTATTAAATACCAATGAGAAAATCGATAGCTTTATTGCGAACTAATGTATTTAACTAAAGTGTGTGTGTGTGTGTGTGTGTGTGTGTGTGTGTGTGTGTGTGTGTGTGTGTGTGTGTGTGTGTGTGTGTGTGTGTGTGTGTGTGTGTGTGTGTGTGTGTGTGTGTGTGATTCTATATATATATATATATATATATATATATATATATATATGTATGTATGTGTGTATATATATATATATATATATATATATATATATATACATACATACATACATACATACATACATACATACATACATACATACATACCTACCTACCTACCTACCTACCTACCTACCTACCTACCTACATACATACATACATACATACATACATACATACATACATACATACATACATACATACATACATACATACATACATACATACATACATACATATATACATATACGTGACCCGCTCCACAAAAATCAGGAATAAGTCGGAAAATTACACTGTGAGATAGGTACCACGTAAATGATTATTGTATGATCTTTCCAATGATGCCAAACACACCTACCAAGCTAAATTTGTTGTTGAGTGAGTGATCGTTTGATAAAGAGAAGGTGCCCCGGGTCATTTGACGAAAAATTAGAAAAACAGCTTTGAAGTTTACTAAATTATATTCATACATTTCAATAACAAAGGCATAGCATATGAAGTTGAAACTTTGTACTGTTGTAGTACACATCAATACGGATATTTTGATTGAATTCCATTTCGTTAGCTGTGAACGTTCGCAAGATATGGCATTCGGCATTCTCAGCGACGTTGTCGCCAAGCTGTCCGCGCACTCGCTCGAAGCTGGCAGCGTCAACTGTCGCTCGATCGTGGTCTTCCTCGTCAATTTCGCCCTCAGAAACGATGTTCATTCCGCTGTCGCTATTTGATCCGTCTGACTCGACTAAGTTCTCCACTCAACGACAACTAAATAAATGATTAATGAAAGTAGATTTGATATAATAACACTCTCCGTGCAGCAAAGTCAAACCAATACAAACATGGCTTCGCGTGGTGTAAAAGTCGCATTCCAATGTTCAGAGCATGCGCGTTTCTAACTGAGCCAATCAGCCAATGCGATTCGTATCACGTGATTACGTCCTAATTATTATTCAATAATTCGGTCTCCGTTTTAAACCTCTCTGACTGGCTATGTAGTAACATGTGACTGATTTTGTTTTAGTAAATACATCCCGTAATAGACCAGCTTTCCAAAGATGTCAATATAGTGGGGTGGACGTGATGTGCGGTGTATACGATACATAACTTGACTTCCGGAAATCTCGGTGCAGCAGCCACTTGAAATTGGTGTAGAGAATTTACAGAAAAAAAGTGGATTATCGAATAGAATTAGTATTACAATTATATTATACATAAACGTATTGTAGACATATATTAAAAAACAGTTTTTGTTAACTATTTGTCACAGGCGCGATTTTAGAGTAAGTTAGTTCCGGACTCCGACGGGGAAGTCAGTGAGCGTTAATAAGGTTGTTTACCATTCGAAAATTAAGATGGCATAGAGAATAGTCAGAAACAGTCGAATATTGGTTAGAATAAGTATTACTATTACACATATACTATATACACAAACTTCTTATGGACATATATTAAGAAACTGTTTTTGTTAACAGAGGCAGTATTTTTCCCGGACTCAAATTCAACGAGCGATAAGGAGGAGTTTGTTTACAAGTCGAGAATTAAATTGGTGTACCAAATTATTGTATACATTGTTAAATATATATTAGATAAACTTATACATTTACATAAAGTAGATACATAAGGTAATATCTGTCATAGTTGTAGTAAACGATATCGGTAAAAATTTATTAACAGCAGGATTTTAGCGTAATTTGGTTTACACTGACTTCGTTGTTTTGTTTACACAGTGTTCTCCGTATTCGCTAGGTGGCAGGCTTTTTCTTTGCTCGTGCGAGCTTAGGAGAAAAGACATAGTTAGCGAGTATATTAGCCTAAGGTGTTCTTTTGAACACAAAAACAGCCTTATTCAAGGCTAACGTAGCAATCAGATTTAAATCTAGATTTATACATAAACGAAGAGGATAACACAAAAATACAAGATGCTATAAAGGAAGTTAGTAAAGGGGAATGTATCATAATGGGAGATTTAAACCATGGAGACATACAATGGAAATCTCTAGAGAGTACATGGGGTGAGGACCAACAATTTCTATTTTTAATTCAGGATAGCTTCCTTACTCAGCACGTGCTAGAACCAACCAGGGGAGAAAATGTATTAAATATAGTTTTATCATCACAAAAAGAATTAGTGGTCAATGTAAAAATACATGAACCATTCGGTAACAGTGACCACAATCAAATACATTTTGACATCAATGTAAAATCAGAAAGTAAAAATAAAAAAACGTGTAAGAGAAACTTCCACAAAGGTAACTATAAAGATATGAGAAAATACTTAGCAAAGCTAGATTGGAATAACATGCTGACGAATAAGACCGCAAATGAATGTTGGAATATTCTAAAATATGAAATTGAGAGTATCATCGATAAATTTGTTCCCTTGAAAAAAACAAAGAAAACGGTCTAGAAAGAAACACTTGTCAAAAGAAGCTATTAGAAAAAGTAGTGTTTAAGCAAACTATGTGGAGGGTTTATAGGCGTACCAGAAAGGATGAAGACTATGCAAATGAAAAAGAGGCACTTAACCTAGCTACAACTGAAATTAGAAAATCTAAAATAACTTTTGAACAAAAATTGGCAGGAAATATAAAAAATGACAGCAAGAGTTGTTATGCTTATGTAAGGATTTAACAGAAAGTTCGCGATAAGGTCGGACCACTGGAAAACAACAGGGGAAACATAATTTCAGGCGGGTTTCAAATGGCAGAGGTCCTGAATGAGTATTTCAGTTCAGTTTTTACCACAGAAGATATCAGCTCACTTCCAGTTCCATTTACTAAATTTGAGGGCAATAATTCTGAACATTTAAGGCAATTATTTGTAACTCCTGAAATGATAGCACAGACAATTAAGAAGATGAAAGATAATAAATCAACTGGAGTTGATGGGATACCACGAAAACTGCTTAAGGAAATTGTTGAGCAAATTAGTACACCACTTGCAAAATTGTTTAACGCGTCACCAGAAGAAGGAATATTTCCTTCAGAATAGAAAGGAGCAAATATTACGCCTCTGTTTAAGAAGGGATCAAGGAACAAGCCAGAAAATTACAGACCAGTGAGTTTAACATCAGTTGTATGTAAATTACTCGAAACATTAATTAGAGACCACATGGTGGAATTCCTTGTAAAGCATCAATTAATAAATACATC
>OY759261.1:46659910-46662410 GCA_963662155.1 Lamellibrachia columna
CTGCATCTCTTGCTTTAGTTGTGCCCCGTTGAAATAGCCACATAGAAGTGCATTAAACGTAAGCGTAAAACAGCCGAACATTAACCTGTTTCATTTCATCGTTCCAACCAACAAGTTCCTCCTGTAGTTGAATGGCGACCGACTCATCAGAGTCAACCCGGACTTTCTCCCCTTCACAGAAAATCCGCCCCAAATCAATCTGAGTGCGGACTCGCGAGCCAGTAGCTGTTTGTGATGCCAATGGGGGGTCGGTGCGATCATAAAACAAAACATCCTGCAACGAGAGATACGGCGATGTAAATATATAAATAGTTGGAAGGTTTTTGACACACAATTTAAATCGTCACGTCAGAAACAATTTTGATACTCGTGATACTGTCATAAACAAAAGATCGATTGTTTTTAGAGACATGCACATACACCACAATAAATGAAACATTAGTTGTTGTTTGAAAAAGTAGTATTACTGAATATGAACACCATGTTTGGAGGTGGCAAGACTTATTATTGAGATCAATGCAGAATCTGTGCCAGATGCAAGCTACTTGAAAGTTGGCATGCTATTGATATAGACAGGATATCCGTTTAAATGTTTAAAATAAAAACATATAAGAAGGAACCCCTTCTCTATAATTAATCTGAGTTAGAATTAGTTAGTAACAAAAGTCAACATGTAGTAAGTTTTTGACAGCTACTGACATCATCCAACCATGAATACTTTTCTGACTGTTTCAAACACAACGCAGAAAACAGCCCCTGGGTATGAGGAGTAATCGCAAATGTTTCAACATCGATGCTTGTTACTCTTTTACTGCTGAATATGTCTTGCCATAAAATATCCGCTTTGTTTAAAATGTTTGGCTATTCACGCAAATAAACTATACTATTTTGAACCGCAGTAAGCACAAGTCGTAATTTGCAACCCAAACGTTTCACAAACTGGAAAGCTTTGTTTCAAAGATTACTTCTGAAAAAACAATGTTTTAAAGGACTGTCTATTTATGTTACTGTGAACATATGAAACCAGGTTGTCAGCTCATACATAGAAGATATCACAGAGAGGGTTGGCCGGGACCTGAAGAAATACGGGGTGACTACAGACATGCGTCCCTATACAACACTGAGACGTCTGTTGGTACACCAAAAGGACAGAGTAGAACCAGAAGAACAAGGTGAACTAGTCTGCCTATAAATGAGAGACAGGGAGATTGGTTAAGAATAAATGAACGTAAGAAAGATGTAGAGATTGCACACAGAGAACAATACACGAGTAGCGAAAAGAAGCGATCGCAATCCACCACCAACAAGTCCGCCTTTACGGACCACACAACCAACAAAATTATATCATAGACTGGGAGGGAGTAATAGTGATAGAGTCACACCGAATGAAAAGACAAACGAAAAAGGACATATGTATACGCAAGACCAAAGCAGCGATAAACCGAGACGTGTGCAACTACGAACTACCTCATGTGTGCGATGACGTCATTCAACGTCATTATGATGAAATTGCCTTGACAAGACGACGAAAATTTATACAAAGGTAAAAAACAGTTTGAAGACTTCGATAACGTTTACGTTAAAACACACAGACCTGTGTTTTCGTAAATGATTACGAATGCTGTAGTAAATTAGAAAGATGAAACTCGTGCTCAGTTGTATGTACTAAAGTGCAATGCTTTGATTATGAGTGTATTAATATTTTGCTAAATAATCATGACTTACATGTGTAATATTAAAATAAAATGGGTTAGCGCTAATACAATTGTTGCTATTGTACCAATGCTTAATATTGGAAATGAGAGTGTTAGAATATTCTAAAGTAATAAGGAAGTAATCAGCTATTTCAGTTTCATTAGCGATGTAGCCGATTACTATTACTTGGAATAGGGAATTAACATTACGAATATGTTTTCTTTAAATATTCAATGCACTACTTTCGGGTGCGATCACAATTCATTAGTGTTACACTTCATGGTTACCGTTTCTGCGTGGGAGTCGCTACTTGACGAATCATCAGATGGTGCAATGTTCGAGGCTGGACGCCCTGGGAGGTACAAAACCAGTTATTGCTTCACTTATTTTACTGCAGTCACATTAAAACATTATTGTATGGTTCTATCGTTCACATACTAACGCATGCACTTAAACACATGCAAAGAATAATTGTGTCTACAGCCATTACAACAGTTGACAAACTGTCATCATGTCCTGTGTGAAGGCACTTACCTTTCCCAAAATCGGATAACATCGACGCCACTAAAAACTGATCTCCAATTTGAAGTTTCCTAATCTACTACTGCTATCCGTTGTCTCCTTTCAGTCAAACATCTTTCTATCCAATTGAATTTGCCATTCCCTATACCATGGGCTGAAGGCTTAAGTAGTATTTTTTTATGTGGCACTTTATCGAAAGTTTTCTGAAAATCTAAGTAGATAATATCTACTGGTAATTCCTCATATATTCACTTATGATTTCTTCTAAAAAAACATGATGTAT
>OY759261.1:46667410-46882410 GCA_963662155.1 Lamellibrachia columna
TAGACAAACCACTGAATTCGTAGGTACTCTATGTCCCTCGTATTGGCATCAACTTGGCCTGAAATAGTTTGTCCGACTCACAAATGGGCCCATCGCAATTTCATAATAGGGTTTAGGGCTGCAATCTCGGAACCGATGCTACCTCGTGTTAATGCAACCGTATAACATCTTATAATAATCACTCCAAAGGCACATAAACATGACATGTTGCGATGAACGATTTTTTTAACAATAAGGAAATATACTCCGCTGACTCTACAAAATGGCGCGACCGGATTAATAACAATAATAATTAACTTCTATGGCGCCTATATCCTCAGGAACCTGTGCTCAGAGGCGCAACAAAACATAATCAATAAGCATAATCGTGAACAGGGACGCGCAAAAGTCAGTATCAGAACGAGGGACAACCAAACATTTATGGTGGAAATGCAATTTGAATAGATATGTCTTGAGTTTTTTCGGAAAATAGCTATAGTTTCAGATGTTTTCAAAGTGATGGGTAGTTCATTCCAGACCCTAGGCGCAGCAACAGAGAAAGCACGTTTACCCAATTTAAGTTTTGTTTTAGGTACAATAAGTTGTTGTGAAATTGATGATCTTAGCTGCCTAGGGATATTTGAAAGATGCAGGAGACTAGCCAAGTAGGGTGGTTGTTGTGTAGATAGAGCACGATATGCAAGAGTGGACAGCTTAAAATTAATTCGATAAGTAACAGGAAGCCAGTGTAACTGTTTAAGTAGTGGTATTGACTGTGAAAACCGAGGCGCCCTGAGAACCACACGTGTCAGACAATTTTGTACTCGTTGGAGTTTAGCCAAGTCTCTTTTAGCAATGTTATTTAGTACTGAATTATAATAGTCAAGGCGGCTACTAATTAATGCCATTGATATTGTTTTAGCAGTAGATATAGATATGTGACGCCGAATTCGACGGAGATCACGAGTATGATAGAAACAGGATTTCCATACTTGAGAAATATGCTGGCGAAAGTTGAAGTCACTGTCAAAGACAACACCAAGATTGCGAACAGTATCTGATGGGAATGTATCACTGCCAAGCAGTTTAACTGGAAAATGATTGATTACTCTATTTCGTTGTTGTTTAGTGCCAATAATAATAAGGTATGTTTTATCTGGATTAAGCTTTAGCTTACTTGACTCCATCCAAAACAAGATATCAGTAAGACAATCACTTAAAGTCGAAAAAGATTATTGTGCATTTGATTGTGAACAACCAGCTGAGAGATCGCTGTTAATTAAAACTTTTAGTGACGAATATAGCATCTGTATGTGGAACGTCGTGGATTGTATTACCGTGAAGGTATTTTATTTGGTTAAAAGTTGTTAGAATTAGAATTATAGTTAATGGCTAAATTATACATGCCGTACCCTTTAGTTTCTTCACGTCCTTTCTCAGTTCCTCAATCTTTGAACCAAGCCTTTCTTTCAGATCCTCATTGGATGTGACAAATGCCAAAATAGCCTGAAGGAATAAATGATATGAACAACAAAATTATGTAAGCATGTAAAAACATGGGTTACATACATTACAATTAGTTCGGATATAAATGTCAAATGCATTCATGATGACATGTTTCCTCCATCAAGACTGCTCTAGCAACCTGGTTTTGAGAGTATACGTATCACAGGATGAAATGCATTCACATCCACCATTCAAATATGCATTGCTTTTATAGAAATACTACTATGACGTTGTTGGACAAACTTGAAAACAATGTGAGTATATCAACACCAAGTATTTTTTTACTGTGTCGGTTACAAAATGTTTCTGTATGTTAACTGCATATCATCACCAGGCCCGTAGTCAGGATTGGCATGTAACGAAGTAAAAGTACTTCGTAGAATTTTGACTAAATACTTTTACTTGTAACGAAGTAGTTTTATCTAAAGTAACGCGACTTTTTACTCCATTACTTTTATTTACTTCGCAATATATTTTCGTTACATTTTTTGCGAAACCGCTGCTGCCGGCGGTGGCGCTCCACCGTCAACGACATTTCAAAAACTGTTCATAGTCGCCAGGCCAAAAGCTATTAATATCATTCAATCGCATGCCAGTTCGCGATCATATTTGCATGCATACCTCTCTTCGGGAAATCAACGCAACCACTGTGTTATATCTACGTCAGTGAACGAAGTCTGCCAAATATTGACATAGGTCAGGTCAAGGCCGTTGATATGAAATGTCACTTCGAGCACACAACGCTTGAACGCCATCTCAAACCACGATGCAAATGTCTCCGTTGCACCATATAAACTACTAATCAGTAAGTTTCCAATACGTATTATAAATATTAAAATTTGCAATTTCGACAATGTATTGATAATCCCCATACACTGACACAATTCTGATATTCGTGAGCGAACGCGCATCGTGGATCGAGAATGAGAACCGATTTTCGCTCATTGGCATTGTCAGCAACGGCCTTATCGGCTTACGTCAGCATTAAACAGCATTTTACTTTCACGAATAAAATTCATATTGAGATGTTTAATAAATTCATAATAATGATTACTCTACAGAACTAAACAGTAAAGAATTGATACTCTGCCATTTGGCAGCATCCTTTCCCAGCAATGGCTTATTCAAGCTGACCTATAAATAATATCAAGGACAGGGACAGGGGCCCTGACAGGTCACTTTTAATTGCAATTAGCAACAGCATTGCTCTGTTGCACTGGTCTGTCTTCTGATCAATTCTAGCCCCAGCTGGTACCAGGTAACCAACACAGCTAGCTGCTAAAGCGTGTTGTTTCAATGTTTGTGTGAGCTGATAAGACATGTCTGGGAAGACATGAGAAGGTGGGGGATCACAAGCCAGATGGCTTGATCACCTAGGCATCAAATGTCTTTGTTAATTTTACTATGGGCAGTGCTAGGCTGTATTACCTCTGACCAGTTTCCTTGAGAAGCTACTACTAGTACTGGACTGACCCTCTACCTACTCAGATACAATCACACCTGCCTATACATATCCTGTTGTACAATCTAGCTCCTCCCATACCCCAGTGGAACAGGTCGATAAAAAGACAGATTGTGCCTCATCATTAATTAAGTTCTGTATTTAACTGAATTTATTTGATGTTGTGAGCTCTCATTAAAGATAATGTATTTTTTCAAAATACTTTTTACTTTTACTTCAAGTACTTTTGAAAAGTACTTTTACTTTTTACTCAAGTAGTTTATTTTACCAGCTACTTTTACTTTTACTCAAGTAGTTTCAAAGTGAATTACTCTTACTTTTACTCAAGTACAAAATAAAAGTAATTCAGTCAACCCTGCCCGTAGTGTGGGTGATTTAGGGGTGGGTGCATTTTTAGGGAAAGCTGAACTCTTGGAGGATCCGGGCAGGGGATTTCCCATGAAAAACAACGACCAATTACTTTATTACTATGATGAATAAATAGTATGACGTTCCGCTTATTCCTTCGTTGAAACTGCATCATACATTGTGAGACTGCAGAACGCAATGGGCGTCGTCATGAAGACCGTGAACTAGGTTCGCGCTCGCGTCTTTAACCAGTTGCAGATGTGGTAGACGGCGAATTGCGTGAGTAACAAGCAGCTTTTAGAGTCTAGACCCAAACGCTCACGTGCCGAGCAAATCTTCTCCCTTACTATTAGACGCATTTCAGAGAAATGTAAACATTACCGATTACCCGTGGCAATCAGTTTCAAAGACCAAATCATTCGACTGCATCCACACTCTCCATGTACAGAAAATTTATCTCGTACGGAATCCTACAAAAGATGATACCAGCAACCGAGAAGATGCAATTGAAATATTGTGTAACTGGTTCCATATGGTGACTGGTGTCAAGACTGCATCCTTTCTCCCCTTCTCTTCGCAGTGGTTAACGAATGGGTTCTAAATCTAGCAGCCAGAGACAATCAACGCATTGTGTGGGTTGACGAGGCTGGTCTCGACTCTGCCGATGACATTGCCGCCCTCTCAAGTAGCACCCAGACCACCAGCGTCTTTTGGAGTCAGTCAGCAGATACGCCAAGGGGTTGGAACTTATCATCGCTGACCAGAAGGTCAGAAGACATGCTGAAGAGTTTACATCAACTAATCATCGATATACTAATCAACCAGAACAAAATGGATTCAGTAAAAAACTTCACATACCTAGGTAGTTTCGCCAAAAAAACATGTATATCTGGAACAGCAAGAAATTTACCCTGAGATCAACACTCTGCTTACAACTCAAGCGTTCTGCCAAGCATGTTATGTGGCTGCAAAACATGACACCTCTAAGTCAAGAAAATAAATTTGACCCTTTCGCTTCGCAAGATCTTAGGGATTCGCTGGAGTGATTATATGACAAACAAAGAGGTCATAATATGATCCGGACAATCTCCAGCCTCATCAACTATATGCAAAAGACACTGCCCACCAAGCATTATGGTGGACACCAGCTGGACACCAGAGAAGGAGAGGACGACCGAGGATGAATTGGCGAGAGACAATCGACTGCGACTTATAGGCTGGACAAGAGAACATGGAGCGCCGTCAGAATACTTGTTGTTGATAGATAAAATTAGAACGCCATGTCTGCCTTATGCGTCTCTAGACGGTGAGCCGCCAAGTCTAAATATGTCAGTTACAGCACCTTCTGGTTGTTATGCAACCACAATACCAACATTTCAGGGGAAATGTAACATTTGTCACGATCGCGTAGACGTATATGTTGGTCGCTCGTGCTGCTGCATTGATGACTTGAGACTTTGTACACTGCACTGGTCAAAGCAGACGTACACCCGGGTATGATATATTTACTTACAGGTACATGTTTAATAAGATTGTCCTTGTTACAAATGTGCCAAAATCTGTGTAGGCGGACCAATGGCGTATAAAGCAACCACTCACAATGCCGCCTTTCACTTCACTCACTCCTTGGTCTGGTCTCTTCCATCAGGTTTGTAATCTGACTTCATATCATATATTTTCATCATCATTGGACAGTGGCGGAGTATGTCTTCGCAACCACTAGAAACAACCTGTGTCATCTGTAGTAGCGCTGCACTTTCATTATTTTTTACTTGACTAGCAGGCTGGCATTTTGGGCTTTTGGGGCTTCACGTTTTGTGTGGAATGTTTTCACTCTAACGAATGAATTTTGTTCTGATCAGCATAATCGGTCCCAAACAAAATTGCCTGATGAAGCAGAATTCAAGTCTCAGCGTCCCCCCCAAAAAAAAAACATTTGTCTGACGAATCAGAAATCCTCACATAAAATTGACGATGCGGAATTCTTCAGTCTCAGAGGTACCTATTTGTTTTTTTGACAAAGCGGAACTATTCGATCTCAGCGACCCCACAAAAATGTTGCCTGACGAAATAGAACTCTTCACCCTCAGCGGCGCCCCCAAACACAAAATTGTCTGACGAAGCGAAACCTTCATCGGTACAAAACGCATTTGTCCCAGTAGCAAAACAATTGTCTGCCAAAACGGAACTCTGTATTCTCAGCGGACTCCTACACATTGTCTGACGTAGTGGAACTCCTCCGTCACAACGATTAAAACAAATTCTTGCGAAGTGGGACTCTTCTGTCTCAGTTGGGGTGCACCATCCTCCCCTCCCCGGCCTACGGGCCTGATTATTATTATTATTATTTATCACACAGGTCTCTTGATCAAATGAGTCGTGTAGACTTTGACTACGTATATTTTATTCTAACTAACCAGCAGCATACAAATAAAGAAGTACCTAAATTGTGCGCATCAATGCAATAAAACCGTAAGCGCCATACATTAGTTTTATTTTATATTCACAAATGTTCGCTAGGTGTCTCTACTTTACGCTGAACATACCGTATTATAAGCAATTAAGGGCACATGTTAAATATAAAGCAGAGACACCTAGCGTCCATTTTCGACAATAAAAAAGACATTTGTTTAATGGCACTTACGGTTTTATCGCATTGATGCACACAGTTACTAGCATTCGTAATGATAGCTGCCAAATATTAACAAATGGTATTTTTGAAATACAGGGTGTTCCTAGAGGTCGGCATAGATTGTACAAACTTCGCAACATCGAATACGGACCAGTGTTAATAAGCGCCGACGGATAGCGCATGCGCGAGCCGGTAGTTTACATTTTTATAATATAGGCGCATACGTAATTTCCGTCACAATGAAAACCCCACTCTGCATCCAGGCGAAGATGTGTGCGACAAACGGTGGCGCCACATGTCTAACAATTTTAATTGAACTACCCGTAAATAAAATACCGACAGAGGGCCAGTAACTTCCTCGTCGCTGTAGTGTACTGCCGGTCTCCAAGAACCACTTACAGATAGTTGATTTCAACGGTGGTTCCTACCTGTATTGCCGTTTGTAATTACACAGCACCGCAGTCACTGATTTGATCCATGCATACCACATAATGCATTTAAGCCTTCTGTTTTGTTTTTCGGGGTTACTCTACTCACTTGAGAGACACCCGAAAGTCAAACAGTTTGAGTTGTGCTGCAAAACGATGCAAGCTGCATGTTTCTATGTCTATAGTGTTAGTTATTTTGTGTTTACATTCAAAATAGGAACAATAATTTACGAACACCCTGTATGTGTATTATATAGCTAAAGATAAATCAGCATTGGAAACTTCTACGCCACCTTGAATATTTGGTTATTTGAAATGGGATAACACTGTATATTTCTGGAACATAAACAGAACCTACTAAAGTTGGTTTTCCGGCGACACTATTATACAGTGCTACAGTGCTACTTGACCAACAATTACCCACCTCTTTGTTTCCGTCACCTTTGTTAATGAGTTCTGTCCACAGTTTGTCTTCTATGTTGAACATATTGGTGACACCATTTCCCAAACTCAAAAGCTGAATCTGCAAACGGATATACACAATTTATTTTATGTAATGAACTTGTGCATTTGCTGCAGTCATAGCTGATTGTGTCATATCATTAGATAATATCACCAATAACAAAGCGGGAGCAGAGCAGCACACTAATACACTTACTTCCTTGTTGCAGAACATAATTATAATCAGAAAGCCTAATACACTCCAAATACTCGTTTCAACAGTTAATGTTCAAACACACCACTCATATTTCCTTAAATATGGACCACGGCTGGCATTACCTTCCACATCTGTTTAGTAAATTTCAAACAAAGCAGCATTGTAAAAAACGTAGAAATGCATCAAGAGTTACTGTATTCCAGCAAAGATCACCCGACTGATTAATAGTTTGTATTGCAGAATAGGAGACTGCTTTAGACAGGTCTCCCAGTTTTTGACTGATATCTCGTAAATCTTCGGGCTTCAAATGCCTTCGAAATCTTGTCCAGACCCAGACCATCTCACCCACCATCTAGGCCTTAACTAGTGCCTTACATTCATATATTATGTTGCAGTATGAGTAAGCGCAGTACATGGCTCGGACGAAGACGATTGAAGTAAATATGATTTTCAAACGTCATTGTCTCGTTATGATGCTGTGCGTAAAATGTAATGTGTATGTTCTCGTGACAGACTGGTTATGTTTCAAATTTTTTTGAAAAAACTGATGGTATTTGTTTTGCAAACACGTGAACAGGGGGACAACACAATACAATTAGTATACATAAGAGCAAACATAACAAATATTTGTATAGTGATGCAAACTGTAGATGGTTTACCTCTTCGATATCTTCGACTGCGTTTTGTGCTGAAATGTCATCGGCCAATAATCCATGTTCAAGGAGCTTTACCATCTGGGTTATCATTTTCTTCATGGTCTTGTCATTCACCTTGAATGTGCTTGAGTGGAACAAACTGTTTCGTATGTCTTTCACCTGAACAGACATTATATAGATTTAACAAGATTTAACAAGATTGCCATCCGAAACAAAAAGTTCCAGACGGCGAGTGGACAAGGAAGCCATTGGCTTATCGAGAGTCCAACAATTTTCTCATTTATGTGTAGCCCGCCCTTACCAAATATCTGTCAATTCTATTTTTAAACATATTCACACTATTAGCATTAACACAATCATTTGGCAGTTTGTTCCATTCATTTATCACCCTCTGTGAGAAAGAGTACTTTCTCGTGTCCAACCTACACTGCTCCTTAACTAATGCTGCTTTGTGTCATCTGGTTCTACTGCCTTTTTTAAGTTTGAAGAACATATTCCTATCAACGTCCTCATAACCGTTCACTATTTTAAACACTTCTATTTGGTCTCCTCATAGTCTCTTGGTCTCTAGTGTTGTCAAACCACATTGTAATAAGTGACTTTCGTAACTAAGGTCTCTCTCCATTCTGGAATCATTTTAGTTGCTCTTCGTTGTATTCTTTCTAGCTTGTCTATGTCCCTTTTACGATACGGCCTCCATGCTTGAATACAATATTCCAATTGTGGTCTAACTATTGCTTTGTACAGGGGTACAATTAGCTGTTTCTCCTTATACATGATAGGTCTCCTAATTAGCCCTACAATTTGATTTCCTTTCGAAGCAGCAATCCAACATTGCTCTGAAACTTTCATGTCAGCACTAACTGTTACTTCTAAGTCCTTTTCTTGTGTGGTTTTACCTAGCACAGCATACCCCTTTTATATTCTTCGTCCATGTTTCCAAGTCCTATGTGTATACATTTACACTTCCCAAAATTTAATAACATTTGCCATTTTTCTGACCATTTAACTCATTTATCTTGATCATCCTGTAAACTTTGTTTATCTGTATCATTAGTAACCTTTTTGAATACTTTTGTGTCATCAGAAAATTGTACTACTTTGCTAGAGTTGTCATCTTCGAAATCATTTTTATATATATATATATATATATATATATATATATATATATATATATATATATATATATATATATATATATATATATATATATATTAAAAACAGTATAGGGCCTAATACTGATACCTGTGGTACCCCACTCAAAACCGATTTCCAGTATGAAATCTCACCATCTACTATTACTCTCTGTCTTCTGTGTGGAAGCCACTTTTTTATCCAGCTGATTACATCATTACCTATACCATGGGCTTTTTGTTTTAGTAACAATCTTTGATGTGGCACTTTATCGAAAGCTTTCTGAAAATCTAAGTAGACAACATCCACTGGTGAGCCGTCATCTACCCACTTTCTTCCAAAAAACATAAGAGATTGGTTAGACATGACCTTGCTTTTAGGAATACATGTTATCTTTCATTTTCTTAATTTTGTTTGGTATCATTTCAGGAGTTACAAATAACTGCCTTAAATGTTTTGATTTATTGCCCTCAAATTTAGTAAATGGAACTGGACGTGAGCTGATATCTTATGTGGTAAAAACTGAGCTGAAATACTCATTCAGGACCTCTGCCATTTGAAACCCCTCTGAAATTATGTTTCCTCTTTTGTTTTCCAGTGGTCCGACCTTATCACGAACTTTCTGATTACTCCTTACATAAGCATAGAAGCTCTTGCTGTAATTTTTTATATTACCTGCCAATTTTTTTTCAAAGGTTCTTTTATATTTTCTAATTTCAGTTGTAGTTAGGTTAAGTGCCTCTTTGTAATTTGCATAGTCTTCATCCTTTCTGGTACGCCTATAAACCCTCCACATAGTTTGCTTAAACACTATTTTTTTAATAGCTTCTTTTGACAAGTGTTTCTTTCTAGACCGTTTTCTTTGGGTTTTTTTCAAGGGAACAAATTTATCGATGATACTCTCAATTTCATATTTTAGAATATTCCAACATTCAATTGCGGTCTTATTCGTCAGCATGTTATTCCAATCTAGCTTTGCTAAGTATTTTCTCATATCTTTATAGTTACCTTTGTGGAAGTTTCTCTTACACGTTTTTTTATTTTTACTTTCTGATTTTACATTGATGTCAAAATGTATTTGATTGTGGTCACTGTTACCCAATGGTTCATGTATTTTTACATTGTCCACTAATTCGTTTTGTGATGATAAAACTATATATAATACATTTTCTCCCCTGGTTGGTTCTAGCACGTGCTGAGTAAGGAAGCTATCCTGAATTAAAAATAGAAATTGTTGGTCCTCACCCCTTGTACTCTCTAGATATTTCCATTGTATGTGTCCATTGTTAAAATCTCCCATTATGATACATTCCCCTTTACTAACGTCCTTTATAGCATTTTGTATTTTTGTGTTATCCTCTTCGTTTATATTTGGACTTCGGTAAACTAATCCTATAGTTAATTTTGAATGTCCTGAAACTATTTTGCACCAAACAGCTTCATTTTAATATGCTTCCCTTTCTAATTTTATTTCATCAGCCTGAATAGATTCGTTAACATATAAAATAACTCCTAAACATTATGTATCCTGTCAATCCTAATTCAGCATCTGTTATGTCTGTGTTGGCCCGTGATTCGGTAATACCAATTATGTAAGGGTCAATATCTTCCACCATAATGTTTAATTCGTTTTTCTTATTTACTATACTCCTAGCATTTAAACACACGAATCTATAACCTGCTTCATATATGTTTTTTGGACATTTTGCTATTGATTTATCTGTATTAGTGGCCTCTTCTCCTGCTTGATACATCTCTAAGTAACCCCCCTGCGCTTCTAGTTTAAATAGTGTTTACTACCAAAAATATTTGTTATGCTACGCATGCCACTGTCTACTGCTGCTGTGAGTCCATCCGCAAATACTGCTGCCCCCTTTCCACTTAGATGAAGCCCGTCCTTCATGTACATATCAGCCCTTCCAACAAAACTTCCCCACAAATCCACAAAGCCATCTTCCTCTTCCCTACATAGCGTCTCGACTAGCATGTTAATTGCCATCCCCCGGCAATTTCGATATCTATGACACCTCCTTCCTATTACTGGTAAAATCCCTGGCAGTATTACCTGCTCAACCCGCGTCTGCTTTAGTGTTCTGACCAAATTCCTGTATTTCCTAACTATGGCAGTTGTACCCTCCCTCTCTACGTTATTTGTCCCTACGTGTACTAAAACAGATCCACCCTTGCCCGAACCCACGATGTTTTCTACCCTCTCAGTTATCGCCTCTATTTTGGTCCCAGGCAAGCAAACAACCACGTCATCTCCCTTGTTTAAGACTCTGTCGGTCTTCCTAACTATTGAGTCCCCACAAACACCCTCGCTCTCTTTCCCACCCCTCTATCAGCGCCTCGGAATAACTCTTCTGATGGATCCCCTCCATCACATTCTGTCCTGCAGCCTTGTCACTTGGTGGCAGACTGTTATCAGGCTCTCTCTCTCTCACTCATCAACCACCTTTCCCTCCCGTCTCCCGGCTAACTTGCGTTCCTGTCGCCTTCCCTCCTGACACCTTCCCTCCCGTCTCCCTCGCTCCCATCGCCTTAACTATCGTCTCCTTCCCATCCGACTCCTTCGCTACTGTCTCCCCCACTTCCCTTTCCTTCGATCCATTTGTCTTCCCTCCCATTTATTTCCTTCTCGTCTCCTTTCGTCCTGTCTCCCTACGTTCCGTCTCCCTACATCCCGTCTCCTTACGTCATGTCTCCCTACGACCTGTCACATTACCTCCTATCAGCCTCCTCCCAGGCTGAGGTGAGCTCTCCCTAGCATATCTCTCGTCGTCTTCCCCCACTTTATCGTCTACTGTCCCACCACCAGAACCACTGGCACAACCCACCTACTCCCTTCCCACCACTGCTACAACGAGCAGCCTCAGCTGTTCTAACTCCACCTCAAGTTCCTTCATCCTCGTACATTCCCTACACTCAAAACTAAAACCATCCGCCTGAACCTCAGCCCAGGACTTCTCACACCCGGACTTGACGAAGTCCACCTAGTTACTACAACTGCTGCATATTAAATGCCTGGTGGCCTTTACCTGCCGTTTGCACGGCGCCATCAAACAATTTAGACTTAATCTGATTGCTACATATATAATACACTGTATTTCATTTCCAGTCTGAATAAATGTCAATTCACGACGTATTTCAACTGTTGCGCATCTTAATTGTTCGTGGTAATCATAATTCGAACGTTTCAACACTTATTTTCACTTTTACACCTATTTTCTCGGTAAATGCCAATCGCATTTCAGTTACAGATGCGTCTTTGAACATAAACATTATATGGTCCAATATCAATATAACCCATCATGTTCGAAATAAATGTAAATGGTTGAGGTTTGAGTGTTGCATCATAAAATAAAAAACTGGATGTATCTTACTCTGGTAACCAAACTAGTATAATCTTAACTAGCAACTCAGTTGAATTGTTTGTTAATAAATTCATCAAGAGAACAACATTTTCGTCGGGTTTTATAATGCACAATTCTTGTTCATATTACATATACAAAGTGACATAGTGTTTAGTTGTTGTTGTTGTTGTGATAGAGAGTAAACATTCTATAAAAAAAACATTACCTGGTTCGCTTGTTGCCTCAGCGAAGGATCATCAAACGCCTTGCAGTTTATGATTAACTGTAGGAGGGCCACAGCATCGGTTTTCGCGGGAGCATGGTTGGCTGGCGGTTTACCGGATCCCATAAAAATCTTAGCAAGTTGCCAAGATTGTTTTGGCCACTTCTTCACATCGGTGTGTTTCCAAGAACACTTCTCTTCGCCCAATTCTGCAATAATGCCATCCAACCATCTGTTGCAAATATTGCACGGACATTCGATGGACCAGCGCTTTTTTTCGCCAGTGCCAAGCGTTTGAGGTGTATCATCAGCAGGGGCATTTTTAGCGTCTTGTTTTCCCTCATCAGACCCTTGCTTTGCGACCTTCTGAACTATGCATCCAGTGTTGCATGTTTTCTGTCCAAATTTTTCTATTAGCGAAACATGGACTTTATCAATCACTTTTTCGCAGAAAGGTGTTAATCCTTCAGCGACACATTTCAGCGCCTGGCCAAGTTTAATCCAGTTTAGATAGTACTTGTCTTTGAATCGATTTGGAACACTCGATTCGGCCATCATGTAGTCTGAATAGGATGTGTAGCTAATCAGACGTACACCAATTGGTGAGAACTTGGTGTATCACAGTGGAGTGTAACCATCGTGCTGTGGATGCTACAAACGATAAAATCAACAATGTGTTTGTATACGCAAATATCTTTTAGTTTATGTAAATAATACAGCATTATAACTTCTATGCAATACATGTAACATACATAATCCCATGGACAAACACGCCGGACATAATCCCGTGAACAAACGCCCATGGACACAATCCTCTGGAAAAACAATCCGGACACCATCCCCTGAACAAACGCCCCCGAAAACAATCCCCTGGACAAACACTCCCCCGACACAATCCCCTGAACAAACGCCCTTGACACAATCGCCTGGACAAACACCAGGACACAATCCCCTGGACAAACACCCCGGACACAATTCTCTTAACAAACGCCCTGGACACAATCCCCGGGGCAAATACCCTGGACACAATCCCCTGAACAAACGCCCTTGGACACAATCCACTGGACAAACACCCCCGGACACAGTCCCCTGGACAAACGACCCTGGACATAATACTCTGAACAAACGCCTCTGGACACAATCCCTTAGACAAAACCCCCGATAACAATTCCCTGGACAAACGCGCCTTGGAACAATGCCTTTGACAAACGTCCCCGGATACAATCCCCTGAATAAACGCCCCCGGACACAATCCCCTCCTCAAACGCCCCCGGGAACAATCCCCTGGACAAACTTCCCCGGACACAATCCCCTGAACAAATGCCCCTCGACACAATCCCCTGAACAAACGCCGCAGGAAACAATCCACTGGACAAACTCCACTCGGAGGCAAAACCCCTCCTAACTTTTTATTTTATCGTGAAAAACCTTGTGCTGTGATCGACATGTTTATACCAAAATAAATCAAACATTATGTATCATAGACAGGTTAAAAAATTACTTCAGTCGTTACATCTCTGGTCAGGCACAAAATACTGGATATTCAAAATGGTAAGCACGTTGCGGGTCAATGCCGATCATGGGCGTGACCATCATCTCGCCGATCACATGAAAAAGTTACTAAATTTCACCAAAGGTGAAACTCGTGAATTTTTAGCGTTTCCAGTTTCACTTATATTAATGTTTGACCAAACAATTTAATATTTTGTTTGTTGATTTCACACACAAAAAACTACATACAAAAGTTGCACAAACGAGAAAATTAAATAGCACATGATTGAAACTGATATTTATTACTTGGAATTTGTGGTCTGTCTGGATACTCAATTTTGTTTTGACTATACGATTAACATGTGTAAGTGTAACAGCTACATTTTTTATTTTTTATTCACTCTATTCTAATTTACCCCCCCCTATTTTATACAGTGCTTATATGTACATATTAGATAACCGACGGATGAAGGGGACGATGCCCCCTGTTTGCCCAGAATGCCCTATTTCGGGCATAGTAAAAATAAATGTTATTTAGCCCCTTAACATGTGGCTGCGCCCCCTTTGGTGAAATCCTAAATCCGCTCCTAGACAACCAAGAGAAAATACATAATTATTTATATTTTAAGGGTTGCTCAACTATGTGCAAAGTACCGCTTGCTGTAATCGCAATGACAATAGTGTTGTGCGATTATGATTGTAATGATAAGGATTTTTTTTAATGTTGCTATGGTAGTGACATTAACAATTGAAGTATTCACTGCGACCTTGCTATTGTGACTTACATCGTATAAGCTAAGAACAACTGTACCAAGGCGATTATACATAAAGTTTTATAAGGTCACCAATTGGAAACATTTATCCTGCAATCACCAGTGCAATCACCAGTCTAGATTTAAGTTAAGATCAAACAATAGCAAACAAGCGTATTCATACAGAACACAACGAACTGCGTTGAAAAGACGAAATAAACCGTGATTTCATCGCACTCTCTAAATGTTTCATATTAAAATATCACGAGGTTCTATTACTACAAGAAGATCAACGTTTACTTTTGACAGCTGCCAACAATACTAGTACTATGGGTACTGCAAATACAGATTCATGTTAGTACAGTAATCAAATCAAGCAATATGTCACGGGCAGACGTTCCGACCTTCCCAAGTTCAAAACAACATAAACCTATATAATTATGATCACAACTAGGTAACAATACACACACACACACACACACACACACACACACACACACACACACACACACACACACACACACACACACACACACACACACACACACACACACACACACACACACACACACACACACACACACACACACACACACACACACACACACACACACACACACACACACACACACGCATAACGATTCTTCTGCAAGGTGCCGTACAACTGTTCAGGTTCCTTTGTGCGTTCACACGGCAGCGACGACAGGTAGCGCGTACTTCCTCGGATCAGGTCACAAGCCATGTGCATACATGCGTGCTGAAAAAGCTGGTGCGCATGTCTTGGCTGTGTGGCCACGGTCATGCAAACAATGGAAACCAAATTGCCCGCCGCTGAGCGCTCGCTATCACGGGTTACTTCTCCAAACAACCCATTATTGGGTCTACGCAGGAGTTTGTGGATTTGTGCGCATGCGTCCAGGGTAATTTATGGTAAGATTAAATTTTGGCGTCAAAGTCAAAATTCTTCATTTGTTTCATAATTCCAGTCATCATTTTGTTAATGCCAGTCGTACATTGCTAAACTTTTGAGTCCCGCGTCGGTCGGTCGGTCGGTCGGTCGGTCGGTCGGTCGGTCGGTCGGTCGGTCGGTCGGTCGGTCGGTCGGTCGGTCGGTCGGTCGGTCGGTCGGTCGGTCGGTCGGTCGGTCGGTCGGTCGGTCGGTCGGTCGGTCGGTCGGTCGGTCGGTCGGTCGGTCGGTCGGTCGGTCGGTCGGTCGGTCGGTCGGTCGGTCGGTCGGTCGGTCGGTCGGTCGGTCGGTCGGTCGGTCGGTCGGTCGGTCGGTCGGTCGGTCGGTCGGTCGGTCGGTCGGTCGGTCGGTCGGTCGGTCGGTCGGTCGGTCGGTCGGTCGGTCGGTCGGTCGGTCGGTCGGTCGGTCGGTCGGTCGGTCGGTTGTTTGTTACCGAGTCTGCACTCATAAAGTACACGGCGAATTCACGCAAGTGGAGATAGTATCCGCGGAGTGTTGGCTGTATTTTTATCTGCACAGCGCACTGTGCAGGACGGCATGTTTTCAATACAACCGACGGCCGCTATAATACTCCAAGTGAACATGAATATAGATGGGTCAGACCACAGTCACATTTCCGGAAGTGTTTCGATAGGCATAAATAAATATGTTGTAAAAACTAGCGATGTTGTGGATAGGCGAGTTGTCGAGATGGTGATTAAAGAGCTGGAGGTACGCCAGTTTGATCAAACTTGTTTAGCGCATTGGTAACATAGTGCCAGTAGACTAACAGTGTAATATGATATGAAAATAAACAATCATTAAAACGTCTTACAACTGTTCCTATATGTGTTGGTTACATCTAAAAACTTCTCCATAGTTATGTAGGACATACATTTGACCAGTAATCTAAGCTTCATATGTGGAACAAGGCGTTCATACATTGTTGTTAAACACATTTATTTATTTCAGTGACTGTCAGCAGACAACTCCGTGGCTGAGTCATCGGTGCGAGCCGCCCGATAGTGGTTACAGTTGGAACAACTTGCCACAAAACAGTTGTAACAACTTGCGCCAAACACAGTTTTTACAACTCAACGCATGTGGACAATAAAACAACCTGAATATCAGTTTAACTTCTACTTCTACAAAGCACCTGATACAATATAAAATGTGTGTTTCAAGTTTTATTCACAGCACATCAAAACTGGTTGCGTGAGATGATATTATGTGGGCATAGCTAAAAAGTTGTAGGTGGTTAAAGGGTCATTTTTGTCCACACCTCGTAAATTTCTTCTTCACTCCCGTTGTTTGGATAGTGTGTCCGCTAGTGAAACTATCACTATTATCGGGCAATCACAAAGCAACGTCACAATGTCGAGCATTCCAGCCATTCCAGGTTGTTCACAAAGCGTCTACCTCTATCGGCTCTACTCGTCAACGTCTTTAGAATGATTTCTATATTGATTGATAACGTATACAAGTTAACTGCAGAATTACGATCGCTCGTTGACATTATCAAACGTAGAGATCGACTTTCGGCAGTGCACGAACACAAACTCGCCGGGGGTAACAGATTGGGAAACAAATGTATGAATGCTCTATGTAAATGTCACGGATTTCGGTGGAGGTCCGCGCAAAGTGGCTCAAAAACTAGGGACGGGCCGTACTTAAATTAAGCTCAACATATGGGTGTAGGAAGTTTCCACAAATGAGAAACAACACCAAGTAATAAATATGACTATGTTTATAATGAATCAAAACATATTAACAAAAGGTACAAATGAATAAAGAAACTAACTCTAAAACCTGTTGGCAATACCCTCAAAACAGAAAAAAACTTACGTTCAATTTAACGTACACCGTTGAGGCGATTTCTCTTCATAACAGTAACATACATCAGTATACAGAAACCTGGCACAAACCTAAAGGCATATTGCACAATAACACAGTGTTCCGAAAACTAATATATTTAAAGAAGCGTATCTTATGACGCACAAAGTCAATAATACTTCCCCCTCACATTACTCTGCTGGATAGAGGCGGCCGATAACTGATGTGGCCATCGGTCGCATTGTCTCGCCGCCGGTTGGTGACGGTATGGCAATTACTGGTTAGAGTTCCATGGATGAATGTATTGCCAGGGAAGGACGCCCATACGGCGGATGTGCAATCCTGTAAAAATTATCACTTAAGTCTGCAGTGAAAGCGCTCAACTGCAATAACGTGAGGTTGTGTGGGATTATGATTCAAATTAACAACTGTGAAATCATGTGCCTTAATGTATACATGCCGTGCGATGGCTGGTCGGAAGACGATAAGTTTGCGGAATATATGGATGTGTTAGGTGAAATACAGCAGTTAATACACACGCACAACCCCGCTCACGTCATGTACGGGGGTGACATGAATACAGATTTAACTAGGAATACGCCTCACGCATATGCATTAAGGAAATTTATATCGGATTTTAATCTTACGGTATGTATAGATGCTCCAGATGCGCAAGTGCCATATACTTATGTAAGTCCAAACGGTTTGACCTCCAGAATTGATAATTTTTTACCATGGCAAATTTAGGACAGAAGGAACTCGAATGTGCTATTATAAACAACGTGTTGTTTTCTGACCATGTACCACTTAAAGTTAGGTTGGATATAAATGTAGACCACGTGTTCGAAAGGAACTATTGTCGCAAACTAGCATGGCATAAAGCCAGTACTGAACTCATTAACCAATACAGTAGTGATCTTGAGTATAAACTCTCCATGTTACAATACGACGAAGAGGCTTTGCTGTGTAAGAATGTAATGTGTAAAAAACATGATAACGAATTATATAGAGTATACAATGACATACTAAATATGTGTATAGAATCATCAGGATATATACCTACCACTTGTCCTAAAAACAACCTTAATTCAGGTGGTGGCAGAAGGAAACTTCCTGGGTGGTCTAAAGAAGTTGAACACCTGAAGCAGGAGGCTATATTCTGGCATCGACAGTGGCGAGCTGTGGGAAAGTCTCACCAGGGTGACATTACAGAAATGAGACGTATAACAAGAGCTCGGTATCATAGGGCTGTTAGACATATTATGAGAGAGGATGACAGAATTAGTTCTACTAAGATGACTGAAGCCATTAGCGAAAATAGAAACCGGGACTTGTGGTCTGAGGTGCGCCGGATAAAGGGCAGAAATAAATTCTTGCCTTCAAGTATTGATGGTGTGGTGGGTGATGAAGAAATTGCACAACTTTTATCTGATAAATATAATCACCTCTACAACAGTGTGTCATATGATGTTGATGAGATGAATGTTATAAATACGGAGATTAACAAGCAGATTAAAGAAAATGTTGCGTATTATATATCAGTTGAAGAGGTTATCGAAGATGTCCAGCGACTGAAGCTGGGTAAGTCGGATGGTGATCATACATGGCCCGAAAATTTTAATCATATCATACATGGTCCGAAAATACTCTTTGTGCTGTTAGCATTAATTTTTAACAGTATGTTGGTACACGGTTTTAGCCATGACTCAATGTTAGTGGGAACTATGGTTCCTATACCAAAAGATAAGAGACAATTAGTATGTACATCCGACAAGTTTAGAGCTATTACTCTTGGCAGCATCGTTGCCAAACTGTTTGATGTTGTTATACTATCTAAGAAACAAAATGTTCTTGCAACATCGTATTTGCAATTGGGTTTTAAACAAAATATGTCTACTACTCGCTGCAAATATGTTATGATGGAGACAATCAGTTATTATAATGCAAATGGCAGTAATGTGTAGGCACTCATGTTAGATGCCAGCAAAGCATTCGACAGGGTCAATTATTGTAAGCTTTTTAGAGTACTTCTAAAACGTAAGGTATCACCCCTGGTATTAAGATTGCTGCTGTATATGTATACTAAACAAAAACTTCAAGTAAGATGGGGCTCTAGTATGTCATCCCAGTTTACCGCTTGTAACGGAGTCAAACAGGGAGCAATCCTTTCTCCTATTCTCTTCTCCATATACATGGATGGATTGTTTGAACAATTAGAAAAGAGTGGCGTGGGATGCCACATGGGCAACCACTATACGGGTTGCATTGGATACGCAGTTGATCTCACTTTGCTAACACCCACAAGATCTAGATGGACTCAAGGTTTTAATCGATATATGCGAAAAATATGCACACGAATACTGTGTAAATGTTAACGGTACTAAGAGTAGATATTTGATTTTTAGAGGTCGTAATTGTAAACCCGACAATAGAACTGTGTTTTTAATGACACCGAGTTGTATAGTACCCAAGATGCTGTACATCTGGACCATCATATATCCGTTGCCGATGCTACTGCCAAATTCTGGAGAGGGTATACTATGTTCATGGCTGATTTCGGTCATATTAAGACGAATGTAAAATGCAATTTATTTAAATAATATTGCTGCTCTTATTATGGAGCCCCACTATGGGATCTTCAGAGTAAGAGTGTTAGCACTATTTGCACTGCATGGCGAAAAGCGCTTAGAAAGTTGTGGGGGCTAGCACCGCTTACACACGGTGATGTTATAGCATTGTTATAGGATAGTTTGCCACTGTTGGCAATATTAAGGCATAGGTTCTCAAAATTTATTCATAAAGCTATGAACCACAATTCACCGATTATAAACAGTGTTGCTAAGTTGTCCATTGCAAACCCATGGTCAAATTGTAGCGCAAATTACCGTCATATCCTAAATGAATGAGATACAATATATGACGTGTCTGTTTATGATATTGGCCGTATGTGGCAGGCTGGTTTGTCTAACGTAACAATATCAAATGTGAACGTTTCATCGGAAATGTTAGACATCAGAAATAGTTTTAAGACATGTAATATTTTAGACGATGATGATGTCAACTGTATTATTACGGATATTACTGTATTTTAAAGAATGTACAATTGCCATTTTAATGTGCGAAAATAAAGATTTTATTTATTTATAATACACAGGCGGTACTAGGTTCCTTCGGTCGCAGTGTTGCCTAGCCCGTAGTTGGCTGGACGATCAGTAGGCCGGCCGTCGATATGTCGTGGAGACGGCGACGTTCCGTGACGACGGCGGACGCGGACTCCCTGGTGTCGCACGCGGGGAAGACAGTTGAAAAGTCGGCTGAACGCACTGTATGCATGCTGTCAATATGTCAGTGAGACGGTCAACGCATACAGTTAAACAATGCGCAGTAAGTACCGGCGTAGCATCGTGTTGTCTGGGTATTCACTCGCCGCAGACAGTTCGGTCACGGTTGTAGAGGGGTTGCGACTTCGCGATTTAACCGCGCACTCATCATACCGGGCCTTGCCGGACATCATCGTTGGAACTTTAATGCCACATTTGTGTGTTCTGGCCCCCTCTCGAATACCCTTTTCTTAGCGTCTTATACGCACCTCGGGGTAACTTTTCCACCACATCACAAGGTCGGCGTTAGCCAATCAAAATGTAATAAACATCTACGCCAATAGCTAAAACATCATGGGTACCTGTTCATGCCATACGTCTTTATACGTTCTAAACATTTGCCTCACCATATCCAGAAAAATAGTTTACATCCTATCAATTAGCAGAAATGCGATAATAAATACAAGTTTCTGTTATAACGTATATGCAAACATCCAAATCACGATGAAGGAGAAACGCTTAGTGTTACAACTGAATAACATAAAATAATGTATTATTTATATTGTTTGGGATGAAGTTTTACATCTCGATTCACTGGTATACCTCTTCATTCAAATACCAACTCGACCTCTCTTGGGAGCTTTCAGCGAAGATGCAATTACTGTACAAAACCTATTATATATATATATATATATATATATATATATATATATATATATATATATATATATATATATATATATATTACCACCACTGTCTATAGCCAGGTACTCATTTATATCGCTAAGTCAACTAAGGCAACCCAGAGTGATCGAAATTACCAAAGTTACGAAACAGCTGCAAGAGGGGTCGAACCCGGTCATCTCGATTGAGGGTCCGATGTTCTAACTACATTGGTACCCCGCCCCCATTACCGCTGTATGATAAGCGCCCTAACCCCATAAATGCTGCGCCGCTGTCCACCAGTCACTACTACGAAATGCCAACTATGTGTAAAAAATCGATTTTCATTTCCGGAAAAGGAACTTACGAAAGAACTCGATTGTATTCAAGAAAGAGGCTGAAATAAGAAGATTGAAGACAACTTTGTGTCGAACCGCACTGCGAGTTACTGTCGATTTGTTCGGCAACATTTGTAGATTCTTCTTCAATCCTCTACCGAATTGCTACTCCTGTCAAATAATGTGAAACCCTTTCCTCATCGATGACTCTTCTCTTCCCTAGCAAGTGACTCGATCCTAACGTCAGTGAGTAAAACTGTCTTTGCATACTGTTATCTACTGCATAGATTGCCGTGCACATACAAGTCGTGGTAATTCTACTCGATGCTCCCATTTACTGGCAATCCCCGGCGAAACGATCCGACCCACACGGGTATCTAATAATATTTCAGTTCCGCCATCAGTTGCCTGTATTGTTTAACATTGTTGTGTGTTCTCTCACCGCCTGCACTCAGAAAAGGGCAAACCAACACATATCAGAGTCATTTACTTGAGACTTACGTTGAGACTTCGTGACAGCCATGGCCATATTTTGATATCCACATGCTGGAGAATCTTAGACAAAATCATTGACAATATTTACAAATACACCCACATATAACAGCGCCAAATTACTGCTAAACACTCTTCAGCTAATTATTTGGTTAAAATGTACTTTTTCACTACCAGGAACTTTTACTACCAAAACATTGATAATCTCACATTACTTAAATTTATTAAATTTAATATTATGACTGTTTACTCCGCCACTCATTCATGCACGGGGAGCCCACAGTCACTGACAACACTACAGCACCAATAACGACGTCATTACAATATCCATACGATTGCCGATGGCGCGTAAGGGTTCGTAAAGACGCTAACTGAACTTCACACTGATTATTTATCATCGGCATTTCCGTCTTTTGTTGTCGAAAGTTGAACATGTTCAAGATGCCTATTCTTGTAAGTGTTGTGTGCAAAGTGTAATTAGTAAATTCAGTATCGAACATTTTGAACGAAACGCCATGTCGCCCACCCATGGAGGTATGAAAAATAAGCGGTCACAATGAGGTAGGTGGACAAATCGGTGTCACTGAACGGTGGATACATACTCAGAAAGTTTGACTTTGAATAACAATCATTTGTTGTACCACTTGTTTTCTGAGGCAAAGTCGGCAATCCGATAACGTTTTCAAGAAATCCATCTCTGTCTTGGTTAGGAAGACAAACTTATTCAGAAGCGCGCCCATCTTCACTATGTTTAATTGTCACCCATTTGTTATCACTTATTTCTTATTCGAGTACTTTCTAAAAGTAATCGTATTGGAATAGTTTCTTAAAAAAATAATAGTAAATATAATATTAAATCCGAATAGCTAGTAGGGCCTAACCGACTAAATATTTTGTGATAGCCTTGTGTTTCATTTAATACTAATCATTGTTGTGTTTATGATAAAGAAAACACGTTCAGCCTAACCTATATTACAACTGTACTTACAAAATACTACATTTGATATGTAATGTTTCAGTTTTATTGATTCTACATGCTGTAACGGCAGTTGCATAATATAAAAAAAATGTAGTGTGACCTATGTAGCTGTTGGCTTGCCTGCTCTGAAACTTTGAGACGTAAACGCTCTATCGATAGCACATTGTGATAGACGACGATCGACTGCCGAAGGCGGTCATGCATGGAGAGCCCACGCCGGCCAAGCGTAACATCAGAAGTCCGCGACTACGCTACCCCCACGGCGCGAAGCGTCACGTCAGCGTCACTGCTCTCACTCGGGCCGCATACATTCATATTGACCTCATATTGCACCAACGGACACGAGCAAGACGGCATCCGTCCAACAAATGCAAACAACGGATTGACCAAACGGAAATAATTGAACTAAACGACGGGCAATGAAAGTCATACTCGACGGATGGACTGACGACGACACATGCTCACGATGACGTATAGTAGAGGAGTACTTTGATTTGATCCTGTGGAATGTTGTCTTTCTTATTGGTATGTTCTTTTGCCATATAAATATATAAATGTGTGTGTGTGTGTGTGTGTGTGTGTGTGTGTGTGTGTGTGTGTGTGTGTGTGTGTGTGTGTGTGTGTGTGTGTGTGTGTGTGTGTGTGTGTGTGTGTATACATATATATATATATATATATATATATATATATATATCCACACACATATATATATATATATATATATATATATATATATATATATATATATATATATATATATAAATGTTTAATATATATATATATATATAAATGTATAATATATATATATATATATATATATATATATATATATTATACATTTATATATATGTATGTATATATATATATATATATATATATATATATATATATATATATATATATATATATATATATATATATATATATATATATATATATATATATATATATATATATATATTCAATTCGTACAGTATATATTTCAGCATTATATATGAATGTATATTCAATTCCTACAGTGCTTTGTCGTACAAAACATACTCATAAAATGTGGAATTTGTGTCAATGATGGTATTCTTGTGACACACGCAGCACTGTTACTGATTTACGTTGTGTAAGCTAACTAACATGAATATTGGACACTCAGTTTTACAAAGTCACCGACTGCTACCACAAATGTTATCCTGCAATCACCAGTCTAGATTTAAATTATCTACAACAGTAAACGAGTACTTCGTATTCTTACAGCCTACTGTGTTGAAAGACGAAATAAACTCTCTAAATGTTTGCTGTACATATATCACTATGTTCAATTACTATAAGAAAATCAACTTTTACTTTTGATAGCTGCGTACTGTGGGTACTCCAAATATAGATTCATGTTAGTACAGTAATCAGATAAAGCAATAGGTCACAGGGAAACGTTGCTACCTTCCCTCCTTCAAAACAACACAAACCTATATAGATATGCTCACATCTATGTAATAACATATATATTACTTACTCACATTACGATTCTTCACTTATACATTCTGTAGGACGCCGTGTAACTGTTCAGGTTCCCTTGTGCGTTCACACGGCAGTGACAGGTAGCGCCTACTTCGTCGGATCAGGTCACGTGACATAACAAGCCATGTGCATTCATGCGTGCTGGCCCGCATATCTTAGTTGTGTGGTCCCGGTTCATGTACACAATGGAAACAAAACTGCCCGCCGCTGAGCTGTCACTTTCAAGGGTTACTTCTCCCAAAAAAATTATTGGTTACTGTGTTGAAAATACGATATAACCTCTCTAAATATTTCATATACATATATCACTATGTTCTATTACTATAAGAAGATCAACTTTTACTTTCGATAGCTGCGGACTGTGGGTACTCCAAATATAGATTCATGTTAGTACAGTAATCAGAGCAAGCAATAGGTCACGAGGAGACGTATGTCACATGACATAATTTAACAAGCCATGGGCAGTCATGTGTGTTGAAAAAGCTGGCTTGTATGTCTTGGCTGTGCGATCACGGTTCTTTCACACAATGCAAACAAAACTGCCCGCGGCTGAGCGCTCAATCCCACGATAAATTCTCCAGAAACGCCCATACATTCTTGGGCCAACGCATGGGTTTGTTGATTTGTGCGCATGCGTCGAGGATAATAAGCGTTAAAATAAAATGTAGGCATACGTTTTAGTTTTAGTCAAAGTTCTTAATTTGTTTACAATCCCAGTCACCGAGTTCCGCGTTTGTGCGATTGGTTCAGAGCACATTACACAACATTTGTTGCCGCGATTCAATGTTCGAATCGGTTCAACAATGGTTGCGCCGGCCATATCACCACGCTACTGGGGTGTTGTTGAGTTGTGGATCAGCGCACAATGCACGACTGATCCATTTTAAGTCAAATAAAGACACGATTCACAACAAACGTTTATCAATGTACGCCTAGCATATTACCCGGCCTGCACGAACTGGATTTTAACATGGCTGGGTTATCAATCGTTGCACAGGAGAAAAAGCAGCCGCTGTAAGAGATAACAACGTCTTGCAGGCAGTACCCATTCAAATGTAGATATGACAATGCCAATTGTATTGATTGATCCAACATCATGCCCCAAAACTTATGTGAAGGTTTGACGTAGATCACTTAACATCTTTTTTTTTAACTTAGGAATGCTTTTTTATGATTTAGGAATGTAGGATTTCGTATAAGGAAATGTTCCTCTGCATGTGTTTAAGGCTACTCGGAGCCACTTTCCACATATTGTCCTTCACTCAACATAGTTCTAAGATTCATTGTGCATAATGTGGTTTGATAGCACGATTAGACAGGGAAATTAAGAGGAGGCCAAATAGAAGTTTTTTTAGCATTGATATTTTTATTGGTTATAAAGATATTGGTATCAATATTTTCTTCAAACCAAGAGAAGGCAGTATAATCAAAGGGCACAAAGTTGCTCTTGATAAGGAACAGTGTAGGTCCGATATTAGAAAGTACTCATTTTCACAACATATGACAAATGAATGGAACACATTGTCTAATGATTGTAATAATTTTAGCAGTGTGAATATGCTTTAAAGTAAAATTGACAGATATCTGACAAGGGCGGACTATACATAAATGAAACATTGTTGGACTATCGACACGCTAAATATTTTCTTGTTAATTTGCCATCTGAAGCTTGTTGCTTTAGATGGCAGTCTTTTAATATGTCTTGTTAGCATTGGGGAACTAGAGAACAGTTACACATTACATTCACAGTGTATCCGTGAAGCCAGAATCCCACCTGGACAGAGAACATTTGTAAATAATACAAAGGTACGTTCTTATATTGCGTGATATCCAGCGTAGCTCAAAGCATTTCAGATCTGTCCACTCCAAAACCATCTACATTTCCATGTGAAGTATTCGGCCACTCTGTAATTACTGCGCGAAGACTATTCGTTTACATGTCCACCACTGCCTATAGTCAGGCACTCGTTTTCACAGCGGAGTGAACCGAAACAATGTTGAGTATTCGAAATTGCCCAAGCTTCGGCAGCAAGAGGAGTCGAACCCGGGTTCTCGCGATTGACAGTCCGATGATCTAACCGCTACGCCATCGCGTAAATAAATGGTTTTAGATAAGTGTTATTAGCCAGCGTATAAGTTGCCCGTCGTTGTGGAAACTATTCTAGTTTGTGTCCCTGCACTAAATAAATAAACGTAATTACCCAGCGTGACCTCTTACAATACACGACGACGAACTCATGCATGATGAGATAATATCAATAGAGTAGGGGGAGGCAGTGTCAGTTGGGTAATTTTTCATTCTTTGTGATGTCTATTGAGCAATCATATTCATAAGTCAAAATTGTTTTACTCACATAAACTATGATTATTAGTATATCATTTTATACCAATATAATATATCTAGCATGCATAGATAATTATATATAGCTTACTCAAATAGTGTTGGTGTGCTGGCTCAGCTAATACTTGGTGTGGGGTAAGTTGAGCCACAGTGTAACGTAATGCTACGTAGGCCTTGTGCACAAAACAACTTAGCCAATGCATCTACCCAGTGGGACCAGCACATCTCTGACAAGTCTACACGCTTAATTAATAAGTCAACACAATTAATTAATATAGACTTATAGGCCAATCGCAATCAGCATAACTAATTGCTAATATGTTGCCTTGTAGCTATCCGATGTCCCAATTTGTTCGGAAAAATTATGTCCTTGATGCATTTTGGGGTAAAGAACACCGTCTTCATTATTTAACAGCTGCTCAACGAACCCTCCCTTGAGCCTTGTGTGGCTCAACTAGCCCCGTTTCGACAATTAAGCTTATTTAATTAACTTCACATTAATGCGCGAAGTGATGTAAATAATCTTCTTCTCTGTACATAGTTAAGCCATTTGTAAGTACATAAATAATAAAGTTTGGCCACGTGCATGGATAGTTCACACGCCAGTAGACATTAATCACAATTACCAAACGTTTCGAAAAACATCAAAAAAACATACTTTTAGCTCACATGTGACGAATGTAACCTATTATACGTCAAACGTATTCTAATAACATGTTCAATCACTGGTTGGTACCATTTAACTGTCGTTGCTGTAGTTTCCCGGGAAACCTGGGTGGCTCAACTAACCCAGTGGCTCAACTAACACTGCCTTCCCCTACGTGTGCACTGCGCATTGTGCAGGAAGGGCTGTTATGAATACAGTCGACAGTCGCAGACTCCAAGTGAACGTGATTGCTATGTTTACTGTATTGGAACAACATGAAGGTATCAGTGTGATTATGGCAGAACTTTACATAAACAACTAGGACAATGCATTCTTACAATTGTATATATGTGTTGGTTACATCTTAAGATTACTTCAAATGTATATACCACAACTTCAAACACCATTTATATCCTATTTCACGTATTATAATTGTGTGTCGAACTGTAACACACACCAGCCAAACAACAGCACACTATTGAACCTTTCAGCCATCCCAGGCTGTGTGCCCCCTTTAAGATAAGATAAGATAAGATAAGATACGTTTTATTACCAAGTAGCAAGTACAAGGAATTTGTAGTGTTGTGGCGTTAGCACAAACATACACTCATGCACCCAATCACACACGGAACTAAACATTACATATCACAATCGTAATACTAAAAACAGTTGAAAACAAGCGAGAGTAATATAATAGGTTGCAAGAAAAAAAAGAAAAAAAATTAAAGATTAAAAAAAAAAAAAAATTAAAAAGGCGACATTGCAACTACCTACCAGAGGCAAGACATTTATGATGGCTCTCCGTTTAAAAATCTCAGCGCTTGAGGATAGAAACTATTGTTAAATCGCGTCGTTTTAGTCTTTATGCTACGGTAGCGCTTACCGGAGGGAAGGAGTTCAGAGAGATGGTTGGCTGGATGATATTCGTCTTGTACAATGCGCTTGGATTTGCGCAAACTGCGAGATAGATAAAGAGATCTGATGGACGGCATATTTAACCCGATTAGTTTAGAGGCGTACTTGACGACTGATTCAATTTGATTAATTTCATCTTGGCTGGCGCGACCAAACCAGACAGTGATAGAAAATGACAAGACACTTTCAATAACTGCGCGGTAGAAACGTGTTAATATTGCTTGAGATAAGCCGAATCGTTTGAGGTGTCTAAGGAAGTACATGCGTTTTTGTGCTTTTTTAATGATGTCAATCGTGTTATTACACCAGGAAAGATCTTTAGAAATAGTCGAACCCAAAAATTTTACAGAGTCGGCTTGTAAGACTTCAGTACCGTCAATGACAAGGGGGTGGATGGGTGTTTTCTTTTTGCGAAAATCAATGATCATTTCCTTCGTTTTGGATATGTTTAGTACCAGGTTGTTGTTCTTACACCAGCGGACCAGTCTTTGAACTTCCTCTCTATACACAGACTCGTTAGCATTGTTAACACAGCCAATTACAGTGGTGTCATCCGAGAACTTAACCACGCGAACAGATTGGTTACCAGATACACAGTCGTTTGTAAAGAGAGTGAAAAAGGAAAGGAGAAAGCACGCAGCCTTGTGGGGCACCAGTGTTAAGAATAACAGGTTTGGAGAGAGAGTTTTTGACCTTGACAGATTGAGGCCTGTGAAGAAGAAAGTTGAGAGTCCAGTGACAGATGGCAGGATGCACATTCAAAGATACAAGTTTATCAAACAACTTCACAGGAATTATGGTGTTAAAGGCCGAGCTAAAGTCCACGAAAAGAATCCTCGCATAAGTGCTCGGTTGTTCTAGGTGATTCATAACATAATGTAAACCTAAGGCAACTGCATCGCCCACAGATCTGTTAGTTTGATAAGCAAACTGGTGAGGATCCAATAGACCGGCCGTGGAAGATTTCAGATAACGGAGCATAATATGTTCGAAAACTTTCATCGCAACTGAGGTAAGTGCCACAGGACGGTAATCGTTCATGGTAGAGACTTTAGCCTTCTTGGGAATAGGTATAATCACAGAAGTTTTAAAACACGTTGGAACTATGCACTGTTGTAAAGATGAATTGTAGATGTCAGCGAATACTGGAGCAAGCTGATCGGCACAATTCTTGAATGTATATGATGAGATGTTATCAGGACCCGAAGCCTTGCGCGTACTCAGTCGCTTGAACAATGTCCGCACGTCAGCAACGTTAACGATGAAAGGCGGCGACAGCGGAGTGTCTGTGGGTAGGGGGCGCTGTTCCGGCGATGTGTTTAACTTGTCAAATCTGCTGTAGAAGTCGTTTAGTTTGTCGGGGAAGGACAGATCGGCGTTGTAAATGGCTGAAGCGCTTGGTTTAAACTGTGTAATTTGACGTAACCCTTGCCATACAGATCTGGTGTTGTTGGAAGCAAATTGGTTTTCAAGTTTGCGTTTGTATTTGTACTTGGCCGAACTAATCGCCTTGCGCACTGCTTACTTGGCTCTCCGAAATTCTTCCCTGTTGCCGCTAATGAACGCTGAGTTTTTCATGGCTAGCTTCTGTTTAATGTCCCTGGTAAACCATGGTTTGTCGTTGCCATATACTGTAACTAACTTACTTTCGTAGCAGGTTTCTTCACACCAGCTGATGTAGGCAGTAACTGTGTCAATGTACGCGTCGAGGTCGTGGCAGGAATCTTTAAACATTTGCCAATCCGTGCTGTCAAGGCAAGCTTTCAAAGCAATCGTTGAGTCAGCAGTCCGCTTTCTCACTGTCTTGGTGGTCGGTTTTATTGTTTTTAACTTCTGACGGTATGTAGGAATCAATACGACTGTAGCGTGATCTGACTCACCCAACGGAGCCCTGGTGGTCGCCCGGTAAGCGTCCTTGAAGATGGTATAGCAGTGGTCCAGAGTTTTATTGTTACGAGTGGAGCAATTAACATGCTGTTTGTATCGGGGTAGAACTTTCTTCAGATTAGTGTGATTGAAGTCACCCAGGATGATGATGACACTATCAGGGTACGTTGTTTCTGCTGCCAACACGCGGGTAGTCAACTGGTTAATTGCACTGGTTGCATTCGCGTCGGGCGGAATGTAAACACCCATTAAAACAACACTGGAGAATTCCCTCGGCGAGTAGAACGGTTTGCAGTTAACTGTGAGTGATTCAAGTTCAGGAGAACAGGAAGAGGACACAAAAGTTGAGTCATTGCACCACCGATTATTGACAAGGAAGCATATTCCACCACCCCTTTCTTTGCCCGACAGTTCGCTTGATCTGTCGGCTCTAAGCAAAGTGTGGCCCGGTGGGGTAACGGCAGCGTCAGGTGTCAGTTGTTCAAGCCATGTCTCAGTGAAGCACAAAATGGAAGAGTCCTTGAATTCACGTTTGAAAGACAATATGTGGAACAGTTCGTCTGTTTTGTTCTTGAGCGAGCGCACGTTAGCGAGAACAATAGCAGGAAGTGGTGGTCTAGAGCCGCGCCGACGAAATCTGCACAGTGCCCCGCCTCGTCTGCCCCGTTTGCGAGCGCGATGAAGCGTGGCGTGGTGGATTTCAGAAGTAGGTCGAGTAGAATTGATGACGGGAAAAACGTTCTCAGAGGCAAAGTTAGGTCGATAGTCCTTATGCATTGAATCCAGAATATTCAGCAAATGTTCACGCTCATACCTGTGCATGGTAGCTGTACTAGCCGCTAAAACAGCAAGTGAAATCACACATACAATCACGCATCGCCACAACGTGTCGCCATACACCGGCGCCATCTTGATTTTCAAAACGTATACCTCCATTGGCTATGTTCACCAGCGTCAAATGAAATCTAAGCCCGTACATTAATTGACATCGCATGAATGCTAACCGCACTGCAGCCGTATTTCAATAGCTCGTTGTTATCAAACAAAAATATCGCCAGCGGCAGTGTACGAACGCCGATTCAGCGCTCGGCAGATTGAGAAACAAACTTCTGAACGGTGTGTGTATATATCAATAAAATATCTAACAAAGTACGGCGAGAATTCATATCACACTGTGCGGGAAATGCCTTTATGACAAAGGTTAGTGGTAGAACTAAATGACAGAAAATGTGAATTGTCATTTGGATGGTTTGGCATGATTTCGTATTTACATTCAGTTGCAAAACCAAAGTGCTTACATTCCCCAACAACAGCTCGAGTGGGACGCAGCAGCATAATGTATAAAACGTCGGTTTCTCAATCGAGGAATCATCTTGTTGCAGTTTCGAAACTTCGGCAAATTCGATCTCTCTACGTTGCCTCTGTTTTTTCAGCTGCATAAATACATCGGTAGCGTTTTGTCTGATTGTAAGCAAACTAACTAATTAATTAAATACTTCACTCACTCACTCACCCACTCACTCCCTCTTTCACTCACCCACCCACCGACTGACTCATATCTTCACTTTCTCACTCATTCACTCACTCACTCACTCATTCACTCACTCAATCACTCAGTCACTCACCACCACTTTTATTTCACATTACATAAGTTTATCACAGTTCATATTATGACAATATACTTCGTCTTACATTAGAGCAACCATGGTACGACCCCTCTTTGACTGGTGATGGATAGGGAGCCACCGTCATTGGCAGCATTACAAGACCAGTAACGGCATCATTACAAGGCCCACGTGGTTGCTTGTGGCATGTGTGTGATGGTTGTGGTGTATTACACACATTTATTCTTTCGACGAAACATGGCTAACTGCTCACAGCGAGGAGCGGTTGCTAATCCCCGTACCATAGGGAAAATGCATAAATGCGCCACACCAACACTCTACAACCCTCCCTTCCAAATGTTGCGCATTAAGAACATTTAAACATTTCTACGACATGACAAAATAGCCCCTGGATTCAACGTATGTTATTTAGTCCATTACTAGCAATGACATTATGGTACTGCATTAACCTGCGTCAACGTACTTAATTAAACTAGACACCGTCTTTCTACTCTCACAGATCCAGCTTCTTTGGAGGCTTCCTTATTCTTTTGAACCTTCTCACAGAATGGTCCTTTGCACTCGGTATCTGCACTGGAATTGCGGGTATCACGGGATGGTCGCCTGAATTGTTGGTTTGTGGAATCTTGGAAGTTGAACATACTCGAGGTGCTTATTATTAACAGCTTTGCTGTGCATAATAAAATTTGTGAACTCGGTGTAGAAACTATCTAAGGAAATGTCCACCGATTGAGGTCTGAAAATGAAGCGGTCAAACGGAGGTATGCGGAAAAACCGGTCATGAATTGTTGGATACACAATCACGACGATATTTGACTCTGAAGAACATTCCTTAATACTGCACACAATTATCCCGCCAGTTTTTAAATAGAAAGTCGGTCACACGGCAATCCGAAAACTCCTTCAAGAAAACCCTGGGTGGCTTGGTTAGGAACTCGAAGACACTAACTTAATCAGTCAGCAGTGCGCCCACATTCACTGTGTTTAATTGTCACTCATTAGTTATTGTAATCTATTATATTGTGTATCTCGCTTACTAGTTGCACATTGCGACTACTGAACATGGCGACTGCAATTCCAAAGTAAACAACTCCATTTGGAGAAGAAAGCAACATTTCAAACAGTTTCTGTGCCGAATTCTGACGTATCCTTCTGCTGTGTCTTAACGGTGAACGGTCGTCCGGCTGTTAACAAGGCACCATCTTGCAATTAGTGTATAGGCACACACAAGCACACACGCACGCACGCATGCACGCTCACACACACACACACACACACACACACACACACACACACACACACACACACAAACAAACAAACACACACACACACACACACACACACACACACACACACACACACACATTGAGTGAGTGAGTGAGTGAGTGAGTGAGTGAGTGAGTGAGTGAGTGAGTGAGTGAGTGAGTGAGTGAGTGAGTGAGTGAGCGAGCGAGCGAGCGAGTGAGTGATCTAGTTTACCTATAACCAGACAAAACGTACAAAAGGTACCGCGACCACCTATGCATGCAATAATACACTATACACTATAATCTAATGATGTGTTTCTTTAGACTATAATAAGATACCTGTCACAAATAGTAGACGGAGTAACGGATTCTGATATGGGTTGGTCCATTCTTGTGTACGTTGCAGGCGGAGTGGGGATTGCAGTCGTTGCTAAGAAAATACAGGCAACTATTGGCGGAACTGAAGGATTATTAGATACATGGGTGGATCGGATCGTTTCGCCAGGGATTGCAAGTAAGCGTGAGTGAATGAGTGGGCGGGCGAGCGGGCGAGCGAGCCAGTCAATCAGTGAGCTGTGCCACCTCGCCCTACAAGGTCTGACCTCACCAGGATTACATACAATGACAGACAAGGTCAGCAGGTAGACTCAGACTGCCACTTGGCAAGATTACAAAAATATATACAAAAGTGTTACTAGTATGGGAAAACGAGGACAGTTATAAATGACTTAACCAGTATCCGGGCCCGGTTTGCCAGAAGCACAACAGGACAGAGATAATTAGTAAATAATACTGACATGGAGAAAAATGTATGTTTAACTTATCAGTCAGCGTACATACGTTGGCGTTGCCCAGTGTTGTGTGAGCTAAACTTGCTTGTGTTTCCCACTACATAGACAAACATTGTTTGTTACCGAGCCTGCCCTCGTAAGGTACACGACACGATGATTTCACGCAAGTAGAGATAGTATCAGCAGAGTGTCGGCTGTGTTTTATCTGCACTGAGCACTGTGCATGACGTCTTGTATGACGTGTACGTGAATTTTAGTGGGTTTAGAAAACGGTTATACTTCCGGAAGTGTTTCGATATGTGTATTAATATGTTGTACTAGCGATGTTGAGGGTAGGTGAGTGTGCGAGATGGCTATGAAAGAGCTGGAAGTTTACCGGTTTGACCAAGCTTATTCAGCGTATTGGCAACATAGTGCTAGAAGAGTAGCAATGTAATATGGTATAAATAAAAATTGCTTCCTGCAACTGTTCTTGTATGTGTTGGTTACATCTAAAAACTGCTTCATGATTAACTAGATTCTACCATAAACCAGTAGGCTAGGCTTCATATGTGAGACAAGACGTTCACTCATTGTGTTTAAATAAAAGTATTTATTTCACTGACTGTCGGCACACAACTCCGTGGCTGAGTCATCGATGCGAGCCGCCCGAGAGTTGTTACAGTTGTGACAACATGCCCCAAGCACAGTGTTTGGTACTGAACGCACGAGGACACTACACAATCCTGAATTCCAGTTTAACTTCAACTTGGCATAGCGCCTTATTCAATATGACGTATGTGTTTCTAGTTTCATTCACGAAACATCAAAAGTAGTTGCGGGGGTCAATATTAGGCGGGCATAACTAAAGAAGGTGTTAGGTGGTTAAAAGTACATTGTTTCCACACAATGTTAATTTCGTGTTCTTCACAGCAGAAGTATGGACATAGTGTCCACTAGTGGACTTCAAACCAACTACGTCGAGTGTGTTGTGTTTTTTGCAATACGACCCTGTACACAACTAGCCCCGGTCTCCCTAACCATGTGTCGTACTTTCCCCGTGTTAGTTGTGTGCACGAAGGAAATGTTCCGGGGTCCGAAATTAAATTGCCGCTAGTATCGGCCACCCACCAATCAACGTCACAATGTCCAGCATTCCAGCCATTCCAGATTGTTGACCGCAGTTACAAAAAGCATGCCTCTATTGGCTCCACTCGTCAACGTCATTAGAATGATTTCTACATTGATTGATATCGCATACAAGTTAACTGCAGAATTACGATAGCTCGTCGTAGAACGTAAAGATCGCCTTTCGGCAGTGCACGAACACCGATTGGCCGGGGTAACAGATTGAGAAACAATTCTTAGTACTCTATATAAATACAATGCCCCGTTATAAAATATATGACAAGCATCCAAATCACGATGAAAAAAAATGCCTTTATGAAGGTTAGTGTTAGAACTGAATAACATACAATTATTTATTATGTTTGTGATTATTTTTTATATATCAATTCACTGACAAAACCAACGAGCTCTACATTCCCTGGCAGACCTCTTCATTCAAACACCAACTCGACGTCTCTAGCGAGCTTTCAGTCGCGATGCAATTACTCTACAAAACCTATTCTTTAACATATATTACCACCACCGTCTATAGCCATGTGCTCATTTATACAGCTGAGTGAACTAAGGTATCCCGGAGGGATCGATATTGCTCAAGTTTTGAAATAGCTGCAAGTGGGTTCGAGCCTCGGTCATCTTGATTGAGGGTCCGATGTTCTAATTACAATTCTACCGCGCCCCCATTAGAACTGCATGATACGCGCCATAACCCCATAAATACTGCGTCGCTGTCCACCGGTCACTACTACGAAATGTCATCTATCTGTAAAAATTGTGTCGAACCGCACTGCGAGTTACTAGTTACTGTCGATCTGTTCGGCAACATCTGTAGATTCTTCTTCAATCCTCTCCCGAATTGCTACTCCTGTAAAATAATGTGAAACCCTCTCATCATCGATAACTCTTCTTTGCTAGCAAAAGATTCGATCCTTACGCCAGTGAGTAAAACTGTCTTTGCATACTGTTATCTACTGCATAGATTGCCATGCACATACAAGTCGTGATAATTCTACTCGATGCTCCCATTTACTGGCAATCCCCAGCGAAACGATCCGAGCCACACGGGTATCTAATAATATTTCAGTTCCGTCATCAGTTGCCTGTATTTCTTAAAATTGCTGTGTGTTCTCTCACCGCCTGCACTCAACAATGGGCCAAGACATATTAGAGTCATTTACTCTTTGAAACTTCTCGACAGCCAAGGCCATATTTTAAAATCCACGTGCTGGGGAATCTTAGGCAAAATAATTGACAATGCTTACAAATACACCCACATATAACAGCGCCAAATTACCGCTAAACACTCTTCAGCCATTTATTTAGTTAAAATGTACCTTTTTCACTACCAGGAACTTCTACTATAAAAACATTGCTAATGAGTGTGCACTTATCTCACATTACGTAAATTTATTAAATTTCATATTATGACTGTTTACTCCGCCACTCATTCGTGCAACCGGAATTTGACCCCTATATGACTGATCTATCGACAGGGAGCCACCGTCACTGACATCACTACAAGACCACCAAAGACGTCAATACAATATCCACACGATTGCTGATGGCGCGTAAGGGATCGTAAATATGCTAACTGAACTTCATACTGTGTAAGCTAGAAGATAGCGAGTTCTTAGAATTATTTTCCATCCGCATTTCCGTGTTTAGTTGTCGAAAGTTGAACATGTTCAAGATGCCTATTCTTGTAAGTGTTTTGTGCATAGTATAATTAGTAAATTCAGTATCGAACGTTTTCAAAGAAACGCCATGTCGGCCCACCCATGTAGGTATGAAAAACAACTGAGGCAGGTGGACAAATCGGTGTCACTGAAGGGTTGGATACATACTCAGGAAGTTTGACTTTAAAGAACATTTCTTTGTCTTGCACACAATTGTCCCGCTAGCTTTCAGATGCAAAGTCGGTCACGTGGCAATCCTAAAACGTCTTCAAGAAATCCCTGTCTGGCTTAGTTAGGAACTCGAAGACACTAACTTATTCAGCCAGAAGCGCGGCAATCTTCACTATGTTTAATTGTCACTCATTTGTTATGACTTATTTCTTATCGTTATCGTATTGGAATAGTTTATAAAAAATAATAATAGTAAATTTAATATTAGTAAATATAATAATACATACGAAAAGCTTAACCGACTAAATATTTTGTGATTACCTTGAGTTTCACATAATACTAATCATTGTTGTGTTTATGATGAAAAACATGTTCAGCTTAACCAATATTACAACTGTACCTAAAAATTATACATTTTGAATCTAATGTTTTAGTTTGATTGATTCTACATGCTGTAACAACAGTTGCATAATATAAAAAAACTGTAGTGTGACCTATGTAGCTGTTGGCTTGCCTGCTCTGAAACTTAGAGACGTAAACGCTCTATCGATAGCATGTTGTGATAGACGACGATCGACTGCCGAAGGCGGTCATGCATGGAGAGCCCACGCCGGCCAAGCGTAACATCAGAAGCCTACGACCACACTACCCCCACTACACGAAGCGACACTTCAGCGCCACTACTCTCACTCGGGCCGCATAAGCTCGGGTTGACCTCGTATTGCACTAACGGACACGAGCAAGACGGCATCCGTCCAACAAATGCAACCAACGGAACTAATTGAATTATGAGTAATGAAAGTCATACTCGACGGACAGGCTGATGACGACACATGCTCTCGATGACGTACAGTAGAGGAGTGCTATATATATATATATATATATATATATATATATATATATATATATATATATATGTATATATATATGTATATATATATGTATATATATATGTATATATATATATATATATATATATATATATATATATATATATATATATATATATATATATATATATATTCATGAAAATTGTCATGAAAATTGCACATTTTACACATTCAATATTATATATTTGTTTGTATGTGTCAATGGTTGTATTCTTGTGACGTCATTTGTGCCCCCTCCCCCCCACCCCCGCAGCACTGTTAGTGATTTACGTTGTGTTAGCTGAGAACAAAATCACCGATTGCAATCACCAGTCTATATTTAAGTTATCATACAACAAAGGAATACATCATATTCTTACAGCCAACTGTATTGAAAAGACGAAATTACCTCTACAAATGTTTGATATAAATACATCACTATGTTCTATTACTATAAGAAAATCAACTTTTACTTTTGACAGCTGCGCACTGTGGGTACTCCAAATATAGACTCATGTTAGTACAGCAATCAGATAAAGTAATAGGTCACAGGGAGACGTTGCTACCTTCCTTCAAAACAACGCAAATCTATATAGATATGCTCACATCTAGGTAACAACATATATATTACTTACTCACATTACGATTCTTCACTTATGTATTCTGTAGGACGCCGTATAACTGTTCAGGTTCCCTTGTGCGTTCACACGGCAGTGACAGGTAGCGCCTACTTCGTTAGATTAGGTCATGTGCCATAACAAGCCATATGCAATCATGCATGCTGAAAAAACTGGCCCGCATGTCTTAGTTGTGTGGTCATGGTTCATGCAAACAGTGAAAACAAAATTGCCCGCCGCTGAGCTCTCGCTCTCACGGGTTACTTCTCCAAACAACTCATTATTGGGTCAACGCAGGAGTTTGTGAATTTGTGCGCATGCGTCGAGGGTAATTTTATTTTAGGGATATATTTTAGTTTTAGTCAGTTCTTCATTTGGTTAAAATTCCTTTCATCATCTTGTGCTGTCGTCAAGCCCATTTCATTACTGTCAGTCGTGCATTGCTAAACTGGTGTTGCTAGTCCCGCCTTTGTGCGATTGGGTCAGCGCACGTTACCCAACATTTGTTGCCGAGATAACATTTTTGAGTCGGTTCAACAGCTGTTGAGCCGGCCATATCAAGACGCGACTCGAGTGTTGTTGGCCTGCACGAACGTTTTTATGCTAGCTGAGTTGCCTTCGTTGCAAATGAGAAAAGGCAGCATTTGCAAGAGATAATAACTCCTTGCAGTACCTACTGTTTGGTATGCGTTTTTACTCCCTATGTAGGATTTGGTATGTTGAATATTTCCTATGCATGTGTTTATGGCTACTCGGAGCCACGTTCCACATAATTTCCTTCACTCAGCAGAGTTCTAAGATTCATTGGTACATTGATTGGATGGTTACGAAGATATTGATAGAAATATTACAGCTAATTGTACCCCTGTACAAATCAATAGTTAGACCACATTTGGAATATTGTATTCAAGCATGGAGGCCATATAGTACAAAGGACATAGACAAGCTAGAAAGAATACAACGAAGAGCAACTAAAATGTTCCAGAATTGAGAGACCTTAGTTACGAAAGTCGCTTATTACAATGTGGTTTGACAACACTAGAGACCAGGAGACTAAGAGGAGGCCAAATAGAAGTGTTTAAAATAGTGAACGGTTATTAGGATGTTGATAGGAATATGTTATTCAAACTTAAAGAAGGCAGTAGAACCAGAGGACACAAAGCAGCATTAGTTAAGGAGCAGGGTAGGTTGGACATGAGAAATTACTCTTTCTCACAGAGGATGATAAATGAATGGAACAAACTGCCAAATGATTGTGTTAATGCTAGTAGTGTGAATATGTTTAAAAATAGAATTGACAGATATTTGATAAGGGCGCGCTACACATGAGAAATGAGATGAGAAAATTGTTGGACTCTCGATAAGCCAATGGCTTCCTTGTCCACTTGCCATCTGGAACTTGTTGTTTGGGATGGCAAACTTGTCTTGTTAAATCTTGTTAAAAGAGAAGAAGAAGAATATGCTTTAAAATAAATTTGGAGGATATATCTGACAAGGGCGGGTTATACATATATGTAAACATTGTTAGATTGTCAACACGCCAATGGCTTTCTTGTTTAATTATCAGAAGATGGCAATCTTGTTAAATCTTGTTAGCACTGGGGAACTAGAGAACAGTTACACATTACATGCACAGTGTGTCTGGGATGCCAGAATCCCAGCTGACAGAGATGAGCTACTCCCTATTATCATTGCGATTGTCAACGCCTCTATGGATAGCAGCTGTGTGCCTCGTGCATTAAAGTGTGCTCAAATACGACCACTACTCAAGAAACCAACACTCGATCCAGGCATCCTGAAACACTACAGACCTGTGTCCAACCTTCCTTTCATTGCTAAGGTGTTAGAGAAAGTTGTAGATACACGGATTGAGCGCCACCAGGTGAGTAATGGTCTTCACGAGGAGCTCCAGTCAGCCTACCGTAGATCTCACTCGACAGAGACGGCGCTCCTCAAGGTGCAGAGCGATATCCTCGAGTCTCTGGATAATGGCTGTGTCACAGTGTTGGTCATGCTTGATCTGTCAGCTGCGTTCGACACTCTCGATCATGGAATTCTGTTGCATCGTTTTGAGAAGATGGAGATGCCCTCGGCTGGATAGCATCGTATCTCCACGACTTTTACGAGGTAGTGGTCATAGATGGCGAGCACTCCGATCCAGTTCTCCTGGAACAAGGTGTACCACAAGGCTTGGTACTCGGCCCGAAGAAATACACCATGTACTCAAAACCACTAGGAGCCATTATCCTTCGGTATGGACTGTGTTATCACTTCTATTCGGATGACACCCATTTGTACATCTCGTTCAAGCCGATGGACGGTGCAGCCCAAACAGATTCCCTGAAACTAATTGAGAGGTGCCTCACGGACATTGAAAGATGCGCATAAACATGCTAAAACTGAACAGTGAAAAGACTGAGGTTGTGTTGTTCACACCCAAGCATAATACCATCCAGATGGCAAATGTTACTGTGCGTGTAACAGTGGCGACACTGACATTACATCAGTGAACAGTGTGAAACACCTGGGTGTTATCTTCGACTCTGCCATGAACATGGAGCAACATTTGAACAATGTCTGTAGGTCTGGATACTATCAGCTCCGCAACATTGGGCACATTAGGCGTTATCTCACAAACGATGCCACTCAATCATTAGTCAACAGGCTTGTAGCATCACGTCTAGACTATTGTAATGCTCTGCTCAGTGGACTGCACCAGACATCAATTAACAAGTTACAAAGTGTGCAGAACACTGCGGCACGGATTGTAACCAGAACATCACGCTACAGTCACATTACACCACCGTTGTCAAACCGCGATTGAATGTTAACCGCTACGCCACCGCGTAAATAAATGGTTTTAGATAAGATTATTAGCCAGCGTATAAGTTGCCCGTTGTTTTGTGAGCTAAACTAGTGCGTGTTCCTGCAAGTTGTCGCCCAGCCTGCCGTAGTACAGTACACGGCACAACGAACTCGTGCATGACGAGATAACATCATCACAGTACGTATGGGCTGTATTCTTGTCCGCACTGCGCATTGTGCTGGACGGACTGTTATGACGTTGACAGTCACGATAAGAGTCCAAGTGAACGTGATTGCAATGTTTCGGAACAACATATGATGGTATCAGTGTGTTACCGACATAGCTTATATAAGCAACCATGACGGTGCATTCTTACAACTGTATATAGGCTACATGCCTATATGTGTTGGTTACATCTCAAAACTGCTTCAAATGTGCATACCATAACATCAAATACCAAATATCAACTACCACATATCGTATTTCCCGTATTATAAGTTGTGTGCACACAGACACAGTTTTCGGGGCATTCACCGCGTTCAATCCGTCGAACTGTAACAAACAGCGGTGAAACAACAGCACACTATTGAGCCTGTCAGCCATCCCAGGCAGTGTACCCCCGTTACAAAACGTGTACCTCCGTTGGCTATATTCACCAGCGTCAAATGATATCTAGGTCCGTACATTGATTGATATCGTATGAATGTTAACTGCACTAGTTCAATAGCTCGTTGTTATAAAAAATATTGCCAGCGGCAATGCACGAACGCCGATTCAGCGGTTGACAGTTTGTGTGTGTGTGTGTGTGCGTGTGCGTGCGTGTGCGTGTGCGTGTGCGTGTGCGCGTGCGCGTGCGCGTGCGCGTGTGCGTGTGCGTGTGCGTGTGCGTGTGTGTGTGGTGTGTGTATGTACGCAGCTTTTTCCATGTCGTGTAGTGGTCAGTGTCAGACATGATTTGTTGTTCTCAACGTCGGTGTCTTCAATTATGTCTTTGTGTTGACTTATGTGGGGTACTGCCTAAGGTAGCTTTACGGTGGACAGCGGAAGAAATGAGACGGGATCGCCCCGAAGGAAACATGGAGAAGGGCCATGGAAAAGAAGATGAAAATATGCAACTTGACATGCGATACCACCACCAGGAGGGCTGCAGACCGACAACAGTGGCTTTCTCTCGTAGTCCGGGTGTTGGCCAATGAGGCGTGCATTGGGTTTTGCACGATGTTTGTTTTTGCATTCAAACCTTCCAAGTCAATAATCCGACGGATGCCACCCTGGCACCCTTGAGCGTTTTTGTATAAACCCATTAATATGTAACCCTGAATATACTGAATAGTAAACATCCAAACAATCAAAATAAGGTGTCCAAACGAATGTTTTCATGGTCTCTGGTTATTATTACGTCAATGAACAAGGTATAATATGCAAATGTGTCGCATGAATATGCAAATTACCTCACTCAATATCATCAGAGTCTTCGTCACCAGCAAATGTTGCAGCTGCTTGTGTTCATTCCTGCAGCCAGTTTCTCCCCGACAAGCACAGAAAACTGTGCATGGTAATTTGGCTGCTGTACACCAACACTGCGCTGTGTAGCATGGCTTGGCCGAGGAATCATCTCTAAGACTTCAGATGGCGCAAGGGCGACATTAGGCGGAAACATTAGTGACCTCGATGCTTCATCGCGTGCCCAGCCGTACTTTGTTGGATCCAAAGTTGGTGGTTTCGACTTGACAGCCGACTTCCATATTGCAGTCTGGATATGAGCGCGTCGTACGTTTTGTTCAAAGGCTTCGGTGGTAGGTGACAGAACCGTCAGGTCTGGCGTTGTTGTGACCTTTGGCATTCTCATCTTTGTAACCCACACGAACATCAGACATGCTGTTTCTTTCATTGCTTCCATAACACGTAGCGATAAACCCAGTGGCATCAGCAACCACTCCGTCGATACACCCGTCAAACTCGCCAAGTTTGCGAAGAGAGTGGCCGGCTTCTAGCGCCTTTATAGCAGTGTCTTTCCATCTGCCCCACAACTGCGCATCCGTATTTAGGACTTTGATGCTTTCCACTCCATCTTTGGCAACTTTAGCCAATTGCTGAATCATGGTGACATCTGCCTCCTCGTGTGTCGTCTTCAGATCGTCACGACGCCTTTGAAACCCTCGATGAAACTCCGTCGGGGAAGCTTCCTGACCTGCAACGAGTGAGTGAGTGAACAGCCTGTGGTTGGTCGGCTTTCCTGGTTGACTTGCTGCGATCAAATGATGCTTGTGGCGTCTGCTAGCCTGTTGGCCAGCTCTAGCTAATCGTGTTCCGCTCTTGATGCTCAAATCATGGTATCTATCGAACACCAAGTACACATCACACCTTTCTGCCCTACCAAAGATGAAGCTAGTGAAACTGTCAACAAAGCTACGCACAGTTCCCCTGTTAGGCCAGTGAATGACCCAGAGGATTGCACAACCATCAATGATTGTAACATCAGGCTGGGCAGCCAGTCTCGGTGGGGTTTCTACCTGGAGATTTTTCTTTTGTGTCGCCTTTGTCTTTGCTATTCTCATCTCCGCATTGTCTGCGAACATTGATGTCGGCATCATATTGTAGAACGTCACTGAGCTTGGCGTCGCGAGATTGTTGCATTCCTATCACCCTCGAGTAGATTATATTTACATCGCATACTGCAGTTGCTTCCACTCGCAAGACTTTCCGTGTCACTGCCATGGTCACGACCTATTTAGACAACGTAGCATTGAATCCTTCTGGCCAGCTTCCTTCGTAGGAACCCATCTGTGTTCTTCCTATTTCAATCGCATTTGGCACATTCACCTTCTCTGGTCCAATTCTTCCAACCGGATCGAGAGGATCGATGCAGGACTGGAGCTTTTCCCTTATCTTTTCGCTGTCCTCCTCATCCGATCGTATACGAGATGGCTTCTCTTCTTTGCAGGTAATCACCTCTGTTACTGTGTGACCTTCCGACATGGACAATCTGACAACAGCGTATTTGCACCATAAATACGCTAGCTATATATATATATATATATATATATATATATATATATATATATATATATATATATATATATATATATATATATATATATATATATATATATATATAGCGTATTTATGGTGTCCGGTGGCGAAGAAGTGTGTGGAGCATTTCTGTCGCAGCCCAAAGATACAACGGCCAGTCTCCTTCGCGTTCAGCCAAAAAACCATTATTATGATGAATACCGTCTTCACTAGTTTCTCAACCCATAGCTTTATGGTCGAGTTCTTTGCCGCATTGGACTTAAGAGTGTTCATTAATTCTTCCTGGGTCTTTGCTACACTAAATCTGAGCGAAGACCCTCCTCTGTCACAAGTTGCAGGGCCATAAAATTATGTGGAAACGTTTATCCATCAAGCATATGGGCGACACTTTCGTTTCTAAGAAATTCTGGATGTCGGACATCCGGGTACCTCACTGCTAGCAAAGCACATCACGTCTGTCTTTTCCTTAGCAAACACCTCGAAATGTCAACACACTAAAACGCGAAAGACGTAATATGTTATTCGATGATCGATCGTCTTTGTTTGTTTACCCTTCGTCTGCCATTGTGACATCATGCCGTCTACAATTCAACACAGAAATACTCGCCGCTATAAAACAGTATCTGCGTTAAATTTATATAAAATCTTCTATGTTGCATATGGGTGGGTGGGTGAGTCAGACAGTCAGTCAGTCAGTCCGTCAATCAGTCAGTCAGCCAGTCAGTAACGGTATGGTAAAACGAGAAAGGCTATAAATTACTCAACCAGTGATCGGTGTGGCAGAAACACAACAGAAAACGTAAATAATACTGACATGCATCAAATTCATGTTAACTTATTAGTCAGCGTACATACGCTGGCGTTGTACAATGTTGTGTGAGCTAAACTAGCTTATGTTCCCGCACCACATAGACAGACATTGTTTGTTACCGAGCCTGCCCTCGTCAAGTACACGATATGACGAGTTCACGCAAGTGGAGATAGTATCAGCAGTGTTGGCTGTATGTTTATCTGCACAACACACTGTGTTGGACGGCTTGTTTTGAATACAGCCGGTGGTCGCGATAATGCAATAATACTCCAGGTGAATGTGAATGTTAGAGGGGTTAGACTACAGTCACACTGCCGGAAGTGTTTCGAAAGGCATATTAATATGTTGTAAAAACGAGCGATGTTGTAGGTAGGCGAGTGTGCGAGATGCTTACCTAGTGTCAGTAGACTAACAGTGTGATATGATATGAATATAGACAGTCATTACGACTTCTTATAACTATTACTATATGTGTTGGTTACATCTAAATCTGCTTCATCGTTATATAGGACCTACCATAAACCAGTAAGCTTCATATGTGAAGCAAGGCGTTCACACATTGTGGTGAAACAACTAAATTTTTTTCTGTGACTGTCAGCTCACAACTCCGTGGCTGAGTCATCGGTGCGAGCCGCCCGAGAGTTGTTACAGTTGAAACAACTTGCCCCAAAACAGTTGTAAAAATATGCGTAGCAAAAAAAACTAGTTGTAGTTGGTTAAAAGGTCATTGTTGTCCACACCTCGTTAATTTCGACTTTTTTCACTCCCGATGTTTGGACAGTGTGGACTTCCAACCAACTACGTCAAATGTAACTCCATTTGTTGTGTTTTTGTAAAACGACTCGGGAACAACATGCCCCTGTACACAACTACAACCGCCCCCCCCCCCGCCCCCCACCATGTGACGTATTTCCGGTGTTAGCTATTGTGTGCACGAAGGCAAACGTTCCGGGGCTTTCACTGCGCTCAAAATGTCGAAATCAATATATCGCTAGTATCCGCCACTCACCAAGCAACGTCACAATGTCGTGCATTCCAGCCATTCCAGATGGTCTACCACAGTTACAAAACGCCTACCGCTATCGGCTCTACTCGTCAACGTCATTAGAATGATTTCTTCATTGTTTGATACCGTATACAAGTTTTACTGCAGAATTACGATCGCTCATTGACATTGTCGAATGTAAAGATTGCCTTTCGGCAGTGCACGAACACCAACTCGCCGAATACTCGCTGAATACTCTATATAAATACAGTCCGAAGTTATAAAATATATGATATCCAAATCTTGATGAACAAGAAATGCCTTTATGAAAAGGTTAGTGTTAGAACTGAATAACATAAAATAATTTATTATGTTTGGGATTAATTTTTATACAACTGCGTGAACTAAGGCAACCCGGAGTGATCGAAATTACCAAAGTTTCGAAATAGCTGCAAGAGGGTTCGAGCCTCGGTCCTCTCGATTGAGGGACCGATGTTCTAACTACAATGCTACTGCGCCCCCATTAGAGCTGCGGTAGTTGAGGACAAACGCCCTAACCCCATAAATGCCGCTCCGCCGTCCCCAGTCACTATTACGAAATGTCATCTATATAATAAAATTATGTCAAGATAAAATTGTCATTTATGGAAAAGGCAACTTACGAAAGAACTCGGCTGAAATTGGCTGAAATACGATTAATAAGATTAAATAAATCGTTGTGTCGAACCGCACTGCGAGTTACTAGTTACTGTCAATCTGTTCGGCAACATTTGTAGATTCTTCTTCAATCCTCTCCCGAATTATTAATAATGTGAAACCCTCATAAATAACTCTTATTTCCTAGCAAATGACTCAATCCTTACGTCAGTTTGCGAAACGATGCTTGCATTTTTTTCCACTTTGCATTGATTGCCATGCACATACAAGTCGTGATAATTCTATTCGATGCTCCCATTTACAGGCAATCCCCGGCGAAACGATCTGACCCACACGGGTATCTAATAATCTTTCAGTTCCGCCACAAGTTGCCTGTGTTTCTGAACATTGCCTGTGTGTTCTCTCCTTGCCTGCACTCAACAATAGGCCAAAACATACGATAGTCCATTACTTCGTTTACTCTTTGAAACAGGTTGCAGGTGTCATATTCTGGTTCAAAGAAACATGCCATCATATCGCAGTGCATTCATACATAGGTGGCCGGGGTACGATTGTTTCTCTTTGTAAGCAAATTAGTCTACTCACTCACTCACTCACTCACTCACTCACGCACTCACTCGCTCGCTCACTCACTCGCTCACCCACTCGGGTCGACCGTATGGGAGCGCGCCTGGAAGCTTTGACAGAAAACAAAACTCCCATTTACTGGCAATCCGCGGCGAAACGATCCGACCCACACGGGTTTCTAATAATCTTTCAATTCCGCCACCAGTTGCCTGTATTTCTGAACATTGCCTGTGTGTTCTCTCCCTGCCTGCACTCAACATGGGCACATATCAGAGTCATTTACTCTTCGTGGCAGGTGTCATATATATATATATATGTATGTATGTATGTATGTATGTATGTATGTATGTATGTATGTATGTATGTATGTATGTATGTATGTATGTATGTATGTATGTATGTATGCATGTATGTATATATATATATATATATATATATATATATATATATATATATATATATATATATATATACATATACATATATATATATACATATACATATATATATATATATATATATATATATATATATATATATACATACATACATACATACATACATACATACATACATACATACATACATACATACATACATACATACATATATATTATATATATATATATATATATATATATATATATATATATATATATATATATATATATATATATATATATATATATATATATATATATATATATATATATATATATATATATATATATATATATATATATATATATATATGACACCTGCGACCTGTCACACACACAAAAACACGCCATCATATCGCATTGCATTCATGCATGGGTGGCCGCGGTAAAATGTTGTCTGTTTGTAAGCAAATCAGTCCACTCACTCGCTTGTTCACTCACTCACTCACTCACTCACTCACTCACTCACTCACTCACTCACTCACTCACTCACTCACTCACTCATATTTTCATATCCACATGTTGGGGAATCTTAGGCAAAATCATTGACAATGTCTACAAATACACCCACATATAGCAGTGCCAATGTACCGCTAAACACCCTTCAGCCAATTATTTTGGTTAAAATGCACCTATTCACTACCAGGAACTTCTACTATCAAGACATTAATAATGAATATGCGCTTTTCTCACATTATATAAATTTATCCAATTTGATATTGACTGTATACTCCGCCACTCAATCGTGCGACCGGAGTTTGACCCCTATATGACTTATCTACGGACATGGAACCCACCGCTAAGGACACCACTACAACTCCAGTAACCACGTCATTACAATATCCATACGATTGCCTATGGCGTGAATTGGGTCCTAAAAATGCAATCTGAACTTCGTACTGTGAAGGCTAGGAGATGAGCGAGCTCTTATGATTATTTATCATCGGCCTTTCCGTCTGTATTTTTGAGTTGTAGAATGTTGAAAATATTCGAGATGCCTACTCTTGTACGAGTGGTGTGAATAGTATAATTAGTAAACTCAGTATCGAAAGTTTTGAAAGAAACGCCGTGTCGGCCCACCCATGGAGGTCTGAGAAATAACTGAGGCAGTTGGAAAAATCAGTGTCACTGAAAGGTTGGATACATACTCAGGAAGTTTGACTATGAAGAACATTCCTTAGTCTTGCACACAATTGTCCCGCTAGATGCAAAGTCGGTCATATAGAGCAATCCGAAAACGTCTTCAAGAAATCCTGTGTGGCAGAGTTAGGAACTCGAAGACACTAACTTATTCGGTCAACAGTGCGCCCACCTTCACTATGTTTAATGTTCACTCATTTGTTATCACTTATCACAAATGTTATGCAGCATTTGATGACATGCTGAAATTGTGTGTGCCAGACTTGGATCAACAAATACTAGTATTGGAATATGTGTGTATTTGAGTACTGTTTACAACGTCAATCAGTATTCGTATTAGAATACTTTAAGATTTGTGCCCAGCATAAACATTCGAATACATTTTTATCAGTTATTCGTATTTGAATGCTTTCTAAAAAAATTCGTGTGAATATTCTACGAATAGCACGCAGACCAAACGGCTAACTCTTTTGTGATACATAATACTAATCATTGTTGTGTTTATGTGTATATTAATTTACATTTAATATGTTATTATTCACGTAGGCAGATCACTCTTCCTCTTTATCTAATTACTGTTAACTTGTGCCGCTTGGCTGAATCATAAATTATTTGTAAGTTCTGCTGATTAGCAGGAATCGTGTTTTCCCATGAGCACCCGCACCGACCGCCTATATAGCCGCGGGCGTAGCACGCCCTGCTTCACGTTTTCCGCCCACCCACCCTGCCTTTGTGGGCGGGACATGGACACTGTAGTCTTAGGCCGTGTTCACATACAACGTTAATCCGCATTAGGATGCGGATCCCAATTCAGGTAGCGCAATGTGAACACCCTTAATCCGCATTAAGCTACCCGAATTCTAATGCGGGAAAACAGGTGAATTAAGATGTGGATTAGCCAAAGTGAACGCTCCGTTTGCCTTGATTCGGCGATGGCGGCGCTGCTGCATGACAGAGGGCCGTAGTCTCGCGAGACCGTATGTGACTCGATATCTCAAAATCATGTCAGGTTCGCGGCTAATAAGCACACGAGCTATTACAGTCAAAAGGACAACTATCGGAAAAATAACTTCGAGCTGGTAACCCGCCATATTGACAAGTTGACTTCCGCTCTCGCGAGACCACTGTATGAGTGCACATGACCCGCCCTCTGGTGCACTAAATCGGTTGGCGGTTTAATGCGGCTTAACTCGGTGTATGTGAACAGAGCCGAATTAGTTGATCCGCATCGTAATTCGGCTGAAAATTAGATGTGAACACGGCCTTAGTTTAGATAGTGTTTTAGCATTTGTCACCACTAGATCTTGTACAAAGGGAGACCTTTTCATTTGTATTTAATTGTATGTGTTTATTGAACTCATGATGTTCTTGCATTAAATGATCTACGAGTTCACCCAAACCATGTCTTGTTTTATACTTATAATTATACCCTGTACACAAGCCGTTTTATGCATATCAGCATAACGAAAAAACACGTTCAGCACAATCTATATTACAACAGTACTTACAAAACAGTACATCTAAAATCGTATTTTCTAACTTAATTGATTCTACATGGTATAACTGCGGTTGCACAATATTATAAAACTACAGAGTGGTCTACACAGCTGTTCGCTTGCCTGCTCTACAACTTTGAGACGTAAACGCTCTATCGATAGCACGTTGTGTGGCTACCACAGGTCCACCTGCGGCCCTGCGGTTCATTCTTGGGATCAGATGGTCAGACCGCGTGACGAATAACGAGGTGTTGCGGTGTGTCAGTAGGTCGAGAGTCGAGGTCATACAAATGCACAGGGGTTCCCAAAGACCGGCCACGTGATAAGGATAGACGACGATCGGCTGCCGAAGGCGGTCACGCATGGAGAGCCCACGCAGGCCAACCGTAACGTCGTAAGACCGCGACTACGCTACCCCCACTGCACGAAGCGGCACATCAGAGCCACCACTCTCAATGGAACCGCTTAGGCTCGTATTGACCTCGCATCGCACTAACGGACATGAGCCAGACGGCATCCGTCCAACAAATGACAACAACGGACTGACCAAACGGAACTAAACTAATTAAAGTAAACGACAGGGGATCAAAGGCATACTCGACGGACGGGCTGACGACAACACATGCTCACGATACCATATTATATTATATTTGGTTAGGTCCTGTGCAATTCTTCCTTATTGGTCTGTTGTTTTGTTTGCCATATATATATATATATATATATATATATATATATATATATATATATATATATATATATATATATATATATATATATATATATATATATATATATATATATATATATATATATATATATATATATATATTCATTCGTATTCACTTACATTCGGTATGATGCACATTCATTAATTAACAATGAGTCATACAAGATGGTGAAGATCTGAGATCATTCAACATATTGAATTTAATACCAATTTACAACTTACAAATGTACATGCTAGATAACCGTGGCTGATTCCGTGGGCATGGACGGGCATGGACGGGCATGCCCAGGTTTGCACCAGAATATCCCATTTCAAACACAGTCAACTTAAATACGGGCACATTCTCAGGAGCCCCTAGCATGGGGGCTGCGACCCTTTAGTCAAGATCCTAGATCCGCCGCCCCCCCCCCCGGGAAGATGATTTTATTCATAGATTAATGTTAGCTATAATTACAGTTAGTGGTCCTGAAATGAAACCACAGCTCTTGTTCTGAATATACCAACAATTACCCAAATGCTTTGTGAGCATCAACGTGTTTTGGCGCACAAAACACACCCACAAAATGGTGTGAAAATGTGTGCCCCCCCCCTCCCCGCAGCACTGTTAGTGATTTACGTTGTGTAAGCTAACTAACACGAATACTGGACACTCAGTTTTACAAAGTCACCGACTGGTACCTTTTATTCAGCAATCACCAGTCTAGATTTAAGTTACCATTCTTACAGCACGTCTACTGTGTTGAAAAGACGAAATAAACTCTCTAAATGTTTGATATACATATATCACTATGTTCTATTACTATAAGAAGATAAACTTTTACTTTTGATAGCTGCAGACTGTGGGTACTCCATATATAGATTTATGTTAGTACAGTAATCAGATAAAGCAGTAGGTCACTCGGAGACGTAGCTGCCTTCCCAGGTTCAAAACAACACAAACCTTTATAGTTATGATCACAACTAGATAACCATATATACATATATATATATATTACTACTCACATTACGATTCTTCACTTATACGTTCTGTATGGCGCCGTATAACTGTTCCGGTTCCCTTGTGCGTCCACGGGTAGCTTGACAGGTAGCGTCTGCTTCGTCAGATCAGGTCACATGACATAATTTAACAAGCCATGGGCAGTCACGCGTGTTGAAAAAGCTGGCCCGTATGTCTTGGCTGTGCGATCACGGTTCTTGCACACAACGCAAACCAAATTGCCCGCGGCTGAGAGCTCAATTCTACGATAAATTCTCAAGGAAAGCCCGTACATTTCGGGCCAACGCAAGAGTTCGTGGACTTGTGCGCATGCGTCGAGGATAAGTTATGTTAAAATAAAATTTAGGTATATATTTTAGTTTTAGTCAAAGTTCTTCATTTGTTTACAATCCCAGTCATCAAATCATTTTGTTAAGTTGCCAAACCCATTTTATTAGTGCTAGGCGTAGATTGCTAAACTTTTGTTGCGAGTCCCGCGTTTGTGCGATTTGGGTTAAATTTTCGAATCAGTTCAACAACGGTTGCACTGGCGATATCAACACACCTTTCGAGTTTTGTTGCGTTGTGGACCAACGTACATTGCACGACTGATCCATTTTAAGTGAAATAAAGACATGATTCACAACAAAAGCTTAACAATGTACGCCTAGTATATTACCCGGCCTGTACGAAATGATTTTTAACCTAGTTGAGTTATCCATCCTTTCACGGGAGAAAAGGCAACCACTACAAGAAATAACAGCGTTTTGCAGTACCTATTCAAGTCTAGATACTACAATGCAAATTGTAATGACGGATTCAACTTCGTGACACAAAATTCACATGAACGTTTGCCGTAGATCACGTAATACTATTTGTTTTTTTTATGATTTAGGAATGTTTTTTTATGATTTAGGAATGTAGGATTTGGTATATGGAAAGTTTTCCCTGCATGTGCTTATGGCTACTCGGAGCCACGCTCCACATAATGTCCTTCACTCAACAGAGTTTTGAGATTCCTTGGTACATGTGACTGGTTTTAATGATTGTTGAGGTGAATATGTGTGGTGAATGCAAACTACAACTACATGCGAGAAGATATATATATATATATATATGTATATGTATATGTATATGTATATGTATATGTATATGTATATGTATATGTATATGTATATGTATATGTATATATATATATATATATATATATATATATATATATATATATATATATATACATATAGATATATATATATATATATATATATACATACATACATACATACATACATACATACATACATATATATATATATATACATGTAAATGGTGTTCGATAAGTTTTATTAGCCAGCGTATAATTTGCCCGTTGTTGTGAAAGCTAAACTAGTTTGTGTCCCTGCATTACTTAAACAAACATTGTTGCCCAGTCTGACCTCGTACAGTACACGACACGATGAACTCGTGCATGACGAGATAATATCAACAGAGTACGTAAGGGCTGTATTATTGTCTGCACTGCGCATTGTGCAAGAAGGACTGTTATGAATACAGTCGACAGTCGTGATAAGACTCCAAGTGAACGTGACTGCTATGTTTCGGAACATCATGATGGTCACAATGTAATTATGGCATAGATTTATATAAACAACCATGACGATGTATTCTTACAACTGTGTGTAGACTATAGGCCTACATGTGCTGGTTACATCTTATTACGCGTGTCGAACTGTAACACACACCCGCCAAGCAACAACACAATATTGAGCATGTCAGCCACGCTGTGTACCCCCGTTTCAAAACGTATGCCTCTAGCTATTTTCACCAGCGTCAAATGATATCTAAGCCCCTACATTGATTGATATCGCATGAATGTTAATTGCACTATTTCAATAGCCCGTCGTTATCAAACAAAAATATCGCCAGCGGCACCGCACGAACGCCGATTCAGCGGTCGGCAGATTGGGAAACATACTTGTGAACGGTGTGTGTGCGTGCGTGCGTGCGTGCGTGCGTGCGTGCGTGCGTGCGTGCGTGCGTGCGTGCGTGCGTGCGTGCGTGCGTGCGTGCGTGCGTGCGTGCGTGCGTGCGTGCGTGCGTGCGTGCGTGCGTGCGTGCGTGCGTGCGTGCGTGCGTGCGTGCGTGCGTGTGTGTATAAATAAAATGTCTGACTAAGTAAGACGAGAAGTAATAATATTATACATTAGAGCTGATTGACACACAATTTCAATTATCATTTGGATGGTTTGACATGATTTTGTATTTACATTCTTTTGGAAAGCCAGATCGCTTACGTTCCCTGGCAAACCTATTCATTCAGACACAAATTGTGCACTGCAGAAATGCGCTCGAATGGGACGTAGTAGCGTAGTGCTTAAAACGTCGGCCACTTAGTCGAGAGGAATTCTCTTGCTGCAGTTTCAAGACTGCAGCAAGATAATTCTTCCAGTTCTCTCAGCTGCATAAATGCATCGGTAGCGTTTTGTCTGATTGTAAAACTAACAAACTAACAAGCTATAACTACCTCATTCACTCACCCATCGCCCATCCACCAACTCACTTTTCACTTCCTCACTGACTGACTGACTCACTCACCCACTCGTCAAACCACCCTCCCACGGCCAATCGTATTGACATACTAAGGAAGTTTAGTTAAAATGTTTGTCCATACATGTACAACCATGTATCGTTGCGGCAAATTTCCGCTGAACACCCTTCCGCCAATTATGTTGTTAGAAATGTACACTTTCACTACCAGCGCAATCCTCGTGAGTCAGTTATGGGCTGCTGAGTACCCCTGGCAGATCGACCTATGCATGTATTTGTCAGTTGCTGTGTTAGCCAATGGTAATTATAACGAACTATAAAATTAAGTAGGTTTTAATTTCCGAAAAATTCATTTGAAATAAGATGAGCCAAACAATCGAACCGAGGAGGGACCTTTAACTGTTGAGAACAACGTGACACGTTTCATACCGTATTTTAATACTCCACTAGAGCATACTTAATGGAATATCTGCCTATTTTTTTATTTTTTAATGCATCCACCCTCACCACCAGGGACTGACTACACCTGTACCGCTGACAGATTGACCTGTTGAAATGTGGAATTTTCAGTTGCTGTATTATCTGACATTAATAAGTCGTATTGTTCATAAATACAACTTTATTAGAGCCGGTATCCACACTTTTCGCGTGATAACTGACAAATCCACGTTTCAACACGTCGATCTGCCACTGGTACTGCTACCACCCCTGGTTAACAAGGATGAATGCTGCCCACGATGGCAAGTTCTGCCGCCTGGTGTCCTGTTGGGAAACTGAACACCACTTTTCATTGTTTGTAGCTGCCCATGGTCTCACGCATGTTTCTGGATACAACTTGGCTGCCAACTGTCAAACATGGCGGCTTTCCAAAGAGCACACGCTTAATGCAAAACCAAATCAACCCACAAACGACCATTAGGTGGTTGTACTAAACTAAAATTAATTACAAAATAATTTTACTGAACTCACAATCGACTATTCGTGACAGTACAAATGCTGGAGAAATATATCGTATGCCTCCCTCTACCACCCTGTAATTGACAAATATAAATTGCCAGACCATTTGGTCGGCAGATGGCGCCACGTATCCATGAATGTACAGATATACTGGCTAGTTGTTGCGATTTATATATAATATAAGAAGGAAGCATGCGTGGCTTCCAAGGTTACATTTTCTATAAAAAAGCTACCGAATTCATAAAATGGCCCTTTCATCTCCAGCATGAGAATTTCATTCCTCCTAATTCTTTACCGTCTTGGCACATGTTAAGGTGGGCTGGATACGGGGAGTGAAAAGCAGACGTCGGACACCTGTGCAATTCGCAGCGCTATTTGGCCCGCAGCAGTACCATAAAGCACTAGTTGCTAATAATATTATGTCCTGTGTGATGTGGTGGTGTGGTGGAATAAATGTGATGTAAATAAAATTAGGTAAAAATTACATACAGAGTTGTAGTAATTAATAATAATGGGCCCCAGAAGTAAGTGATTGGTGTCATGCAGGGGTCTCAACCTTCCACCTGTTTTTGGGGCACCCTCCACCCAATATGAGAGGGAGTGGCATGCGTCTCAACTTTCCACATCCCACCTGTTTTGAGGGCTGTATAATCTCCCATCTCCCATACAGTTTGTTGAGGGTCCATCTCAGACCTATTTTTGAGGTAAATTTCCTATCTCCCACCAATTTTAGGACAACCCTCCCATCTCCCGGGCACACCTCTCCCCACCATCCTCAGAAGTAAAGGATTACTGCCAGTAGTAGGGTACTTGCCACGGGCATGGCCATTGCCATAGCATGGGCATGGCCATGCCCGTGGCAAGTACCCTACTACTACAGGTCGTAGGGAGACAGGACGTAAGGAGACGGGAAGGAAAGGAACGGGAGGGAAGACAACCGGAGCGAAGGAGAGGGGAGTAGGGGAGACAGGAGGGAAGGAGAAGGGAGTGGGGGAGACAGGAGGGAAGGAGAAGGGAGTGGGGGAGACGGGAGGGAAAACAACCGGAGTGAAGGAGAGGGAAGTGGGAGAGACAAGAGCAAAGGAGTGGGAAGTGGGGGAGACAGGAGCGAAGGAGACAGGAGGGAAGGGGTCAGGACAGAATGTGATGGAGGGGATCGAACGGAAGAGTTATTCTGCAGCAGTGATAGAGGTGGTGAGGAAGAGAGCGAGGGTGTTTGTGGGGGATTCGATAGTTAGGAAGACCGACAGAGTCTTAAACAAGGGAGATGATGTGGTGGTCTGCTTGCCTGGAGCCAAAATAGAGGCGATAACTGAGAGGGTAAAAAACATTGTAGGCTCTGGTAAGGGTGGATCTGTTTTAGTACACGTAGGGACAAATAACGTAGAGAGGGAGGGTACAACTGCCATAGTTAGGAAATATAGGCAGTTGGTCAGAACACTAAAACAGACGCGGGTTGAGCAGGTAATACTGTCAGGGATTTTACCTGTAATGGGCAGGAGGGGTCACAAATATCGAAATTGTCGGGGGATGGCAATTAACATGTTAGTCCAGAAGTTATGTAGGGAAGAGGAAGTTGGATTTATGGGGAAGTTTTGTTGGGAGGGCTGATACGTACATGAAGGATGGGCTTCATTTAAGTGGAAAGGGGGCGGCAGTATTCGCGGACAAACTTTCAGCAGCAGTAGATAGTGACTTGGGTACAATGACAAATATTTTTGGAAGTAAACATTCTTTAAACTAGAAGTGCAGGGGGGTTACCTAGAGGTGTCTCAAGCAGAACAAGAGGCCACTAGCACAGATAAACCAATATCAAATCATCCGAAAAACATCTCTGAAAAAGGTTATAGATGCGTATGTTTAAATGCAAGGAGCATAGTAAATAAGAAAAACGAATTAAACATTATGGTAGAAGATATTGACCCTCACATAATTGGTATAACTGAATCATGGGCCAACATAGATATAACAGATGCTGAATTAGGACCGACAGGATATGTAATGTTTAGGAAAGATCGAATAGGAAGAAGGGGCGGGGGAGTTATTTTATATGTTAAAGAATCTATTCAGGCTTATGAAATAAAACTAGAAAGGGAAGCAGATTGCGATGAAGCTGTTTGGTGCAAAATTGTTTCAGGAAATTCAAAATTAACTATTGGATTAGTTTACCGAAGTCCAAACATAAACGAAGAGGACAACACAAAAATAAAAAACGCTATAAAGGAAGTTAGTAAAGGGGAATGTATCATAATGGGAGATTTTAACCATGGACACATACAATGGAATTCTCTAGAGAGCACAGGGATTGAGGACCAACAATTTCTATTTTTAATCCAGGATAGCTTTCTTACTCGGCACGTACTAGAACCAACCAGGGGAGAAAATGTATTAGATATAGTTTTGTCATCACAAAAAGAATTAGTGGACAATGTAAAAATATTTGAACCATTGGGTAATAGTGACCATAATCAAATACATTTTGACATCAATGTAAAATCAGAAAGTAAAAATAAGAAAACGTACAAGAGAAACTTCCACAAAGGTAACTACAAAGATATGAGAAAATACTTAGCAAAGCTAGATTGGAATAACATGCTGATGAATAAGACCGCAATTGAATGTTGGAATATTCTAAAATATGAAATTGAGAGTATCATCGATAAATTTGTTCCCTTCCAAAAACAAGGAAAACGGTGTAGAAAGAAACACTTGTCAAAAGAGGCTATTAGAAAAATAATGCTAAAACAAACTATGTGGAGGGTTTATAGGCGTACCAGAAAGGACGAAGACTATGCAAAATACAAAGAGGCACTTAATGCAGCTACAACTGAAATCAGACAATCTAAAAGAAGCTATGAGCAAAAACTAGCATGTAACATAAAAAATGACAGCAAGAGTTTTTATGCATATGTCAGGAGTAAACAAAACGTACAAGACAAGGTTGGACCTCTAGAAGACAATGCTGGAAATATAATATCACAGGGGTTTTTAATGGCGGAAGACCTAAATGGTTACTTCAGTTCAGTGTTTACCAAAGAAGATATTAGTTCATTACCAGTTGCTGATGCTAAATTTCAGAGGGCTAAATCTGACTATTTAGGTCCGTTAGTTGTAACTCCAGAATTGGTAGCTAAGAAAATAAAGGCAATGAAGGATAACAAATCACCGGGAGTGGATGGGATTCCTCCAAAATTACTAACGGAAACAGTAGAACAAATCAGTATACCACTTGCAAGAGTATTCAACTTGTCATTAAAAGAGGGAGTTGTTCCGTTTGAATGGAAAGAAGCAAACATCATACCATTATTTAAAAAGGGTTCGAGAAATAAGTCAGAGAATTACAGACCAGTGAGTTTAACGTCAGTGATTTGTAAATTATTAGAAAGGTTAATTAAAGACCATATGGTGGACTTCCTCGTTAAGCATAAATTATTAAATTCATCTCAACATGGATTCCTTAAAGCGAGGTCATGCTTAACAAATATGTTATGTTTTTTGGAAGAAATCACTAAGTGGATAGACGTGGGATCGCCAGTAGATATTATCTACTTAGATTTTCAGAAAGCTTTTGACAAAGTGCCACATCAAAGATTACTACTTAAATTAAAAGCCCATGGTATCGGGGATAGCATAACTGACTGGATAGAACAATGGCTGACTGACAGAAGACAACGAGTTGTAGTAGATTGAGAAGTTTCAAATTGGAAATCGGTTTTGAGTGGGGTACCTCAAGGATCAGTATTAGGACCTATATTATTCTTAATTTATATCAATGACTTGGACGACAGTATAACAAGTAACGTACTGAAATTTGCGGATGACACAAAACTGTTTAGAAAGGTTAATACTGATGGTGATAAACAACATTTACAAAACGATCTAGACAGTTTAGTGAAATGATCTGAGAAATGGCAGATGTTGTTCAATTTTGGGAAATGTAAATGCCTACATACAGGACATAGGAACTTGAATGTAAACTATAAAATGGGAGATACTGTTCTGGGTACTACTGTAAAAGAAAAGGACTTAGGAGTTACAATAAGCGCTGATATGAAAGTTTCAGAGCAGTGTGGTATTGCAGCTTCAAAGGGTAATCAAATTCTTGGATTGATTAGAAGAAACATAACATACAAGGGAAAAAAGTTAATTATACCTCTTTATAAAGCAATAGTTAGACCTCATTTAGAATACCGTATACAAACATGGAGACCATATCGTAAGAAGGATATAGATACGCTTGAACGCATACAAAGGAGAGCAACTAAAATTATTCCAGAACTGAGAGACCTTAGTTATGAAGAACGCTTGAAAGAATGTGGTTTAAAAACTCTAGAGACAAGGAGGTTAAGAGGAGATCAGATTGAAGTTTTTAAGATATTGAATGGGTATGAAAATATTGATAGAAATATGTTTTTCTCACTCAAGAAGGATAGCAGAACTAGAGGACGAGGTAAAATTAGTAAAGGATCAATGTAGATTGGACATCAGGAAGCACTCGTTCTCACAGAGGACAATAAATGAATGGAACAAATTGTCTACAGATTGTGTAACTGCTAGCAGCGTGAATATGTTTAAAAACACGGTTGACACATATCTCAGGAGGGCGGGCTATAAGTAGATGAACATTGTTGGACTCTCGATAAGCCAATGGCTTCCTTGTCCACTTGCCATCTGGGCCTTTGGCTTGGATGGCAAATCTTGTTACTGCCACTGCCCTGGCCTGGGCCGGTGCTATCGTACGAGCCGATATCAATGAGGACCAGATTTCCGTATAATCGGGTTAAAACAATGGTTTTCTTTGAGTTATTTTTAATCCTTTCGCTTTTACATCTCTGTGCACAGTGGTTCATTACACCACCACGGCTAGACAAGATTACGTATTGCCAAGTTTGCTCAATTTGCCGCTATTCTGTCGTCGGCGGATAAACAAGTCTGTAGTCCACGAAATTGCGCATGCGCAACGTACCGGAAGAGGAAACTCCAACATCCGGGAACTTCGACCTTCATTTTCCCCACGATGAAAATTTAGAAGTCTGTGCAGTTCGGGGGTTCAGTAAGCCTCCGTAATCAACAAATGTAAACACTAATAACCGTATTATGCAGTGCCGTAGCAAATTAGATCCGCAAACTATCCAATACCGCCAGCGAACTACTTCGACAACTTTGCGGTGAGTCAGAAATAACTTCGGAATACTTGCTCGGTGTGAAATCTGAAGACGGATTCAGCCGCGACAAAGTTATCTGTTTTGATCGTAATGGACTGCTGTCACCCACTGGCGAACAACTGGTTCCAACATTAGGTGGACGTGGATAACATAGCAGGCCGTGCAAGATGTCTTCACCAGGGAGTAGCGGCAGGCGAAGGGTCGCCACGCGACAGTATTCGGCAGAGGACCAAGCCCTTGATCAAATCGCAAAAGAGGTGAGTAAGCAGTCATCACCCTCCCCCATCACTGCCAGTGGTGATCGATTTATTTATGCTCGACTTGTGGGTCCATACAATTAAACATGACATTTTGAACTCCGTCCTCAGTTGATTTAGCCTATCGCAAATCAAGTTTGGTGATGTTCAAATCTGTAGTGTGTGAATAGTCTAAGTAATACGAAGTGGTTAGCGTTCCGTACCCATTAGCACATAAGCACAACAATTGGTCTGGCACTCTTTCTGCTTTGTAAGTGCAGTAAGCGTGTACATATAATGAGCACAACATATAATGAGCGCATGCAGATGTTCAACAAATCATTAACAAACCAGGTGCTGAACACCGAAATATTATCTGATACACTCAAATTTGATGAAGTAATGATACATAATTATTTGAAAAGCATAGCTAGGTCTCTTCTGTTTTTCCAACGATCTGAAAAAGTATTAGAGACATCTTTTGTTTAGGCAGGCAGTTACATCTTCATACTTCCCACCTGCTGCTGTTTCAAAACTTGGCCAATTTCGTCATGCATGGTGCAATATAGATAAAGTCACCAGATAGAACATTTATACAACTGCATTTATAAGCAATTTGATTGTACAATCATTTATATATGTAAATGACAATTGTTCAGCCATTCAACACAGCATGTTTTAGGTTATGAACAACATGATTGTTAAAATTTATGCTAGCACAAATATGGAACTGAATTTAAAAGCAATCCTTCTTTAATATTAACAATAACAGTGACAAATTAACACTAATTTGACATTTGCACTGATTTCTCTGAACTATGTCTTGCAATGACAGCTACAAATGTTGTGATTGCAGTACTCACATAATATTGATTTGTGTAAGTGTAACATGGTGACAATCACAAATCTATTTGTCTTGAGTTTTGAAGAAAACGTACCACATTCTACTTCAGTTATTGATTGTACTAATTAATGATGTTATCTTAACATCTCATATTATATTTATAATTAATTTTATATCTGAGTGAACTGGAGCACCATGTGGCTTGACATAAAGCTTTGAATTACCTACACTTATATAAGTATTGCCAGGGCAGTACAATGTGTTGTAAAATAAATAGTGGTGGACTTATGCTAGCTATAAATGTAAGTACTTTGTTTGTGGTTTGCTGTAATATGAAAAAAAAATGTCAATAGACATATGCCTTGTTCACTCAATAAATTCCTGATGGTATATATTAGCAATTTATCAATCAACACTATCCTACATTAATCAGCTGTAGATATTAATGCCTGGATATACAGTTACGTTGGGTGTAAATAGGCATTTTGATTTGTCCAAATGAACATATAGTGGAACCTCACTATTACAGTCACCGTCGAGACTAGATCAAAGTGACCTGAATAGCAAGGTGACCCTATTAGCGGGACTTAATGTCCTATACTTTGTTGTTGTGGAAAAATTGTGGCTGTCCCAGGGTGACCACAATGGAGAGGTTGTTGTATTACTGAGGTGATTGTAAAGTGGTGTTTGACTATACTTTGTGTTAATTTGTAACGGAAGAAACATACATTTTCAAGCTAGAGCAATTCCAGTATATATAGTAAGCACCATATTAGTTAATGGATTTGTCATAATGTCAGGTGACTTCATAAGATGAGAATGTTATTAATGAGCACTACATTAATTTTGTGCATAATCAACATAGTAATGTTTACACTTCCAATCACCAAATTTAGGTGATTCAGAGACTGTTTGTATTATTTTAAAAAAAAAATAGTTAAAGCAGAGCTGTAGTTGTATTAACTTACTTTTGAGTGCCAAATAAACGTCCCTATACACGTATTTATTTGATTCCACCCTATATGCACCTTATTTGGCACTATACTATTATTAAATTTTAACATTTGTGCCAGCCTATATTCTCCAATAATCGTGGCAAATTATGCAGGGTATAATTTTTAGGAGAGCAATCGTTCTCACTCCCTATTGCTAGCACTAGTTGTGAATTTAGTGGGATCCTGAGGATCCTAGATTTTGATCCCGAAGCGTTAGACTATTAAATCTCCATGATTAGAAGATTTGGTCAGAATCTTTAGTTCTCTGGAGCTCGGCATGGTATATTATTAGTTAAAATGCCATTATTACTGTGTAAACCGACCGTAAATGGCCGTCGTGCGCAGCGCCTCAAACCAGTCGTAACAGGCTTGCAGCGGTTTCCCCTGAAACAGGCTTGTAGTTTCAATTCAATAAAACTTTAATGTCCATTTAAAAACGGAAATTTTCCAGGTTTTCCGCAGATATAAAATGCGGTTACTATATCTGCTGTGACGCGAATATGCACAAAGTTTATGCATATTCGCAGAAAAAAACCTAAATACACAGTAATCTGCATAGTTTTTTTAGGTGATGCCTTGGCTTGGGCTTGGCTTCACGTTGAGTAAAAAAAATTGCTTCGCCACTAAAGAAGACAAATATACTAGTGACTTTTTCGCACTGTACTATTATTTGTTTTTAACAATTTGCCCCCTATATTGTTATTCGGCAGTATACTATTATTAAATTTATTTTTTGGCACTCAAGAGTATAATGTTTTGTAGACTATCAATGATGCAACAGTTCCCTCTTGACAATAAACAGGATATTAACAGGGCTGTCAACATTGGTTCTGGTTGAACATCCCATGTTGCTGTGCAGAGTTGGCCTGAGGCAGATAGCAGAATTTAGCACCCAACTGTCATCTATTCTTAAACAGCCAACATCCCATGATAGCAGCAATCAAATGTAATTTCCCTGTAAGACCTGTCTGCAAACCTATCAGTCACCTGAACTGATAGCAAAGGGAGCTTCATAACTATTGAGACTAAGTATTTATAGTACAGAGACTCAGACAGACACGTAGATGTTGCTTTTGAAATGACAGACAGCTTTTCTGCTTGGGCTGCATGCCCAGTGGACAGCTAGCCATAAATACATCCAACCTACCAGCCACATATATTTCTACTGACTCCACAGACTTGTATCATTAACCAGGGTGTAGTTTGTAAGGTGATACCCATCTGCCATAGTAGGTCATTCTCTTAGCACCAGTTTCTTTGATGAAGTTGTTGAGTGGTTTGTCCAATTATGCTAGGTCAAAGTGATTTTACAGATCGCATAAAACTATGATGTTTGAAGTTTATTTCTGAAATCAAACAATGTGAAAGAGTTGTAGTAAAGTTGTAATTATAATTGTTGACAGCTATTTGTCTTGTATTATAAGCAATTACATAACAATTGCAAATGAAATTGGCTTCTAAAACAAATAGGTCCATGACTTATGCAACTGGGAATTCAGTTTTGTGGTAACTTTGACTTGATTTAAATGCATAGGCCATATCGACCCTCTTGGAAGTTATAGTAATCACCACTATATATGGAATTAATTCTCACTAGGTGGCATTGCTTTTTAATACATGGCAATTTATGTAGACTGCATCAAAATTCCAATGAAAACATAACGAGCAACAAACTGGTCATGTTCCACCAGACCAGGGAAAACCAGCTAATTTTGTGTGATTATATTTATAATATACTTATTCAAAATTTTCTCTGTAATACCCGGTACTGCTGCACAATAAACCAAAGCTTTTATTTAGGAACATATTTAACATGGAAGATATTGTACATACTTTCCTTGTCGTGTCGATAAAAATTCCACAAGTGTAACTGCAAGTATTAACATTTTCTTATCTTAGATTGTCCGTGTTAATCCTTCAAATGAATATCTTGGCTGAATATTTTCTAGGATATCAATAGACGCTTTCAGAAATGCAGTTGCCATGTTTTAAAACTTAACAGCCGCCAATGAAACGTCATATTTCCCTGCTGTGGTGCATGTGTAACTATAATTACGTTGTATATAAAGATGTATGTCAGCATACTGAGTCAATGTTTTTATTGGGAAAATAAAACTAAAGAAAGCCACCTATTGGAGTGAGTCGGCTGAAACATTTGGAACCAATACCAACAGTTTCCTGAGAGGTAATCACTGTGTCAAATATCACATTCCAAGAAACCATCAACCCATTCAAGGAAAAATTTATATTCTATTTCTGGTGAAGAAAATAGTTTAGTGTTCAGTTGCGTCTTCAACATGAAGTAGTTTGTGTATTTTTTGCTCGGAACCATGTACATAGGTAGACAGAAACTCATCCGTGGTGTGATGGGCATGGCTCTGTCAGGTCTCAGTCTGCCAGCTGCCGTAGCTTGTATCAGCCTCAAAACATGACCCTTTCTTGTTCGTCAGAACCTCAAGCTTCCTGCTGAGTGCGTCTCAACTGGAGATTTAATATCAGAAAACATCGTTGTTGCATGCTGGTTGTTTTGGCAGTTACTGATGAGCCGCAGCTGCAAGTATAAAAGCCCAGGCCTAGTCGATTGTACCTGTGTGGTGTGGTTATTTACAGCTTGGAAACACAAACGGTGCACTCTAAGATCAGGGATGGATTCGATTAAAAATCTCAGTGATAATTACAGGGAATTTATACTGGTGTCTGATAATGTTGCTGTGGAGATTACCCCAAGGAAGATATGCTGTGTAAGATTTTTTTATCAGGGTAACCACTGATGCCCTTGATGTAGTGAGCCTTTTGTCTACTGTTTTTTTTGCATGAACTTTTAAGTAGTCTTGGAGGATAGATCAGACAAAGGAAGCAACATCTGCTATGGTGTGGCACAAGTGATTGATTCTTTGTCTCAGCAAAATGCTGAAGTGATAAATTTTTCACCACTATTCCTTTGTAAAATTTGCAATATGTATTTTCATGCATGGGTTTATATGGCATAACAAAGTGTGTACAAAGCAGGACTACCTAGGTCAACTAAGGAAAACAATTTCTGAATATATGTACCGTGTCTGATCTATTAAACGTACGTGCCCTAATTAGCGTTCGCCCTCTTTTTTATCAGCAGAATCCATAATTGTTATTTGACTATTGTGGAACAACTGAAAAGTGTCACCATCTGGTGTTAAACAGTTGGCCCCACTTTTCAGTTGTTCTACACTAGTTACCAAATTACAACACTGGTGTTAACAGTTACCTTATTATCTAGAGAAACAAATATGCTTATAAGAACAGACATTTTTCCATGGCCCAATTTTTTTTCACACATTCTGTACATTTGTTAGGTCGAATACAATACTTACTTCATTACAAATGCCAGTATGCTGTAGTAATAGACTACCTTCTATCAACCACTCAACATAATTAAATTAGTCTGGCTGGAAATTATTCTGTTGTTTTGTAAAATCCGCTGTGCATAGTAAAAGTTCTTATAAATCATAAAATTTTTGAGTTCACGTTTTTTCTTTCTCTCACTAGACTGTGCCATTTTGTTTCTCAGAAGTTGATGGGTGTGCATTTGCTCCCCCCTTGTCGCTGTCATGACTCATGGTACAGCAACTCACTGCTGCTGTGTAGAACATGTCCTGTATGTTTTGTCATTTGTCAACCAATACCAGCACATTGCCTGCATTCATTCCTATGGAATGACTGATTTATCACTCCGTTTTGTTATTTCACAAATGTATTTCACTGTAGCTTTCTTCATCTTTTTATGTCTCTAGATTGAATTTTGCAGCATAAACAGACATGTGCGGATCCCGTGTTAGAGTAGGTGAATGACTTGAGGTAAACCATTTGATAATTGGATGTTGTACGTGTGGTTGAGCACCTTCAAATCTGTGGACATCAACACAAGACTAGGTTCGACTGTATGAAAAGCTACATCTTTGGGTTGTGTGATGTAATTAAGTTGCAACCGTCATGGCAAAGGATTATCAACTTGGCCTCTAGTCCTTGCCCAGTGTGTATTTATAAATGTATCTTTATAGGATGCTTGGTCTTACTGGGAGCCAGTGCATCAGGCCCTTAGCTGGGGACCCATCTGCCCGTCTTGAAGTACAAGACGGGCACAATAAATTGGATACAATAAAAATAAAAGATGGGTTTTTCTTTTTACAAGATGAGATTTTTTTCATAATAAAATTGTTTGAACTGTCTTAATGACTCTTAGTGCACAAGATCGTGATTCAACCAATGTTGTCGTCAGCAGAATAGCGAATACCTTCGATCTATGAGTCTATATTTTTAACCTTGACATTGTTGAAAATAACAATACTGGTGTTGATCTCTATTTATTGTAATCGTGTACGTCATTGATTGGAAAACACGTTTCTATGGCCTTTCTCAGTGCCTATCCATTGGCGCTCTCATTTGAAGAAACAATCCTGTGACCCGGATGTCGTGGTTGAGTTCAAAATGGCACCTACCAAGTGAGTGAAAATATACGATAATGTCAACGTCAAAGTTCACGACAAGCGATGCCTATTAATTCTTTCATAGAAGTTTTTGCTGGAAGGTTACCACACACGTACACTAAAATGATACACCAGAACCCGTGTAATATACTAAATTAGTATGTTGTGGTTCCTAATTGTATATTTCTTTCGATATATAAAATATACACTGAGTCTACAGACCACAATGTCATCAGTCATCTTGTGCTACTCTGATGACTGAGGCTGAATGGAGGCTGAAGTACCAGGCCTGGCTGACTGCCTGACCACTCAGCCAAAGCCCCAGACCAAGCATCCTATAATAAGACATTTATAAATACACAGAGGGCCAGGACTAGTTGGGTCTTATCACTGTTTTCCTACCGGGTTCATGGCATACGAATATTGTGCTGGTGATTGTGAGACGGTGCCCCTTTTGGCAAATCTTAGTACCTGTAAAATTATTTTTGAACAGGGATATAGCCACAGTTGAGGACTAGGAGACCTATGCTGTGCCCAGATTAACATTTCTAGAGGCTAGCTGTCAACTTACATGTGTGCCAGCGACTGTAGGATCCCTTGTGCATAAAGACATGATTGTTTGGTGGCTCCATTTCATGGGGAGCATTTATGTATGTTATATATATACATATATATATATATAATCTAGATATAATAATATTTTTCTTCCTTTGCCCCTTTGTGGGACTGGTTCATGTTCTTGCTGTATCTCCCCAGCTGTCATCCCTTTTCCCCATTAGCAGCCTTCCCCCTCCACTTGTCATCCTCCTCCCATCTTAGTTGCGGTCTGACCCTTTTCCTATATAGAAGTAAGTTATATGTATATTTTATATATCAAAAGAAATATACAATTAGGAACCACAACATAGTAATTTAGTATATTACACAGGTCCTGGTGTATCATTTTAGTGTATGTGTGTTCATGCGTATGTGTGAAAGAAATACTATTAGATACATCAAGAACCATACAACATACTAAATTAGTATATCATGGTACTGGTGTGTGGGGGAGGCAGTGGTGGAGTGGTTAGAACATCAGACTCTCAATCGAGAGAATCCATGTTCGAATCCTCTTGCTGCCATTTCGAAGCTTGGGTAAATTTTTTTATTTTGTGTTGCATCAGTTTACTCAGATGTGTAAATGAGTAGCTCGCTTTAGACAACGGTGGATCTGTGAAGGAACCGTGTTTGTGTAGTAATTAAACGGTGGCTGAATGTTTCCCAGAGTAGTCAAGTTGGTATTGGAATGAACAGGTCTGCCAGGGGGTAGTACGGTAGGTTGAGCTGTCCCAATGACTGGATACTGCACAGTATATGAGAACAAACCTTTGCCTTTTACTGCCTAATGTTTGGTTCAGTTCACTGCAGTGCTGGACTGGCCAGTGGTCAAAACTCAGAAGGTCAACCGGGTTCATGCTACTTAACCCAGATATTGACTGGATGGGTGTGTTTGATTTGTGTGTTTTGTCTCCAGGTGTGTTTGGTTGGCGTATGTGTGTGTGTGTGTGTGTGTGTGTGTGTGTGTGTGTGTGTGTGTGTGTGTGTGTGTGTGTGTGTGTGTGTGTGTGTGTGTGTGTGTGTGTGTGTGTGTGTGTGTGTGTGTGTGTGTGTGTGTGTGTGTGTGTGTGTGTGTGTGTGTGTGTGTGTGTGTGTGTGTGTGTGTGTGTGTGTGTGTGTGTGTGTGTGTGTGTGTGTGTGTGTGTGTGTGTGTGTGTGTGTGTGTGTGTGTGTGTGTGTGTGTGTGTGTGTGTGTGTGTGTGTGTGTGTGTGTGTGTGTGTGTGTGTGTGTGTGTGTGTGTGTGTGTGTGTGTGTGTGTGTGTGTGTGTGTGTGTGTGTGTGTGTGTGTGTGTGTGTGTGTGTGTGTGTGTGTGTGTGTGTGTGTGTGTGTGTGTGTGTGTGTGTGTGTGTGTGTGTGTGTGTGTGTGTGTGTGTGTGTGTGTGTGTGTGTGTGTGTGTGTGTGTGTGTGTGTGTGTGTGTGTGTGTGTGTGTGTGTGTGTGTGTGTGTGTGTGTGTGTGTGTGTGTGTGTGTGTGTGTGTGTGTGTGTGTGTGTGTGTGTGTGTGTGTAACTAGTATCATATACATACCTTTGTTTAAACGGACAGGTGTGTAGCCTAACTTAAACACCTGGCATTGCCATAAATATGCAGCTCATATCTTCCTATAGGATAAATCTGAAATAGTTGTGCAAACAATTTGAAGGATTTTTTTATTAGATTTTTTATTAGATTTAGAGATTGCCCTCTAAGTGATGGTGACCTAAATACCCCAATATTCCTCAGTCCTAGCCACTTGCAGTAAGTTGATGTTAGATTTCTTATTAGTATTTTAGAGAGAGAAAACATATTTTTCAGGAATAGAATTTAGCCCAAAATTAGTGGGGGGCCATACGGACCCCCACTTTCCAGAATCTAGGGGTCTGCCACTAAAAGTGGCGGCCCAAATCTGTTTGCTTGAAAAAAGCCATAAAGTAAAAATTTATTGACTGGTTTATTTTTTTGTTGTTGTCCCATTTAAAAATGTGTTCCCACCGCTCCAGCGAGTAACACCGATAGCCATGTGCTTAGCATGCCGAGGCAGAGTCCATCCATACAAACTTCTGGCAAAGACTAGGATTTCGATACCAATAATTGAATAGTTCCAACATTTCAAGAGTATCAGCCATTTCATCCTTGATCGAATAACTAATAAAAAAAATTTATTATTGGACTCGTGGACATTAACATGGGCAGGGATTTCTCAGCTCTCGTGCCAGTTTCAATGGCGGCTCACAAATGGGTTTGTTTACCTTATGAAGTCCGGAGTTTTTACTCGCATAAAATGAAGACATCATCTGTAATACCTCTTATTTGGATTCGTAAAATTATGTAATGCACATGTCGTGCCTTCGATGCGTACCTGTAGCATAGTTTTTTGGGCCAAATTTCAGGGGCCAGCCGGACCTCCAAATTCAGAACTATTGGGGGTCCGACAGTGAATCTAAGGACCCACGGACCCCCACCAAATTCAAAACCTGTTTTTGAGATGGTACCTTAATGTTTGATATGGGTTACAGATTGCACTTCATAAGAGTGCACATTTTATGTACATTGCGTGGTGTTTGTCTGGTCGAGATGGTCTCTGGTTGTATAGTGTAATTGTTATAAAACAGACAAACAAGTAAGCTTGGCTTGTTGTAGGCTGAGTTTCCTCCCCACCTGTTCACAAACTTATATTAGAACACCTACATTTGGGGTTGATTGGGAGCACATTCTGGGCTATATTTACCTACCTGTACTACATGCTAGGACTAGTGGCAGTGCCAGGCTCTTGCTGTAGAGTTCTACTAAGTACTCATTATAGGAAATATCCTTTGTTTTTAAAGAAATACAGTTATTGTTGTCATCAACATAAATTGATGCGTAACCATATATTTATATCATTGCAACTTCAATTGTTGAATGTTAATAATCAGTTGGGCTTCCATTAACATTAGTGGCAGTGTGAATAGTTCTGTAACCATATGTTTATATCATTACAACTTCAGTTGTTGAATGTTGGTAATCATTTGGGCTTCCATTAACAGTATTGGCAGTGTGAATAATTCAGTCATGTATTTCATGAAATATTAAACATTTGAGATGGTGCAGTTGACGCAGTACTTCCGCCGTTTATTTTGCTGTGGCTGGAAGAGTGGTCTACAGCAACATAATGGCTTTGTTAGATAGATAACATCAGAAGTGATTCACCATGCGCCAGTCGAAGGTAGCCAATGAATTTAAGTCAGCGCATTATGGTACATGCTCTGATGGATTTTAAACAGAAAGGAATATGTTTCTCTTGGAATTGTTGTAGAAATAGTTGCGAGCAGGTTGGATGGTGAGGGTAAGTTGTTGTGGTCATTGGAAGTAGGTTTGTAATGCATCTAGGTGTCAACATTAATACCGCTTTTGTGTGGAAAAAACACCTTTTCCTATTGGTCTGCTTTCTGGTTGAAATGTCGCCAATTTTGAAATTTTTAAGCAAAATCTTTTCATTGTAAAATCAATCTGTTTGTTGTACAAGGGGCCGTTCTAAGCACGTTGTTTCTCTGGTCTCAAATGATTTAATATTTTCCTGCTCATGCATTCACTGTGATGGAGAAGGATAAATCAAAATAATGACCCATAGAAATAACACGTTTCTGTACAACAATAGCTGAGGAGGACGTTTCCCGTGTTTTTATCATGAGTAAATGTTGAGGCACAGATGGTAATAAATTTAAATTCAATCATTTTAATATATTAAAAAAATTAAACATGTATTCTGTGTTCGGACCAGGCTCGTAAATGATTCTAAATCCATAAACTGTGCACAACAAACTTATAAAACCACATGGTAGCAAAAACTGCCCAGTCTGGAAGCCATGTCTCAAACACTAACAGACGTGTTAATGATGCGACGCAGCAGATACATGTCTGTTTGCTTTGATCTTCTTCAGGTACACAATTTGTATCAGATAAGGAAGTTAATCTGATGATTCCTTGTTGTTTGGAGAACTGACAAGTTTGGCTTTATCCCTCTGTTCCCTACAGTGGGATTGTTTAATTTAGGATTCATGGAGGGAACACCAGGACTCGGAAGTTGAAGCCACGGGGACTCAAAATAAATCAAAGATTTGGAAAAGACTTGTGGGTTAAACTCCATGGCTAAAGAAGTGCTATGGCAAGATAATTAGTTTTTTTAAAGAATATTTCATACACTATATCATCATCAGACTTGATGAACAATATGTTCGGTTCATGTTGTTTAGAATAAAAAAGATTTTTATTTTTACAAGACCTAGACGATTATTTAGATATTATAATCGATGGCTATATCTATGTGGTGAAGAATGCAGTGATGGCCATTTTTAGTTAATCTATACTTCCTGTGTTCCATATGCCCCAGGGTAGAATGTTCCACTCAGTATCATCCTGGGGTAAGAGGTGTTTATGCATAAATTACTACCCCCAAAATCCTGGTAGTACAGTGCATCCTGGTGAATGGGTTTCAGTCTGTGATCTGTTTTGATTGTGAGTTGTATTACCCTTAGAAGTGGGAGAAGACAAGATTGGTGATTGTAACTTGTAAGGTGGGTAAGTGATTACACCAGTGTTACACTAACCAGTGGTGGATTGACCTTTGGTAAGTTTCTGGGTCTGTAGCAGCTGCAATTGTGTTGGCTTGACAAAAAATATTTTTTGTCAAAAGATGCATAATATAGATGCGCTACACTGATAGTGATACATCCCACCCACTGGCTTTTTAGTAGATGATGTCGTGGGTCTAGTTGTTGCAGCTTGGTTAGCTCCATGTTTCTGTCTTCTCTGCGATGTAGAGAGTTTCCATCGAATCCTGTGTGCTTGCATATATATATATATAAATAGTTATCAATAAGAACTCTAGTTTGTGATTATCCCCAGGAAGTCATATCCATTTACAAAATGTCAGTTGTGCATAAACAGTTGAGGCAGCCCAGATCAGTCAGTTACTTCACTCCATCTGTATCTCACAAAAGAATGTGGCTAACATAGAGTCCTGAGCTTAAATGGAAGAAGAAGAAGAAGAAGAAAATCTATACAGATAATATTTATTAATAACAAATTCAAAGAGCAATGTGGGTTTCAAAATTCAAGGATCTCTTAACAGTACAGTGAAGGAGCTCTTTTTGGGCCGCACATTTACCTCTGGACATATACTACTACCTCTATTATCTGGACATATGTCCAGATAATAGAGGTGGTAGTATATCCTGTCCATTTCATCCTCCTCCACAACCTCTGCCACCTCCGTGTCTCTCCTTACCACGTCCCTCGTTCTTAACCTTCTCTGTCCCCTCCACAACCTCTGCCACCTCCGTGTGTCTCCTCACATTCCCAGATGCATGCCTCAACACCTTTGTCACTTTATGTTCCTTTCTATTCTCTGGATATATATATATATATATATATATATATGCTGCAAGCAACAATGCAGTTATTTTACTAATAATTATTGCATGGAACTATTACCTCTTGTGATGCACATTAGTTTATATATTTTTGACAGGAACTGCATGTTTAAGGCGCACCTTAGGTGTCAGTGAACTTACTCTCAAGACACTGGGGACTTATAGAACTGAGTAACTCTGAATTGCCTCAGAATCAGCATATCGCTGAACGTGGAAGAGTCTACACCATGTGGTTGGTGGGATATGTCTCTATTACACTCACTTCTAAGTTCTAACACACGAAAAGGGAGATTCCCTTTACTCTTCAACAGCGATATGGGTTGGTGCTGCAGTGCTGGTAACTGGGTCATGTGACTGTGATGAGTCACATGACACACACACACACACACACACACACACACACACACACACACACACACACACACACACACACACACACACACACACACACACACACACACACACACACACACACACACACACACACACACACACACACACACACACACACACACACACACACACACACACACACACACACACACACACACACACACACACACACACACACACACACACACACACACACACACACACACACACACACACACACACACACACACACACACACACACACACACACACACACACACACACACACACACACACACACACACACACACACACACACACACACACACACACACACACACACACACACACACACACACACACACACACACACACACACACACACACACACACACACACACACACACACACACACACACACACACACACACACACACACACACACACACACACACACACACACACACACACACACACACACACACACACACACACACACACACACACACACACACACACACACACACACACACACACACACACACACACACACACACACACACACACACACACACACACACACACACACACACACACACACACACACACACACACACACACACACACACACACACACACACACACACACACACACACACACACACACACACACACACACACACACACACACACACACACACACACACACACACGGATGTGACATCATCTGTCACTGGCTCTGTTTTTTTCATGTGGACCTGCTCTCAATTTGAAGTCTGCCCCTGTGGGCGGCTGACTGTTTATACATAGCAGCCTGAATCATGGCAACCTTCTGGTACTTTAGTTATCAGCAGCATGGATCAACTAACTTGGTTCACCGCAATCACCACAATACCCACGTCCCAGTTTATTTACCCCTACTGGACCTCATATATATCCACCCTCAGAGGAAGGTGTCCTTGTATTCACTGACTAACCCATGAGGGGAAATTTATGTGGATATCCCCCTTATGATTTCTCCCTATTAAATGTCAGTTTGTTTATATTATTATTAATATTATTATTAATTGTGTAACATCATGAGTATTTATTTGTGTTCTGTCTCAAACACACTTTCTTTTTCCCACCAATTAATAAAATGCCACCCAGCAGATATTATGTTTGTGCACCTTGAATTGAAATGAATTGTATATACGTACTGTCCATACGTCCATACAAATTAATTGTTTGTACGTACGTGTATGTATGTATGTATGTACCCTGGTATGTTATCAGTATTATTAATTACAGAAGCTTTGGTTTTATTACACATATTAATTTAGGTAGATTTCGTCAATAGGGTGAATTGACATATTACTGCATTTTCCCCAAATATCATTGCTTTTGCTGGTTTTGTATGCATTTTGGGGGTGGAAGATTTCCCGGATGGAAGAAAGTTATCCTAAAGTATATCTTCCCAGTGGGGTGCAGGGGCTTATCTGTTGTGGCAGTCTTTCTGGGAATAGCTGTGTGCGTCAGTTGGCATTTCTTTCTGTAGGTATCCATGATGTTTAGATCGCAGCCTTATTTTTTCGTGTCTGCATGTTGTTGGGTTGAGATTCCGTGTTTTGTGGTGCGCAGTGATGAGGTGGTACCGTCACTCAAAAGAACCGGGGTCTGAATCTACTTCTGGTTGTTTTGGACAATTGTTTTTCAATCTCCGTTTACTCAGATGTATAAATGAGAACCTGGCCATAATCTTTTCACAGTAATTGCTGCATGGCTGAATGCTTCATGGATCAAGGGCAAAAAATTGCATCGCTTGCTTCAAGTTGCTTGTAGTAAATCATCCTCTACATGGCTGGTTAATGTGTACATGTGGTGAACAGATCATAGATCATTTAATAAAGATCTTATTTGGGGTTGTAGTTTATACTATGTACTAATTTTATTTATGAAGCCGATGCAAAAATTTTTTGGCAAAAGAGTCTAGCCTGTAGTCACCCTGTATAGCACTCCAAACTTATAAAGCTGCCTGTGAAGCATCTAGAGAAGATAAAATGCCTTGCAGTGCAATTTTTTTGGCTGTAACTGCTCTGGTAGTATGGTGCGATTACATAAACATAGTGACGCTTCTGGCTAAAAATACTTGTTTTCTCCCGGAAGTATCAACTAGCACATAACTCTGTCTTAGTAGCCACTTGGGGCTCATCAGTTTAATAGGCCTGTATGTCATTATGGTTGCATTCCAGCATACACACACCTATGCCAGGTAGATATGCTACCAGTAGTCCTGGTAGCTATAGGGGTCAGGCCATTTTTCTGTTTGTAGCCGTGTTCATGGTTTTTTCTGTATTGCCCAAAAAACTAAAATCAGTAAAATTCCAAATTGTTAGACATCAAATGTCATAACAAATATTACCAACATGCTGAACAAGTTTGGAAAAAATCACATAGAGTATGTACGACTTATGAATGTGCCGACCCACAAAAAGTCTACATCATATCAAATCTGACTTATGATACCAGAACTTACTGAAGGCAAACATTAAAAGTCTAAGCTTGCTGGCTAAGCTGTTACTGCACATAAATAAAGTCATGAAAATCAGCTTACTTTGGGACTTCAAATATCTGAAACACAGCATGAAGCCTAATTGAGGCCTGACCCCTGATGTCAATGTCCTCCCAGAAATTACTATGTACTGAAATGGCTATTTGCACACATGTTAAGTACAGTAGGTTTAGCCTTGAGGTTATGTAGTGGTGAAAGACCAGATGTTTTCTTAAACTTACCAGGTGTTTTTTTAGAGGCCACATTTGTAGAAACTGCCTTGGGCTGTAGAGTTTGTTGCCCTACAACCTCTGGTGGTGAAGTTACCCTCCCACCATGGTGGTCAGATCTACTGCTAGGGTGGTATCAATCATTACAATGCCAATGTGGCTGTAGGGCTGGGGCAGGAGTGTGGCTACATTATGAGGGTAGCAATGTGCCTGTAGTGCTGGTGTAGGAGTGTGGCTACATTATGAGGGTAGCAATGTGGCTGTAGTGCTGGAGTAGGAGTGTGGCTACATTATGAGGGTAGCAATGTGGCTGTAGTGCTGGGGTAGGAGTGTGGCTACATAATGAGGGTAGCAATGTGGCTGTAGTGCTGGAGTAGGAGTGTGGATACATTATGAGGGTAGCAATGTGACTGGAGTAGGAGCGTGGCTACATTATGAGGGTAGCAATGTGGCTGTAGTGCTGGAGTAGGAGTGTGGCTACATTGTGAGGGTAGCAATGTGGCTGTAGTGCTGGAGTAGGAGTGTGGCTACATTATGAGGGTAGCAGTGTGGCTGTAGTGCTGGAGTAGGAGTGTGGCTACATAATCAGGGCTGGGTCCAATTATGTAATTGTAATTGTAATCGATCACAGCAAAATTGTGTAATTGTAATTGATTATGGTTTCGAAATTTTGCTGTAATTGTAATTGTTATATTTTGTATAATTGAAAATTCATTTCAGTTGCAATCAATTACAGTACGTTTTATATCACAAACTACCTGAACGAATTGTCAATAAAAATTTAATTTAATTCTCACATGAGTTGAAAATCAAGACTAATAATAACACCTGCTTATGTATTTATATTTAAGTTACAGTATTCACTGTCTGGTGGGTACTGGTCCATGGTGCTAGTGGTGGGTAGGCTTAGCGATTAGCTAAGTTGGTAACAGCCACGAAGCAATAAACAATGCACAGACATTGTCAGACAAAGGCTAAGCTGGTATTCAAACAACATGGAAAGACCTGTAGCCCTGAAATTGCTTCAGAAAATATCAGCTCTGTGAAACATTGCAGAGTTAGCAAGCCAATTACACCCCTTGTGTTGTGGTGGATTGGAGACAGGTCAGGTGGCAAAGACCATTTATATGGCATCTATCCCCATTCCCAACTCACACAATGCAAAGGGCAGACCAATTAAGAATGTTAGATTAGAGCAGGAGCTACAACCTCAAAGTAAACACATCATACCCTATTATTAGTATTTTCCGAAGAAATTCACACAGATAAATGTCTGCAAAACTAGAAAGGATGCCTAGAGAAAAACTACAAATAAATATTGTATTATAGCCTGTGGGATTTTGTCCAATTTTCACATTTTTGTATTTTGACCTGTGGGATTTTGTTCACTTTTCATATTTTGTGATTTTGTCTGTAAGGAATATGTCCTGTAGGATTATGTCTGGATACTGCATTGTATTTTTATATAACGAAAATATGTTTTAAACTGCTATCTTTTTATTTAGTATAATTCAAAGTCACAATTCAACAAAATGTACAAACATTACCTTTATATTTATTTATCAATTGTGTACAAAATATTGAAATTCAGCAAAACGTGCAAATATACGTAATTAAAAAATGCTGAATATATTTGGTTCCACATAATGTAATTGTAATTGTAACTGAAATTGAAACAGTGTAATTGTAATTGTAATTGATTTGGAAAATTATGATTGGAATTGAAATTAAAAATTAAATGTAATTGTAATTGATATAATTTTGTGTAATTGGACCCAGCCCTGGCTACATTATGAGGGTAGTAACGTGGATGTAGTGCTGGAATAGGAGTGTGGCTACATTATGAGGGTAGCAATGTGGCTGTAGTGCTGGAGTAGGAGTATGGCTACATTATGAGGGTAGCAATGTGGCTGTAGTGCTGGAGTAGGAGTGTAGCTACATTATGAGGGTAGCAATGTGGCTGTAGTGCTGGAGCAGGAGTGTGGCTACATTATGAGGGTAGCAGTGTGGCTGTAGTGCTGGAGTAGGAGTGTGGCTACATTATGAGGGTAGCAATGTGGCTGTAGTGCTGGAGTAGGAGTGTGGCTACATTATGAGGGTAGCAATGTGGCTGTAGTGCTGGGGCAGGAGTGTGGCTACATTATGAGGGTAGCAATGTGGCTGTAATGCTGGGGTAGGAGTGTGGCTACATTATATGTTTAAGGTTGGTTCATACAGGCAACGCAAAGTTTCATACAGGCAATACAAAGTTTCATACAGGCAACATTTTTTTGACAACTGATTTACCTTAAGATGGTTACCAATTGTTCTTTATGTTGTGCGTAGCTTGCAGCAAAATGAGTATATCGCAACAACCGTTGAATTTGTGAATGAAATAGGCTGTTAGAAATACTGAGATACAATTACTTGATTTTCAAATCATGAAGCAAACTTTAGGGAATATTGACAACAAACAAACGTCAATTTCACCATGCTATAACAAATTCCAATGTCATTACCATCAACCCAGAGAATCAAGTGTAGCCGTGTTTGTTAGTTTTGTTCCACTAACAACAGTTGTCCAATTCTGATGGTTACTTTTGCATATTATGCACATTTTTGTCAACGTGCATGAAAACATGACACAATGCAAGTCTAGAAACCAATAAATACCATGTAGATTTATCTAACAGAACTACAATGCACAATGCCTGCTTGTTTGTAATTGTTTGCTGTTAGTTTAGCATAAAATAAATTAACTTAGTATTGATAATAAATTTTTTTTGTGGCACATGTAATGACAGCCCTCTATGTTAACCCTCTTGATTACAGTTGACACATTCACAGTTTACTACACAACAAATGCTGTGCATTACAGTTGTAATTGTAGATCAGATGTGTGCAATAGTTTTTGGGGGATCGACCCATTGTAATTGATTACGAACAAAGACACAATACACTGTAAAATATACCAACATGTTCACCACTCATTCTTCTCACTGGTACCCAGGGTTGGCAGGTTTATGGCAGGGTGGTTTTTACCAGGTGGTTTTTACCGGTAAAAACTGCCCTGCCGAAAACAGGTTTAAGGCAGTTTAAGGCATAGAAAATGCCTTAAACATATTTCATAAAAAAAACAATAAAAGTATTATATTAAACATGCCCTAAAGTATGACATAAGTATTAATAATTCCCTTCTCAATTGTTACATATGTGCTAGAGATGTAAGAAACAGGTTTAAGGCAGTTTAGGGCATAGAAAGGCCATTTAGCCATTAAAAGCATGTCCTATACTTAAGTATAACAGAAGTATAGTTTTTGTAATTCCCTTCTCAATTATTAAGCCTGCTAGAGGTGTGAGATACAGGCATAAGGCAGTTTACTTGCCTATTATTTCTAGTAGAGGTGTGGTATTGAAGTCTACTAAAGTTGGTTGCAAATAAACTCAATTGCTTTACACCTGTTAGAGGTGTGCTACTGAAGTCTACTAAGGTTGGTTGAAAATAAACTCAAGGTGTTACAAATGATCCAAAGGTGTTGTTTTCAAGTACTATATAAAGCTTCCCCTGCACACTAATAATCAAACATTTCATTTTGTGTAGAAACCTGATACATTCCTTACAAAAGAGTAGCTGCTGGTGACTTGTGTATAGCAATAATTCATTTTGTTTTGCAATCATGGCCAACAAAGGTGGTAGACCCCAAGATGGTGTTTGGGAACATTTTGTAAGAGTGACAAAGGATGGCAAAAAGTTGGCCAGGTGTGTTTCATGTGGCTATGAAATGACCTTTCCAGCTGGAATGTATAATATATATGTCAATAAACTTCCTGTCATTTTTGTAAAAAAAATCATGAAATAAAACTAAGTTTAAGATTTATTTTTGTTTGTAGTTTGATTTAATATATACAATGTACATGTGTTTTATAATAACAGAATCTTCAGTGTGCCTTTGGACAGGGATAGCTTTAAGGCAATTTGAGGCAGTTTGAGGCAGTTTTAACCACTTTAGGGCAGTTTAGGGCAGTTTGCGGCACATGCCGTGCCAAAAACAGGTTTAAGGCCGCCTTAAACCCAACCCTGCTGGTACCCCAACAAATTTCATTCTAATACAGGCACTGATAATGTAACTTATTTCAATTTAAAATGTAGTTTTAGTTAGGCAGTTTTAGTAGGTGTATAATATAGTGTCATCACAACCACAGCAAATTTTCTGTAATTGTTGTTGTAATTAACATTTTCTGAGGTGCTGTAAATTTACAGTTTTGTAGTACCGGTATAGTCACAATTACAGTTTATGGTATAGTGTAATCACAATTTTTTTGGCAAAACCATGCTATTGTAATATATTTTTGTGAGGTACTGTAACACTACACCTTCATAACACTTCTGGTTATAATGTAAGATGTTGGTTTGGCCTGGTTGTTGAGTTGTGAATGACTAATCTAAGTGTGTTGATGGTTTATGATGTCCTCCGTGGCAGACCTCACTTGAAGGATATCTATATGAATTATGTTGGTTTGGCCTGGTTGTTGAGTTGTGAATGACTAATCTAAGTGTGTTGATGGTTTATGATGTCCTCCGTGGCAGACCTCACTTGAAGGATATCTATATGAATTATGTTGGTTTGGCCTGGTTGTTGAGTTGTGAATGACTAATCTAAGTGTGTTGATGGTTTATGATGTCCTCCGTGGCAGACCTCACTTGAAGGATATCTATATGAATTATGTTGGTTTGGCCTGGTTGTTGAGTTGTGAATGACTAATCTAAGTGTGTTGATGGTTTATGATGTCCTCCGTGGCAGACCTCACTTGGAGGATATCTATATGAATTATGTTGGTTTGGCCTGGTTGTTGAGTTGTGAATAACTAATCTAAGTGTGTTGATGGTTTATGATGTCCTCCGTGGCAGACCTCACTTGGAGGATATCTACATGAATTATGACAGTCGTAAAACTGATAAATGCAGATAGGACTGTATTGATATATTTCCTGTAGGTTTGTTAGAGAATGTAACTGGAGTTGGTTCTGATTTTTTGCTAGTCCAAGAGTTTAAGAATTTTTTTTTAACAATAATAGTTTATTAATAATAGTAATACTGCATTTATATAGCGCTAAGTCCCACTTTTCTGAATCAGTGTGCTCTACATGATATAAAAATATTATGTAAAAAATTTATGAAGAACAATGTTGAAACAGAAGAGAAGATGGAGATGGCTTGGACACGTGTGCCGAATGTCACCTGGCGCACTGCCCAAGACAGCCTTACGCTGGACAGCAGATGGAAAAAGGAGACGTGGTCGCCCAAAAGAAACATGGAGACGAACAGTGGAGAAGGAGATGAAAGAATGTGGCCTGACATGGAACACCATCACCAAATGGGCTGCAGACCGACAGCAGTGGCGCTCTCTTGTTGATGCCTTATGTGCCACCGGGCACGAAGAGGACTAAGTAAGTAAGTATGTTGAAACAACAAAACCTAAAAAAAATTATTTGCTAATAATTAAATAACTTATGAGCTGGTAAGACAGATTATACTAATAGATAACATTATACTAATAGATAAGTATTACCTAATACCTATGACTACTGGATCTATATCTGTGAAATGGCTAATAAAATGTCCACCGTGTTTGGTTCACCACATGTATTAGGGAACTGTGTACTAGAGTAGCTTCCTACAGAAGTGACATGTGTATGTCTACTAACCTAGAGAGTCCTCGTCTTTCTGTTGGTTGGTTGGCACCTTGGTTGCTTGATAGACTTGTTGGAGATGACAGTTTATTTGATCAGAAACACAGGCATGCCAAAAGATAGTCTCTTCATATATATATACATACATACATACATATATATATACTCTAGTGTGGTAGGCAAACAGACGTGAGAGGTTGACAATCATAGCATGCAAAGGCATTGTGATACTAAGACACATGTTGTTACCTAAGAATCTGATATGTTGGCAGTTTGAAAGAGAGATTCTTATATATTTTATAACAGAGATGTAGAAGGATTTAAATGCATATGGTAATAATGATAATACTATACCTCGATGACTTAGTATGTTTATTAAAGCTGTAAAGCTTTGCTTTTCTGCACATGAGTTTTGCCATCCCTCCCTCCCTACTTCCCTCCCTCCCTCCCTCCTTCCCTCCCAACCTTATGATTATGGTTAATATGATCCTATTTCGGGCAGTTGTGTATTTAACATTAACTCCAATGTATGTCCAGTGTTTGGATTAGACATCATTGAACTTTGACTTGAGGCCACATAGTGAGGTTGGGGTTGAGGTCACATGGTGAGGTTGGGGTTGAGGTCACATAGTGAGGTTTGGGTTGAAGTCACATAGTGAGGTTGGGGTTGAGGCCACATAGTGAGGTTTGGGTTGAGGTCACATAGTGAGGTTTGGGTTGAGGTCACATAGTAAGGTTGGGGTTGAGGTCACATAGTGAGGTTGGAGTTGATGTCACATAGTGAGGTTTGGGTTGAGGTTACATAGTGAGGTTGGAGTTGATGTCACATAGTGGGGTTGGGGTTGAGGTCACATAGTGAGGTTTGGGTTGAAGTCACATAGTGAGGTTGGGGTTGAGGTCAAGGATTGGACCATGGAACTGATTACATGAGTTGTGGACAGTGGCTGTAGTTGAGAAAGAATGATAGTATAACACCAAGTGCTGATAAAGGGTTTCTTACTTGAGATGATTTGGGTAAAAAAAGCTTCAAACAAATCTAGGATTCCCAACTTCATAACAATCACTTGTTAGCCTGTTGCCTAACTTGCAAAGGGTATGACCCAGTGACTTTGCCCACACTGAGCCATTATTTACCCCATTGCTGTATCCTTATCAACCTCAGAAATCTACAGGCAAAGTGTTGTTTGTTAAACTGCTCAGAAGTCAGACTTAAGGGGAAAGGGAGAGGTAAAAACATTGGGGTTATTATAAATCTTCACTAGTTAGTAACCCTGGAGTAGCTATGACTTGTCTGGAGGGTAGCTAGCTGGGGACAGATGACAATTATGATATGTCACTTACATTAGCCTGGAATATAGCTAAGTAGATGCATATTCTTAGAAATACCAGATCATGCAGTAAGCATGTTTTTATACATTATCTTTAAGTTTTTAGACTATGCACAGCTGTTGCATTTGAGGTCAGGCAGTGCTGTCATCCAAATATATTTCATGACCTTATCTCCTTGTATGTCGGGTTTCCATCCAAGGTCTTAGTTATTCTGTAATTTAGATTGCGCAAAATACAAAACAAAAAGAATTCTAAAACAAATGTACTGAGCGTATATAAACCTGGAATGAACCAGAAAGTCTTGAAAGAGAAGATACATGGTAATTGCTATGTGCTGACCTCCACTCAGAACATTGAACAATACTATTTAATCTCTACTGCAGGCAGAAAAATACCTAATCTGATCAAGTAGTTGTCAAAATCTGATAGTGTATTGTCAAATCACTATGATTAACACTGGCTGGCTGACCACCTAGCGACATAGGGTGTCATTAAAGGTAGAACTGATTCCTTGTTCTGTGAAATTCAGTGTTGTACATAATGAACATCAATATTAGTAAAGAATTATCAATGGTGGTCTGACCCCAGCTGCCTGTGGAGCCAGTGACTGATAGTTCAGTGCAAACACTGACCATTATTTATGCCAATTAGCAACATATTGGGCTAATTAAGGCCTGGCTAATGCCCCTGTTTATTGGCCTGTTGCTGTGTAAACTGCTGGTGTAGTCAGATCCAGTAATCAGCTGTGGTAGCCAGCTGGGGCCTTGCTCTACCTGCTGAAGTACCATGTAGACCCAAGCAGAGGTACTTTAGAGTACCTAGCATAGTTACCATGTAGTACCTACCAAAAGTGCAGACACCAATTTAAGGGTCTCTTCTCATATCAGTGTCTCTCATCTCATTTCAGAATCATTTCATAGTATCTACTAAGACATGCTAGAATGTTTGTACAAATAACTTATTTAGTTCTGGTTACTAAGACATTTCTTCTATGTGCAAAATAAAAATATATTGTATATTTAATGTATTATTATTATTTATATTTTAGCATTTTAGTTTTGTAAACACTGCTGAACAGATTTTTTCTGGATTTTAGTGCATAAATAAAGTTATTATTATTACTTCTGGCCACGAAAAATAGTGCTTACTCGAAAATAAAATTATGACTTATAAGATTATTGGCAGCAAAACAAAGTGATAAGATGATAAAAAAAATTAACTATTAACAAGATTACTAACTCATCAGATCTTGTAAAACTGAATTGCATCATCACCATCATTAACTTCACTGTTGTTATTATCAAAAGCATTGGAGCTGGGTGCGTTGCAGTATGTCGCCATTAATGTGTAATGTTGGTATTGTCCACCAGGTGGAGGCAAGGCTTGCGTCGAAGCGGGCAGCGAGGGCCGAAGCAAGGGAGATCCGCATGCGAGAGTTGGAGAGACAGCAACAGGAGGTGGGTGCCATTAAGGTAAAACTGCATTTATTTCATCTTAGGTGTCAACATCACCTTCGGGCAGGAAATACTATTTTTTTTCTAAATGTCCCGCTTTTATAGAATTTTTAAATCTCATGGTCAAATCGGTGCATCTGTTGTTCCACACAAGACCATTCTAAGCACATGTTACAATGACATATTATAATTTAATTGATTGCACATGATTACAGTTTCAACTATAATGGAAACAAACCCTGATGAAATGGACAAATACCTAATGTTTTTTATAAAAGCATTTATTAACCCTGGTGTGGCTGGTTGAACCTGTTCCTGTTGATATTTGAAAGGCTGACCAATTTATATGGTTGACACCTGTGAACTCAAAATGGGTCATGCTAGTTACTGAGGTTGGGACCCAAAAACCTGGTTGTATAACCATGGAGCCAGTTTCTTCTGAACTGAACCCATTTAACAGGCCCAGTCCACTGAAACCCAGAAACATTAATTTCTTACTTCGTCAGCCATACTTGGGTGTTTTCATCTAAACCACTTATGTCAGACCCAGAAACCCCAATGTTAGTCCACCATAGATGGTGGACCCAGAAATAAATGATGTGTCCCTGCAGTTCAGGTGTCAGAATGACCCAGAAACACAAGTGGCTAATGGTAGGGTTAACACCTGGTGAACTTGGTACTCAGGCAACCACTTGTAAGCCCAGAAACCTCAAGTGTCTGACCCCAGGAATGAGTGACATCTGGCTTCAGTCACCCAGTAAACAATAATCACTGAGACAAGCTAAAGACCTTGTGTTATGCTTCAGAGTTATTGGCTTGAATCATCCTAAATGACCACCCCAGTACAACCAGCATTGTGGGCCTTCTCAATAAACATGACAGACCCTAGAATCCAATTAATTACAACACCGACTTGCTGCTTTCTACAAAGTAACAGAATGTATTGAACATTACCCTCCCACCATAATGTTCCGGTTCCATGCACTCATTTTTGAAACAATGATCCAGTCAAATATAAGCACGCGTAAATGCATACTGCTGTATTAATTTTGTTTGCTTATGAAGTGATTTTTGTGACAGGCGGAGGAGAAACAAGACCGCAGATATGGGATGATGAACGAACAAAATGTCTAATTTTCATGTGTCTTCCTGCTTTTCTACAACGTTCTTTCCACTACATTGTCCTGCCTTTTTCACAGTGTTCTTTCCACAACATTGTCTTGCCGTTTCCAAACTGTTCTTTCCACAACATTGTCCTGCCTTTTTAACAACATTCTTTCCACAACATTGTTCTGCATTTTCAAAGCTGTTCTTTCCACATTGTCCTGCCTTTTCCACAGCATTCTTTCTACAACATTGTCCTGCCTTTTCCATAATGTTCTTTCCACAACATTGAATTGTCTTTTCCACAATGCTCTTTCTGCAACATCATCCTGCATTTTCCACAACATTGTCTTGCCATTTCTACAATGTACTTTCCACAACATTGTCCTGCCTTTTCCACAACGTAAAAGCAACATTCTTTCCACACCATCTTTATGCTTTTCCACATCATTCTTTCCACGATGTTTTCATGCTTTTCTGAAATTTCTTTCAGCTTTTACACAACATTTTTTTCACAACATCTTTTTTTACATTATGTATAAATGCGAATTTCTTTTTAATGATTTTATAATGTCACTCATCCCTCCTTACGTAACTTTCTAACAAGTTATTTACCAAGGCTTGTAAAACCACCAAGCAGGCGAAAACATCTAACTAGCCCCAGTACACAATAAATACGGTTTATTGAAATTTCAACGCAAATCAGTATTCTTTTTCTAAACTTATGTTAATCTTTGCCCGATGTTTATTAAACATAACACCCCAGTACGCATATTTTCTTCCGTTCGTAACATAATATGTATTGACACAAATAGCTCATGAAATGCCAGTTTAACAAGATTTAACAAGATTTGCCATCCAAGCCAAAGGCCCATATGGCAAGTGGACAAGGAAGCCATTGGCTTATCCAGAGTCCAACAATGTTCATCTACTTATAGCCCGCCCTCCTGAGATATGTGTCAACCTTGTTTTTAAACATATTCACGCTGCTAGCAGTTACACAATCTGTAGACAATTTGTTCCATTCATTTATTGTCCTCTGTGAGAACAAGTGCTTCCTGATGTCCAATCTACATTGATCCTTTACTAATTTTACCTCATGTCCTCTAGTTCTGCTATCCTTCTTGAGTGAGAAAAACATATTTCTATCAATATTTTCATACCCATTCAATATCTTAAAAACTTCAATCTGATCTCCTCTTAACCTCCTTGTCTCTAGAGTTGTTAAACCACATTCTTTCAGGCGTTCTTCATAACTAAGGTCTCTCAGTTCTGGAATCATTTTAGTTGCTCTCCTTTGTATGCGTTCAAGCGTATCTATATCCTTCTTACGATATGGTCTCCATGCTTGTATACAGTATTCTAAATGAGGTCTAACTATTGCTTTATAAAGAGGTATAATTAACTTTTTTCCCTTGTATGTTATGTTTCTTCTAATCAATCCAAGAATTTGATTACCCTTTGAAGCTGCAATACCACACTGCTCTGAAACTTTCATGTCAGCGCTTATTGTAACTCCTAAGTCCTTTTCTTTTACAGTAGTACCCAGAACAGTATCTCCCATTTTATAGTTTACATTCAAGTTCCTATCTCCTGTATGTAGGCATTTACATTTCCCAAAATTGAACATCTGCCATTTCTCAGACCATTTCACTAATCTGTCTAGATCATTTTGTAAATGTTGTTTATCACCATCAGTATTAACCTTTCTAAACAGATTTGTGTCATCCGCAAATTTCAGTACGTTACTTTTTATTTTTTATAGGTTCATGTACCTGTTTTTTTTATTTAACACATACAAGACATATCACTGTCATTTAAATGTTTGTTTTAGCCTATTGTGATCTAAATGTAATCTTCAAAATAACTCCTTTGGTAATTTCAAGTTGTCGTTCATTCAGTTGCAGCCTCGAGTCTACACAGGAAGTTCCCGGAGAAGTAGTGATTCTTCGTCTTCTACAGAAGATGGCAGAGAAATCTAAGTATGTTGAATAAGGCTATTTCGCAGTGACAAGCACAGGTTATATGAATCTGATGTTGGTGCTCATTCACCAGACAAAGGACAGCGGAGGGTGGTGTGCGATTGTTTCTGCACTATGTGACGCATTCAACACAAGACGGAAGAAGAATATCATACAATTGTCAGGGGGGCTTAACAGCTGTTTTGTTTAATGGCATACATAGATGTATTTTTTTAAGAATTTTATTTCCGATCACATTTCATAAGAGACGATGTGAGTGCCAACAATGAACACACACAGGCAGTTTCTGTTATAATGGCTGAAGTGCTAAAGACAAGGATTTAACATGGAAATGCCATTTCGAATCAATATCTTGTACCGCAGTCAGTTACTGCATGTGTTGTGTGTATGTACCACCAGAGGGAGCTGTCACAGCTGGAGGAGCGTTACAAGAAGGCGATGATGAGCAATGCGTAGCTGGACATCGAGAACAGACGTATCACTTCCAGGTGGATCTTCTGAAGGACCAGCTGGACGACATGGAGGAACGGCTGCTGGAAGTCCAGAGCAAACACCATGACCGCTGCAAGGTGAGTCAGGGTCAAGGTCGGGTCAACACGCATCCATATTTGTAGCCTCGATTACCTGGGCTCCGTGCTGTGGCACCACCATTTGTTGTGCACATCATCGCCTCGATCCAAACAGTACTTTTCATTGTGATGGAAATTATGCATGCACCCAGATTAATTAGGCTCTCAACCGTGGATTTGGCTAGCTCAAATAAGAGTGAACGTTTAGCAATATGTATCACAATTATACTTTGATTGTATTGACACAACTGTCACACTGAAAAGTTAAATCATGCAAAATAATTGGGTATCTGGCGCTTCACGGGAACGCCTACACAAAATGGAGTGGGTAACTGACACACCATGTATTCGGAACTAGACTCTTTTTCGGCGAGTTCACAAAGGCAAGCAAGAGTAGGATAAGCAAGATTAGCATTAGCCAAGTGTTACAGTTTATTCGTTACACTTACAGATTTTGTGAAAGTATTGTGATCATGTTGTGTTATTTTTTGGGGATTAGGTTGATTTTTAAATAAAGAATAAATAGATATATTGTCCTAGGTGGCAAAAGTCCCAAGGGGCTATTGTCCAGTTTGCAGTTGTTTGCAGGGTAGGGGACGTACGTATTTGTTTGTGAGTCTTATGGATTTATGTGGTTAGTCTTACAGATTTGTATTATTCAGGGTTGACACGTATGAATGTGATATGTAGTATTGTAGAGGTGTGTACCTTGCTAGACCAGGGATTTAGGGAGTTAAGAATGTATAACTATAAGTAAGCACAGAAACCTGAGACATCTGGCCCAGGGAGAGACATGCCAGCTTCATTAATCTAAAATCACAGTGAATACGTTTCAAACTTTGGCGAAGGTTATATTTTGTAAAATCATGTTGTGTGGTGTGGGCTATTTCCAACATCTACTGTTGTGGCAGTAACTCAGTGATCTAACACTTTTTGTAGCTGTTACTTGGTTCAAGTTGGCTTCACTTTGTTTGCAGAGTAATTATTTGAACTTTCACTTACCTGTCTGCAGGAGCTGGAGCACAAGAAGCGAGATTACACAGACCTACAGAACGAGTGTGTATTCCTCAAGCAACAGCTGCAGCAACGAGATGAGCTCATTAACGTATGTACTCTTAATTAGCATATTGTATCTGTCATAATGGAGGATTGTAATGTAGATAACTATCTGGCTATTGTCTTTGAATTACATTAACAAATAGTTTTAGAACTGTAATTTTGGCATAGCTAAATGCTTCCCAGGTAAGTACAGTGGAACATCACTTGACAGCCACCTTGCCATTATGGTCACCTTGGGACAGTCCCACATTATCTCCAGAACAGTAGGACATTATGTCCCTCTAATACAGTCAACTCTCTATTCCACTCTGTGTAAGAATCCTACTTTACATTGGCAAAGTTTATTTATATTTTGTATACAAGAAATGTTTGCTTCAATGCCAACATTTCTTATTAAGTAGGACATTAAGTTCCGCTAATACAGTCAACTCTCTATTCAGGTCACTTTGACCTAGTCCTGATGGTGACCTTGGTAGTGAGGTTCCACTCTATGTAAGAATCATACTTTACATTGGCAAAGTTTATTTATATTTGGTAATTTTTTATACAAGAAATATTTGTTTCAATGCCAAAATGTCTGATTAAGTTGTATGCATGTCATTATAAGGTATTAATTCAGCCTTGCACTTATCAACACAGTGTGGCTGTAGTAAGTTATACAAAGTTGCCATTCTGTTGTTTCATTTGGTACAATTCTCTGGTGGCATAATCATACAGGCAATGGTATCCTGTAACCTTGGTTTTGTTCTACATATTTACATAGACAAAATACTAATTCTGCAGTTTCAGTCATGCAGTGTTTGATGCTAATAACTGCATACGGTGTACTTGGTATATATTCTTTCATCCACATTGCAGGAAAACGGTTTAGTGTATGTATCAAATGGCACCATGGAAGATTGTGATGCAAGTTCCAGCAAATCAAAAACGATAACTCAGGTGCCAGCAAAGGAAACTGGGCTGGCTGCACTCTTAACACCAGAGGCTGCGGAGATACTAGGACTAGCCAATGGATCATTAGGTGGGTGTTAGTAGTTCTCATCAAGTTTAAGTTAAGTGTATCTTTTGACGTACGATCCAAAGTTATTACTCCAGGTAACAAGTGGACAAAAAGCCATTGGGTTATTGAGTGTGTTCTATACATAGCCTGCCCTTATCAAATATGTGTCAGTTTTGTTTTTAATCATAATTTATATTATTTATGATTATTTACATAATCAGTAGATGTTGTGTGTCATACATTTATTATCCTCTGTGAGAATGAGTACTTATGAACTATCTACACACACTGTTCTTTAACTAATGCTGCTTTGTGTCCACTAACCTTGATCAATATTTTCAAAACCATTAAATATTAAAAAATCTACTGATCTCTTCTTTATCTCATTGTCTCTAGCATTGCTAAACCACATTCTTTCTTATCAGTTTGGTTTACTGTATGTGGTGGCCTTTCATACGGGCAATTTGCCTATATAAAAACCTGCTCTGTCCACATGCATGAGATTTATATGTAATATTTTCTGACTAAGAAAGTTGAAGAAAAAACAGGTTTTTGCCAAATGACCTTCTGCAATGCCCTTGAAAATATATTTATTTTGCAGATGAGAGGTTAAAGTTATTTGCTGAAGAAAAGAAGTCGCAATTGGAAGTGAGTAAACATTTTTGTTGTCAAAGTTTCTCCCGGAAATCTATCAAATTTCCTGTTCTCCCAGACGGGAGAAGAAATCTCTGGATTTCTGATGAAACCTAGGATAGTGTTGTGTGGCCTAACTAAAGATATCAATCCCTCCCTTTACTCATGCCCACACCAACAGCGAGGATTAGTACCATCAGGTTTTGTGCAGAGTGCACACTGGAAACTAAACAGTATCCTTGTGTTTTGCCTGTTGTTGAAGTTATTTATATGCGTTAGACGAACTGTTACCCATTACCGCCCACATGTGCTTATCGAATTCCAATATTGCCCACCAATGCATCTCCATTATGTAAAGTCTTATTTAATTCATATATATTTGATAATTGCCACAATCGGAGCACATGAACGAAAACACAATAAAAAAGATTTTCACCAAGACTGCCTCCATCACCTAGGATCACAAATGCCTCCGTCACCCAGGATCACAAACTTTGAAGAAAAAGAACATGCTTCAGTAAATCTTATGTTAATTGCTTAAATGTAATCAAATATGTAGGCTTACTAGGCTACTGCCTGCTAGGTAAATGATTTTTGTCACACCGTGATATATTTCAGGAGTTGAAACAAATTGTGTATACCATCAGAGTATTATAACCAAGTTAAATTATATATTTTACTAGTCCACGAGGAATTTGTCTACTGCCAAAATGTCTATTAACATGCAAATGTACCATTTAATAGTACATAATGCTGTGTGGTTGGAACTAAAGCTAATATGGTGGTAATTTTTGTGAGTGGTGGCAATGTTCACACAAATTTAGGTTCTGCAGTCTAATTTAACCAGTTACCCTCAATGTTGTATGCATTATCTGTAATTGGTCAAATTTATTTTGATTTGGGTCTAGATGACACAATGTAATTTGTTCATCTGTTTTTGTCTGGGTTTTTTTCAAATGCAGTATTTCATCCAGATTTTGGAGCTTTTGCCCACTAACAGGTGACCATTCCCACCAGAAGAGCTGGCATCATATTGCAGCCAGCCTGGGAGGGTTTCACATTACAGCCCACTTGGAGGCATTCTGTTTGGCTGTGTAACAGTGGAAGTGTCAGGGGCAATACACAGCACAGGGCCCAAGGATCTGGTAACTGGCATCATATCAGCCCAATGGATCTGACAGGGGACTGATGCTCAGCTGACACTTCCACTTCCATCATTACAATAGGATATACAATCCCACAGGGTTGATTGTATATAAAACCATGGGTTTAGGTGTTAGTCTCATAGTGTGGAGCACTTTAAGTGATAGTGGTGATGGCTTAAAAGAAAATTCTTTGCCTAATCCTGAGTGTTGCAATCCGTTTAAGAATCATGGAAGGAAGGCTAAGGGTATTCGACCGATATCTAGACAATTGTCAGAAAAGGATCCAAGTCTGGGACTTCGAGTTGGAGACAAACTCTGTGTTCTGTGTAGAAAACGTGTGATGGCTGGGCTGACAACAAGCAGTTCATCTGAAACTCAGGAAGTGGCCGGTCCATCTCCACACTAAATAATGGTGAATGTGCCTGTTTCATAAATATTATTGTTTTCCACAGAAAAGCACTTCACAGACATCAGTTACTTGTGGGATATTTGGCATGGGTCAAAAAAATTCACCAAGACGATTCAGGCAGTTAGAACAAATTACATGTTACATTATAGAATGATACAAATACATGTAATTGCTTTGCATCTTGATATCATAATGTAAATTTTTTAACCTGTAAATTACCCATACGGCAATTACTGTTTTACTGTATATTATGTTACATCAAATGTGCATAAATCTTAAGGCTTGCATATTTACAATCGCACTACAGATGTAAAAGTATATTTATTCATTGTGTATGAATTTCATAAAACTATTATTCCATATTACCCGACGTTCATGCTATTTCAATTTATACTTTGCTAAAAGGCACTCCATAAATAATTTAGAAGACTGATGTCATATTATTTAATATGAGTGTTTGCAAGTGTTAATTGAAGTTATTGCCTATATGCTATTGATTGTTTCTTTTCTGCAGGTAGGGTAAGACAAGGGAAATGGACTGATGTTGACATGGGCAGGAGACATAGCGAACTATTTCTGGTACTGCTGTGAGAAGGCTGACGGCTCCGTGGAAAGTCTCATTGTAAGTACTTTGCTTGGCTGTATACAAACACACTTTACAAATTCAACAGTAACATTTCATAATGTTTCATGTAAATAGTGGCATTTCTTAAAATGTGTAAATATATTGATACTTTAATATCAAGAAACAAAGTATTACAGTGTAGTTTGATGGAACGAATCCTTGTGAAAGAATATATAATAATTTTCTGGCAATGTCTACAAATTTTAACATGACCAGGTTGATCTGTACTGGGTCACTGACATACTAAATTGCTCATGAATGCTAACAAACAGACTTACTTGGTAATACCCAAAGTATTTCACAATTTATCATTCTAAAACCTATTCACTCTCATTTCTTGATACTAGTGGCGAAATGTGGCATGTTTTGAAAAAGTTTTCAATCATAAGGTCGATGATGTGGAATCCTACATCATGTGACTAACAGTCACTCATGGCTGACGAGCGAAGGGGATGCACCAGCCCACTGTGAGCACGAGTCTTTGACAGCAACAGACAAGGTTTGTACCGGACTCCCCAACACATTTCGCTCTCAGATGTGTTGTGTTGAACAAACGATTCATGAATGCTGTCAAGTATTATGTCAATTTCAGGTGAGATATATGCATATATAATTGTGTGTGTATGTAAACAAACCATTAATACATATTATATGTATGCAGCAAATAAAAACACACCAGCCTTTAACACATACTATCCATACAGGTATATTGCACTGCCAAAAATAATCTTCTTGTACAAGAAAATATTTCGTGAAACAAGAAAAGTTTCTTGAATTAAGAAAAATGGCAGTTTGCATTTGTTATAATATCCAGTACTTTCTACTTGTCAACGTGATCATAAATAGAAATGAAAATACACATTAACATGTCATCATTCTGACTGTTTTAACTTTCATGAAAGCTAATTTGTAATAAAATAAATCTATGGATGAAATCCTTGGCTTTCACATACTAGGAAGTTCACTAATTGTATCTTCTGGCAACATGTTGTTCCTTCTTTGATGTGTGCAGAATGACATGGACATCTAAATCGTGCCATTGCTACTATGTCTTTGAAATTGTACACAATTCAAATACTTTTCAAATTTCAACTAATTGTTACTACGGCAATTTAGTTTTGCATTTGTTTGTACTGTACTGTGCCAGCAGTCGTCCCCCTTATAAGGTCACCCGTTCTGTAGAGGTACAAGGGCTGTAATGTGTGTGTGTGTGTGTGTGTGTGCGTGCGTGCGTGCGCACGTGCGTGCGCGCGCGCGCGCGTGCGTGCATGCGTTTGTGTACTTTACTGTGCCAGTAGTCCCCTCTTATAAGGTCACCCGTTCTGTAGAGGTACAAGGGCTGTAATGTGTGTGTTTGTACCTTACTGTGCCAGTAGTCCCCTCTTATAAGGTCACCCGTTCTGTAGAGTTACAAGGGCTGTAATGGGTGTGTTTGTGTGCGTTTGGTGTTTAAATCTGTGACCTTGCATTTTACAATATATTGCCATGAAATGACAAAAGTGAGCAAGTGACGATGGTTTTTTTAAATATCGGACAAAACATATTTTGGTTTGCTCTCTTGTACATATTACAGCACAGTAATTGTACACCATTCTTTGGACTATTTGACTTAGTGTATTTATACTTTTTTGTGACATGGTTATTTGTTGACTTTATGTCACTTGCTCCATTTTGTCATTTTATAAATTAAGTTATTGACACAGAAAAATGTTGTGACATAGAGCAGCAAGTGCAATCAAATCACCCTTGAATAACTCCCCTTAAGAAACAATGAGGCAGGTCTTATGACAGAATTATGTGCAGTAATTTGTAATAGTTTCATAAATTTGTCACTCACTAATTTGGGAGAAAAGATAATTAGATGGAACAGTGATATTTCAGCTGCAGTATGTAAAGGATTGTGCACAGTGCAAATATGGTGATCATAAGACTCATCCAACATTGTCATTCTGAAAGTTGAAATTCGTATAATATCGAGTTTAAGGCTGAATGTTTCTGAATATATAGTAACTACATTCCTATTGAACTAAGAAGTCATTACAAGTATCTCTGGCAGTATACAGTAGCACTTTGGAACTTGTCCTATAAAATAACAATTTGAAATACAGACTGCTAAAATCACTCTCGGAAATAAAAATAAAATAACAAAATTAATGTTTGTACACTCTGTACATACATCCTTCTCGTTATCATTCTTTAATTTTGTGATGCACATCTGTATGAATATATCTAGACATTCAGCAAATTTAAGCTCTAGTTAGAGGCACCTGAAAGTATAACAAGTGCATTTACCCCTTAGCTTAGTTTTCTGCAAAGTTGCTCAGATATAACCATTTGCTAATTGGTTAAAATGTTAGGACATTCTGATACATCACCTTTTTTAATTTCCTGAAAATTGGTTGATTTAACAAGGAATGACCTTACTGGGTATGAGAGCTGCAGATAGATTGCATGGCTGTCGCAATAACACATGCTATTGGTCACACACTTACTCCCTTTTCTCATAATAAAACACTATTCCATTGTCACTTGCTCCTTTATGCTGTGTCATCTGTAGAAAATCTGCCATCTAAAAGGTTTTATTATGTTAAAATATGGCTTTTTGTCCCATCATTGTGATAGCAAAAATATCACTTGCTCCCTTTTGTCATTTCACGGTAGTATGATAATTAATACTCTTCATCGCATTTTGTGGTAACAAAATTGTCTTATTTTCAGAAATGATTACTGACATGCAGTGATCAGTAGTTTTTTCCTTTTATAAGAAAAATATTTACATGAGGAAATGTTTCTTATTCCAAGAAAGTCTTTCAGAAGGTTTTTCTTGTTTTCAAAAATATATTCTTCCTAACGTGAAACATCCAAAATGACTACAAGAAAAATATTCTTATTAAATTTAAGAAAACATTTCTTGATTTACAAATTTTCTTGTGTGGCTCCCTAGAAAATAATTGAAGAAAAATTTTCTTGCTTTTTTTTCATGATTTAAGAAAATGCTTTTCTTATTTCAGAAAAAACATTCTTATGAAAATTTCTTAAATCACGAAAATAATTTTCTTACGTGGCTCCCTAGAAAAATTTTCTTGTTTTAAGTTTTTTTTATTAAACAAGAAAATTATTTTTAGTAGTGTGAGCATTTTTTTTTTAATACATGCACACACATATGCACTCATATGCACACATGCATGACAGTTATAGTTCCAGCGAACTTTGATTTTTGTTTATATTGTCATGATTTTGTCTTCCAGACAGATTGGTGTGCTGGAAGCTTTCCATAATCATGTACTGATGTATGCAGCCAAGCGATTTGCCTTCAGGTATTACTACATTGTTTGAAGCCACATTCAAGATATCTTTATTCAAGCAATTGTAGAAGATGCACATCTTTTTAACAATGACAGTCTTTAATCATTAAATATCGTCATTTGTCAAAATTATTGCAATTTGACTCAATATCTATTTCGACTTTGTTATGTAAACATTTACCCAAGCCTGTAGATTATACAGTATGGTGGAGTTGGCAACTGGATCATGCTTATGAAACATAACAGTTAAAACTTATCTACTGCAGTTTCTCAGTGTATCGGCCACGAAATGTCCTCACAGCAATAGACTACCAGAAGCACAAAGATTTGCCACTGAAGACAAACAGCAAAGGGCACACTGTGTAAGTATAGCTTGTATACATTGTTGTTAGACACAACAATAATGACATTCCATTACAGCGCAAACAACGATTATGTTTCTACTTAGCCCCTTGTGTTAGTTAGTATTTTGTAAAGAAATGGCTGTTTACACAAAGAAAGAAACATCATTCAAATATGTTAATATTTCCAATGGGAGGTTTATTGCGTTGCAATACACAACCAGTAATACAGTGCAAAATAAAAACAGCATGTGTATATCATGTTATGCATATGCATTCACATCCAGTATTTCCAATAACATTACATTTGTGTTAAATCATTTAGCTATTTAGGTTGAAACAGTACATAGCACCAGCATGTGGAATGGAGAATGTCTTGCAAATGCCATCCTGCCTAACAAGAGTTATTAATTGTTTTATAACACATCATTAAGTTTGTTTGTTAATTTACAGTTACCACAAGGTATTCAACAAGAGGGGAAAAATTTACAATTGTGCCAGAGCGGCAACCGAAACATTATGAGTACATTGTCAGCCTGCAGGAGACAATCATCTGTGCCTGCATAGAGGATGAATTGCCCAAAGCCAGGAAGCGTCGAGCCTGACAATCCCAGAAAGATTGCACCCAGCATAACAACAGTGCCTGCGCCACCAACATCTGAGCTAGTTGCCAGGCATCGTACTTGATTTAGAAAGAGTTAACCGTGTCGTTGACATTAGTTCCCAATGTAATGGAGAGAAGCAAAGTAGGAACAGGTAACATGCTATTTAATGTGTGTATTTGTTGTGTAATATCAAACAATTCAAAAGTCAAATTTCTGAAACCAAAGTGGTTTGAAAACTGTCATGGGTAACTTTATAATGTGTCTGGATAATTTTTAACTTTGAACCCAGTGTATTGTCCATTTTCACTTGGAAATGTCTGTCTAATTTGCCACACACAACAGCTTGGTATAACACGGCAGTTACCTGTTCCCAGCTTGCCATGTCGCCACAGAACAAACTGGTGGTATGCATAATGCCGCATGGCATCATTGTCCCCTCGTGCTGACACACCAAACACGTCAGCTCTGTAACGTCCCACCATTGTCAATACTGTAGAGTCGAATACCAGTAAATCCATTTCCTGTATAAAATATATATCATTAAATTTTAGGCATATTAAATGTACTGTTTGCATAAAATGACAGGTGATTATGCATGTGTGGTTACATGAATACATACATATATACATAATAATTGTATTGCCACAAGATGCCATATATATTATATTATGAGAATATAATATTCGTTGTAGGTCTGATTTGTTCTAACATTTGCAAATAATGTTGATATGAAAGTGGGATATAGGTCAAACACTCAAAAGCATATTCTGTGCCAGATATATAATGCTACTAAACAGGGTCAGAGTCATTAAGAGTGTTCATTGTGATCAGTATAATGTAAAACTTTGTAGCAGACATGACTGCTTAACAAGACACAAACAAAGAAAGAGTGATGCTTGACAGCTGTCTGCTGATGTAACACAGTCTGGTTATCCCATACTGTTCTGTTGTTGCTTCGTGGACAGCTGATTATAGTTGTTCAGTAGTTCTTAAGGAGAGCAATTGATTAGAGCCAATGATGAAAGTTGGTCTAATAAGGTGTTTGTGTTTGTTCAAGCATTGTCCAGCATGAAAGGGCAGGGAGCTGCAATGATTGATTTAGTGATACAAATGTTGAAGACAATCTGCTTAGTGCTGGTCAGTATTCATGTTGGTCCACTGCTGTAAGTGTAACCCTTATCCGTTACTTGATCACCAGTGAGTGAGTGGCTTCAATGGCAAACCTGTGGAGCGTATCTTCATAGACTTGTATACAAAAAGGTTGTGTAGGGAATTTAATAAAAAATATGCTTAAAAATAGGTTTCATAGGAAATTTTAGTCATTCAGCAGTGACTGACTGTCAGTGTCTCCTGCTATGTAAACTCCACAGTGAAACTCATTGAGAGCCATGATTCCGGGGGTGGGGGGGGGGGGCGGCATCATAAAGCCCGGAGAAATTAGTGTAATCTGCTATTTCCTCCTAAATGGTGACAACATAATTAAATAACCTGATGGCATGATGATCATTATTTTTCATCACGGGTTCATTTTCATTACGTGAATTTATAATCGATTATTTTCATTATAATTATGTAATTAACACAATAATTATCATTTCTTTATCATTATAATGACTCCAACCAACCAAATCTAAAAAATGGTGGGAGGTGGTATATTGGATAGGAGATTGACTTTAAAAAATGGTGGGAGTTTGGGTAAAAGGTTGGACCAATAAACAGATGGGAGATGGGAAGTTGGCCCCAAAAACAGGTGGTTAGGAGATTGAGACCGCTGCCACACACCTTCTTGTATTACTTACACGTCGAAGGCTGAGACATTTATCAGGCTGCATGTTGCAGCATAGTCGTTCAACATCGCTGGTCATTTCTTGACAATGGTTGCATGAGCACCAATTTGGAGCAACTGCACATCCCACTGTTCCTGGTGTATTTTGCCTCATAATATTGAATAAGAGACCTGGCACCCTCTCGGCCATCTGCAGAAGCAGCCCTTTTGCCTCCTGCTCAGTCAAGGCCCTGATGTTGGCCTGGAAGGATGACAAATAAGAGGTGACACCAAGTAAAATTGCTCTAAAAATGGTAAATGTACTGGTTTCCGTGATTTGTGGGAGGTATGTGAATATTGGATGCTGGGGGCCTCGCGCAACGGTTGTGGTGTGTGGAATTTTTTTATTTTACGGTACATGTACTTTATTCTGGTGCTTTTCAACGTGAAATGATGGTGTGCAGGTACATCTGGATTCAAAATGAGTAAAATTATTTTTTTGCGGTTTGCTACTACATTTTGTTGCTAGTACATTTTGGCTTGACAGCAGGTTATAAAAATGCTGAGAAAGCTGTTCTACTGCCAAAGTGGTACACTTGGCATATCTGCATATTCTTTAACTTACGTGACACACATGTATAGCTGCTGTTGCAAAGGATTGCATGGATACTATATGCACTTATTACTGTCTATAATATTTGGCTCAGAACTTTAAATGTTGATCAACACATGAAATCATCACCGTTGATGTTGTATGTATATTGTAATAAAAAATTGTTTTCGTTGTTTGTAAACTATGTGACAACTATTCTACAGATTGTTTCCTGTATTTTCTTGCATAAAATTGACTAATATTATTACTACCTATCACTGAGTGATTGGGGCTGTAGTTATATGCATTATATTATCAAAATATGCATTTGTCATCTACGTGACATACAGATGTCATGTAGTGTTGTTAAAATAACAAATTAATGTCATGCAGGGGTCCACATCATGTAAATGATCTCCATCTCCCTTAACCATTGCACAATACAGACAGCTTAAGTTAAGTTAATGTAATCTGGCTACATCTATCGTGTAGATATTTATCAAAAAGGCATGTAGATGACACAAAGTTCATAATTATGTATACCAGTACATTTAGAATGCATTGTGCTAGATCCATGTCAGTAATACTGTACAATTCATTCAACATAATGACACTTAACTTCATTTAATAATTTTAAAGCATCTTTTTCCCACCTTGTTAGATGCACTTGTAATGTGTTAAATGCTAATGAATTAAATCCTTATAATTATGGTTAATTAGGGTAATGAAGTAAAAATTTGGTTGTACTGGGTACATATAATTTTCAGTTATTACACTTCGTAATTAATTTGATATAATTTATGTCACTGCAGTTTATTGCACGCATAAAAATACCACAAATGAGGCTCAACAATAATATAGAGACCTTTATCAGCTGCATTTTTGTTACTACAATTGTGTAATTCCATATAAGTACAATTTTACCTGTAGTCTCTCCTTTTTCTGGCTTCTCAGTTTCCTCATGCGTGCACAGTCTTCTCTGTTCAGTGTAACTAGAATTGCTCTGCCACGTCGACGCCTCCTGCCACCCATTCCTCTCGTTTTCATTGGTTTGTGATTTTAACCATGTTACACGCCGTTTTATTGGTTGATCCATATATATAAATATATATATTTCATCACGGGTTCATTATCATTACGTGAATTTAAAATCGATTATTTTCATTATAATTATGTAATTAACACAATAATTATCATTTCTTTATCATTATAATGACTCCAACCCTACTACTAAACTGATTTGTAGTAAGAAATATGTAACTTCAGAAAATGATGTTCATTACAGTACACAAGTACAAGTCAAGGGGTGGCAGAAAGTCCGAGGATGGTCTCAAAAATTGGTGGGAGGTTAAATCTAAAAAATGGTGAGAAGTGGTAGATTGGATAGGATATTGACTCTAAAAAATGGTGGGAGGTGGGAGTTTGGGTAAAAGGTTGGACCCACAAACATATATATATATATATATATATATATATATATTGTAATAAGAATGGATAGCCAACTCGAGGCCTCCTGTTGTTTGCGATCAAGCAAGTGCCAAGGCAAGCCCAGCACTCGGCAACACTGCCAACAGCAATGTAAGCGAACTAGGTAAAGTTTATTCGGTATGACGTAGATAGTGAAACCGAGGCACAAAACTTTGATTGCATGTATACATAATGCAGTGGTATAGATTGTGCAATGGCATCTTTTCACAAAACGTATTTTCCAAACTAATCGATCACTTCACACGCTTGCCACAACTGGCAGCGCACTTACTGTATTCAACGCCCCGTGCAGTAAGCAGTATAATAAGTTGTTTAATATACTAATAATTATTATATATATATATATATCTCTTTATGGAGAGAGGGAGCAGCCGATAGAAAACTATGGAAAGAAAGAACAGAAAGAGTGGCTCGACAATATTTTACCTGACCCTCAACCCTGTACAGCAGGGAACAAGGAGGAAGAGCACATATATATATATATATATATATATATATATATATATATATATATATAAATATATATATATATATAATAATATATATATATATATATGTGCTATATTATATATATATATTAAATAATCCTTGGTAGGTATATAAAGTTCCGCTAGATGGCGTCACTTTTCATTCGACAAAAATAGCGTCGTTTTATGTGTCCCATATTTGGTACGAAGGCGTGACTCTCGCGTCACATGGTCGCGGGAAAAGCCAAAATACTCAGTATGCAAATGATGTAGCCGACTTTGTTTACCTTCATATCGACCAATGAATGTCTTCTTTACATTATGTGTGCGGGAATTTTTTCATTCCGACGCTTTTGTGACTCTACCAAGGTGAGTAAGTTTTGTTTTGCGAATACTTGTTAAAAAGTAGATAATATAATTATAATAGAAAGAAGAATTTTATATGAATAAAAAGAATAGTACAATAATTACTTAGTTTCGAAATGGTGTGCATATTATTGCAGTGCACAGCTGCCTTTTTTCAGAAAAACGGGCAACATGACCCGGTGCAAGTTAATTTGTTATGTTTTGTCGTTCGGAAGCTACGGTCGGTGGCTTCGCGTGAACGAATATTTTAAAGACCCTTCATCGCATCGTAATTCGTTGACATCCGTATTCCTGCAGTTAACTAATTGCATGTTTTGTTGATCAAAGTTATTATAAATGTATTATTTTTGTCTATCCGTCAATATTGTTATGTTAAACATCACGAAAGGTAAATTAATGCAAGATGATTTGACAGCGTCATGGCGTCATCTGCAGTATAGTTACCGGTGCAGTTTTCGACCCACGCCAGTTTTCGATCCATTGAAATCTCGCTTGACATCGCGTTAGATACGTCACAGCGTCTGTTTACGAAAATAACGATACAGAGTCTTGTCTGAGGAAAACATATTTTTATATAATTTATAATATAACATGGAACACGTTTATGATATACATACTTTGATAAAATACCGACTTTGCATGCTTACAGACATTATTATTGAGCGTCTGCTGACGCATGTCTTGTTCGTGGCCACGTGACAATAATAGCCCTTTTTGTGGTAGATGTATAGCAAGCTAGTCTTGTCATAAAAGTAGGAATAATTAAAATGTGTTAAATATAAGAGAAACAATTTACTACATTAACGTTATATATTCAATACAAATATATGTGTATGTGTTTTATAAAACGCTGTGTCAAGCCTGGTTGTTATAAAAAGTTGATATAATAGGAACAAAGTGGTAAAATTAAAAATTATTGTCTGTACGGCTTGCCATAAATATAGGTCGAATTCCGCCGGTTTCCTCGAATCGCGCGACATGGTTCAGACGTTCAATATTCGTTTTTCGCTCAAAACAACTGTTTTAATAATATGTTTGCATTGAATAAATGAAGTAGCTTTTGCTGATTTGGTATATCGATCTCTTACACAAAATGATTTTTTTTATACGGCATATTCTATTAAGTAGGTCGAAAACTACACCGGCCAGTATACGCGAATATGAAATCTTTCCGAAGAATCCGAGCAATCCACATTTCAACAATTAATTGCTGGCACACTTTGTTTATAGCATTTGTTATATATGTATTTTTGTAGCAGTATTTATTATTTGTTATGTCACAAATTTTTTTGGTTACGTTTTACTGCATACCTTTTTTGCTGATTATATAATTTGTAAATTGTAATACCTGGTGTGAGTTGTGTAGTGTTTCTAAGGTATACATTGATAATGAATACTTTATGATGAATAATTTTTTTTATGTATTTGTATATACTTATGTTCGGTCGCCTTACAGTGGTCACTGTTAAAAACGAAGTAATAATTTTTTAAAGCTGCCGATACTTTTCACTTTAATATTTGATTATGCATATTTTATACTTAATATCTGCCACCATTTGTGTTTTGTTAATTTTTATTTGCAGTGATCATTTATGCCAACTTTAATATTTTCTTATTTTCTTAATTATCGTTATTTTATTTTACACATTATTTGACATCTTATATTTTAGAAGATCCAGTTTTTGTTTGTGCAAGATTTACTGTTATGTTATACAATGTACTTTTGATATTTGTAAATGTTATCATCTGATAATATCAGATATATAATATTATAATTACTAATTTAATTATTCAAAAGTATTTTGTGTTACAGGTAAAGGTATTCAACAGCAACTTGTGTGTACAGACTTCAGCTAGTTTGTGATTTATATGGATTACAATCGGCTGTTACGATACAAATGAATCGAATGATGAACACCTTGGATAACACTGCATCCACTATTGCAACATCATATAAGACTTCATCTCAGGACAACGGTTCCATTCCTCAGTGATGATTTGAGATAGATTCATCGTCCATCGATTAGCGACATCAAAGTGATCAATTCTGGTTTTGACAAATGTGCTGGCGTCTACGATAACCATATACTCTTACACATGGAAATTATTGCCATACACTCATCTAACATGATAAACAAAATGATGAGTTTGATGCTGAGACAGTGTGCTTGTGGAACATTGACACACTATTGCATTTGCCTGCAAGAAATAAAAAATATGATGAACGTAGATAGGCATTGACATTGTCTGAAGAAACGTATGTACATATAGAAATAAATAGTTGCTTTTGAATAACATGCTATAACCTTTTAATAATTAATACATGGTGGAATTTGTACAATTAACTGTAATATTACTGTATTCAGCGCAACCGTGCGCTGAATACAGTAAGCAGTTTAATAAGTTGTTTAATATAATATATATATATATATATATATGTTAAATAATCATTGACCTTGGATATACATGGTTCTTTCAGGAATACGTTTTGTATAAATTTCAAATATTGTATTGATTAGAGCAAAAATATTTAATCAAAAATATTATTATTTCTTTAAATTTACATTACATGGGGAGTTTGATAGTTTATGGAGCAGCAGAACGATGGATTCCCTCCCACAACAAAGAAATATTTGAAAACAAGGTCTTGAGTGCTGGAAGTCACGTTGCGAGATCAGTGCAATGAACTTGCAATGGCATTCTAGAACATTCTCGAAAAATTTCCATTCACATCAGTAAATAAGAAAACCAAAGAAAATTATTGCTACAGCATCAGACCATTCCCACGGACCTGGGAGCGGTCTGTGGATGGTGTAATTTATCTACTACAAACAGGCACAGCAGAGGAACTACATCAACACATGAACACTGTCGACCCTACGGTCATCATAAGAGTCACATGAGAATATGACGAGGACAACAACATTCCCTTCTTTGATGCGAGGTTTACCAGAAAGGAAGATGGCAGTGTGAAATCCACAGTATACAGAAAGATGACCCACACTGACCAGTGTCTGAACTTCACGTCCCACCACCCCAGGCACGAGAAGTTAGGAGTAGTCAGAACCATTATGAACAGGTGTGAGACAATAACTTCTGAAGAAGAGGACAAAAAGGTGACTGAAAACAAGAAGAACAGGAAGACAAACCAGAAAAAAGGAGAACTACAGAAGCTGTGTCATCATCTCAAACGTGGAAGCTTTCACAGAGGGAAGAAAAAAGCGATATGGATACGGAAGACAGAGGCAGCGATCAACCGAGATGAGTAAGAACATATATGTAAGAACAGATGTATTATGAAAATGGACTATCCTGAGAAATGTTCAACAACGTAAGTAAATTATTTTCTAACTATGATGTATTTCTTTATGTCCATAACACTCCCTGAAATGTTGCAATTTGTCTCTATTAAGCGGCTGATTCACTTTTAAGCAGCCCATTTTGTTAGAGCAGGAAAAGTGAATGATTCTGTCCCAACCAATATATTTCATTCTACTAAACATTTGATTCTGTTATCCATGATTCAAGATTTGCCATCTAAGCCAAAGGCCCAGATGGCAAGTGGACAAGGAAGCCATTGGCTTATCCAGAGTCCAACAATGTTCATCTACTTATAACCCACCCTCCTGAGATATGTGTCAACCTTGTTTTTAAACATATCCACGCTGCTAGCAATTACACAATCTGTAGACAATTTGTTCCATTCATTTATTGTCCTCTGTGAGAACGAGTGCTTCCTGATGTCCAATCTACATTGATCCTTTACTAATTTTACCTCATGTCCTCTAGTTCTGCTATCCTTCTTGAGTGAGAAAAACATATTTCTATCAATATTTTCATACCCATTCAATATCTTAAAAACTTCAATCTGATCTCTTAACCTCCTTGTCTCTAGAGTTGTTAAACCACATTCTTTCAGGCGTTCTTCATAACTAAGGTCTTTCAGTTCTGGAATAATTTTAGTTGCTCTCCTTTGTATGCGTTCAAGCGTATCTATATCCTTCTTACGATATGGTCTCCATGCTTGTATACAGTATTCTAAATGAGGTATAACTATTGCTTTATAAAGAGGTATAATTAACTTTTTTCCTTTGTATGTTATGTTTCTTCTAATCAATCCAAGAATTTGATTACCCTTTGAAGTTGCAATACCACACTGCTCTGAAACTTTCATGTCAGCGCTTATTGTAACTCCTAAGTTCTTTTCTTTTACACTAGTACCCAGAACAGTATCTCCCATTTTATAATTTACATTCTAGTTCCCATGTCCTGTATGTAGGCATTTACATTTCCCAAAATTTAACAACATCTGCCATTTCTCAGACCATTTCACTAATCTGTCTAGATCGTTTTGTAAATGTTGTTTATCACCATCAGTATTAACCTTTCTAAACAGTTTTGTGTCATCCGCAAATTTCAGTACGTTACTTGTTATACTGTCGTCCAAGTCATTGATATATATTAAGAATAATATAGGTGCTAATACTGATCCTTGAGGTACCCCACTCAAAACAGATTTCCAATTTGAAACTTCTCCATCTACTACAACTGTTCTATCCAGTCAGTTATGCTATCCCCGATACCATGGGCTTTTAATTTAAGTAGTAATCTTTGATGTGGCACTTTGTCAAAAGCTTTCTGAAAATCTAAGTAGATAATATCTTCTGGCGATCCCACGTCTAACCACTTAGTGATTTCTTCCAAAAAAAACATAATATATTTGTTAAGCATGACCTCGCTTTAAGGAATCCATGTTGAGATGAATTTAATAGTTTATGCTTAACGAGGAAGTCCACCATATGATCTTTAATTAACTTTTCTAATAATTTACAAATCACTGACGTTAAACTCACTGGTCTGTAATTATCTGACTTATTTCTCGAACCCTTTTTAAATAATGGTATGATGTTGGCTTCTTTCCATTCAAACGGAACAACTCCCTCTTTTAATGACAAGTTGAATACTCTTGCAAGTGGTATACTGATTTGTTCTACTGTTTCCATTAGTAATTTTGGAGGAATCCCATCCACTCCCGGTGATTTGTTATCCTTCACTGCCTTTATTTTCTTAGCTACCAATTCTGGAGTTACAACTAACGGACCTAAATAGTCAGATTTAGCCTCCTGAAATTTAGCATCAGCAACTGGTAATGAACTAATATCTTCTTTGGTAAACACTGAACTGAAGTAACCATTTAGGTCTTCCGCCATTAAAAACCCCTGTGATATTATATTTCCAGCACTGTCTTCTAGAGGTCCAACCTTGTCTTGTACGTTTTGTTTACTCCTGACGTATGTATAAAAACTCTTGCTGTCATTTTTTATGTTACATGCTAGTTTTTGCTCATAGCTTGTTTTAGATTGTCTGATTTCAGTTGTAGCTGCATTAAGTGCCTCTTTGTAATTTGCATAGTCTTCTTCCTTTCTGGTACGCCTATAAACCCTCCGCATAGTTTGTTTTAACACTATTTTCTAATAGCCTCTTTTGACAAGTGTTTCTTTCTACACCGTTTTCCTTGTTTTTGGAAGGGAACCAATTTACCGATGATACTCTCAATTTCATATTTTAGAATTTTCCAACATTCATTTGCGGTCTTATTCATCAGCATGTTATTCCAATCTAGCTTTGCTAAGTATTTTCTCATATCTTTGTAGTTACCTTTGTGGAAGTTTCTCTTGTACGTTTTCTTATTTTTACTTTCTGATTTTACATTGATGTCAAAATGTATTTGATTATGGTCACTGTTACCCAATGGTTCAAATATTTTTACATTGTCCACTAATTCTTTTTGTGATGACGAAACTATATCGAATACATTTTCTCCCCTGTTGGTTCCAGCACGTGCTGAGTAAGAAAGCTATCCTGGATTAAAAATAGAAATTGTTGGTCCTCAATCCCTGTGCTCTCTAGAGAATTCCATTGTATGTGTCCATGGTTAAAATCTCCCATTATGATACATTCCCCTTTACTAACTTCCTTTATAGCGTTTTTATTTTTGTGCTGTCCTCTTCGTTTATGTTTGGACTTCGGTAAACTAATCCAATAGTTAATTTTAAATTTCCTGAAACAATTTTGCACCAAACAACTTCATCGCAATCTGCTTCCCTTTCTAGTTTTATTTCATAAGCCTGAATAGATTCTTCAACATATAAAATAACTCCCCCGCCCCTTCTTCCTATTCGATCTTTCCTAAACATTACATATCCTGTCAGTTCTAATTCAGCATCTGTTATATCTATGTTGGCCCATGATTCAGTTATACCAATTATGTGAGGGTCAATATCTTCTACCATAATGTTTAATTAGTTTTTCTTATTTACTATGCTCCTTGCATTTAAACATACGCATCTATAACCTTTTTCAGATATGTTTTTCGGATGATTTAATATTGGTTTATCTGTGCTAGTGGCCTCTTGTTCTGCTTGAGACACTTCTAGGTAACCCCCCCTGCACTTCTAATTTAAAGAATGTTTACTTCCAAAAATATTTGTCATTGTACCCATGTCACTATCTACTGCTGCTGAAAGTTTGTCCGCGAATACTGCCGCCCCCTTTCCACTTAGATGAAGCCCATCCTTCATGTACATATCAGCCCTCCCAACAAAACTTCCCCATAAATCCACCTTCTTCTTCCCTACATAGCTTCTGGACTAACATGTTAATTGCCATCCCCCGACAATTTCGATATTTGTGACCCCTCCTGCCCATTACAGGTAAAATCCCTGACAGTATTACCTGCTCAACCCGCGTCTGCTTTAGTGTTTTGACCAACTGCCTATATTTCGTAACTATGGCAGTTGTACCCTCCCTCTCTACGTTATTTGTCCCTATGCGTACTAAAACAGATCCACGCTTACCCGAACCTACAATGTTTTTTACCCTCTCAGTTATCGCCTCTATTTTGGCTCCAGGCAAGCAGACCACCACATCATCTCCCTTGTTTAAGACTCTGTCGGTCTTCCTAACTATCGAATCCCCCACAAACACCCTCGTTCTCTTCCTCACCCCATCTGTCACTGCTGCAGAATAACTCTTCCATTCGATCCCTTCCATCACATTCTGTCCTGACCCCTTCCCTCTTGTCTCCTTCTCTCCTGTCTCCCCCACTTCCCACTCCTTTGCTCTTGTCTCTCCCACTCCCCTCTCCTTCACTCCGGTTGTTTTCCCTCCCGCCTCCCCCACTCCCTTCTCCTTCCCTCCTGTCTCCCCTACTCCCCTCTCCTTTACTCCGGTTGTCTTCCCTCCCGTTCGTTTCCTTCCCGTCTCCTTACGTCCTGTCTCCCTACGACCTGTCACCTTCCCTCCTCTCAGCTTCCTCCCAGGCTGAGGTGAGCTCTCCCTTGTATCTCTTGTGTCTTTCCCCAGTTTATCGTCTACTGTTCCCCCACCAGAACTACTGGCACAACCCCCCTGATCCCTTCCCACCATTGCCACAACGAGCAGCCTCAGCTCTTCCAACTCCACCTCTAGTTCCTTCATCTTCGTACATCCCCTACACTCAAAACTAATACTATCTGCCTGGACCTCAGCCCAGGACTTCTCACACCCAGACTTGACGAAGTCCACCCAGTTACTGCAACTGCCACAAATTAAGTGCCTTGTGGCACTTAATTTGTGGCAATTCTATTCGCAAAGTCCGCTCTATATGGAAATAATTAAAATATCTACACGCATTTGGATAATAGGAGAATGCATCCAACTTTCCATTCATAAACATTCTTCAACATACAATCATCAACACAGAACATACTACAGATATGATATGCTTAATAAATGTTCAATGTAGAACTACTCGGACATAATTGTTAATGTATGATATATGATTATCTGAAGATAACAGTTAAACTTAATTTGAATGTATGACAAATTTGTGTAATACAGATGATAATGATTTGTCCTACTGGACATGTGATCCTTCCAATTAAATGTATTTTCAGGTACACATTATGTGGTATTTGAACATGTTTGCAGCTGTGTTAAATCGCTAGTACTTTTTAGACAGTTCTTTCAAGATTTTGTACACACTAGCATTTTTGCTTTCATGTTTGGTGGTGTTCCAACCCATCAACATCGTTCCTTTCATGTTTGATTTTGTTCCAACCCACCGACTTTGTTACTTTCATGTTTGGTGGTGTTCTAACCCACCGACATTTTTCATTTCATGTTTGGTGGTGTTCTAACCAACGGACATTGTTCTGTTCATGTTTGTTGGTGTTCTAACCCACTGACATTGTTCCTTTCATGATTGATGGTGTTCTAACCCACCGACATTGTTCCTATGTTGGTTTACCAGAGGCCATAGCAACTAATCATGTTAGGATGCAATTGTTTGCATCACCTTCATGCCAGCTGTAAATGACCTTTCTAAACTGAATATTTGTTTTTCTCGTCCAATCAGTGTTGCACGAAGCAAACTCAGTCACTCTGTGCCTATGCAGAATGAGGACCAGAAATATGTATTCAGTCCCGGTCGCGTTGTGTGGTCAGGTACTTTGCCTGCAGATGACTTGATCAACTTGTGGGTGGTGATAAACAACTTTCGTTTACAGCGATACAGTTTGTCGGGGGTCCCAAATACCCTTTCTGCTTCAAGTGAGCTGCAAAACCATTCAGATGTGTGTTAATATGTACAATGCAAGTATACACACACAGAGGAAATAATTACGGAGTGCAGGATTTGGGGACCATGTTTATATAAAATTGTATAATACATATTTTCCCTAATGGTACATGTTTTGGAAACAGCGAGAGGTTGGAGTGTATTAGGTATAGTTATATGTTCCATAACAAAACAATTAGTTGGCAATGTCAACTCAAATGACTATGTGGTTTGAAGAAACTTCCACAAAGGCAAACATAAACATAACAATTTAACAAATATGATTATGTTGATGGAATAATTTATTGAATAACAACAAAATGCTGGATCCTTTTAAAAGACAACACTGGGGGGCATTATTGAGATGTTTGTTTGTGGGAAGGTTAACACCTGTCAAAAGACGCTATTAGAAAAAATATTGCACACAAGAAAATGATGTCCTGACGTCATCCTACCAGGATGTCATCGTCATTAGTATTGATGAAGCCATCTTCACAAGATTGGCGAAAATACAAACAGATTCATAGACTTGGAGAAGAAATACAACATGGTTCTGAGAGAGATGGCCATGGCCATGCTGTGGTGGATGGGTGTCATAAAGGCAGAGGTGAGGATGGTGGAAGGCGCATAAAAGCGTGCGGACCAGGAATATCGGAATTCAGGGTGGACGTCGGCCTGAAACAGAGTGCCCACGGTTGTTCATCGCAGTAGTGGGGATGATCAGCAGGAAAACAAGTACATTATCTGCAGACGACCTAGTGGCAGTAGACGACAATAAGGCCGACTTAAAGGAACTGTTGGTGGAATGGAAGGAAATCTTTCGCACACATGGACCGAGAGAAAGTCTGGAGAAGTTGGAAGTGCTTTGGGTCAGGCAGCTGAACAAAGATCTAGATATAAGATTGGAAGAGAAGAAACTGAAACATCGAGGCAGCTTTGTATATATATATATATATATATATATATATATATATATATATATATATATATATATATTTATATATATATATATATTGCCATGATCTCTAGACCATATAGGTTGGTTGGTGTTATGCACAAGCTAAGCACATTTCCTTTTAGCTTCAAATATGTGTGTGTGTGTGTGTGTGTGTGTGTGTGTGTGTGTGTGTGTGTGTGTGTGTGTGTGTGTGCGTACGTGCGTGCGTGAAGCTAAAAGGAAATGTGCTTAGCTTGTGCATAACACCAGCCAACCTATATGGTCTAGAGATCATGGCAATGACGGAAAAACAAAAAGAGAAAGTGGAAGTTTTTGAAAACAACTGGATGAGAAGAATTGTGGAATGAAAAGAATAGAGCTGAGGGAGGAAGTTGGCGTGAAAGAAAGTTTCAGGAAGAAGCTGGTGAAGTGTCAGTTAAAGTGGGCTGGACACGTGGAACGAATGGAAGGGGAACGGTTGATGAAGAGAGCGGATGCGCTCAGAGTAGAGGGTAGGAGAAAAGGAAGACCGCAACTGAGTTGGGAGGACTGCGTGAAGAAAGATTTGGTGGGAGCGGGAGGGGATCAGTGGCGAAGAAGAAGGAAAACAAATATCGACCAGTTTCACTCTGGACTTCAGGAATAATGAGGAAAGCAACATAATAACACATATGGAGTTCAACACATCCAACATTACTTATGGATTGTAAAGGAAATTAGTATACTACTCGCAAAAGCTTTCAATTTATCGCACAAAGTTGGAAGAATACATTTAAAACAGAGAGAAGTCAATGTTGCTCTCTTATGTATATGGTTCGAGAAACAGAAATGTCAGAACCAGGGAGTTGAATTCAGTGATATCAAAACTATATTTTAAAAAGGATGTCCTTCCCTGTGACGCATATATTAATATATCCATCTCAAAATGTGTTCCTAAAAGCGAAGTCGTGCTTACCAAATACTGTGTGCTTTTTTTGAAGAAATCAATCACTACGTTTGCAGCTGTACAAAAACAAGAGTTTATTTGACAAAATATGCATGAAAAGCCACGAGTAGATTTTGTCCAGTTAGATTTTTAGAAAGGTTGTGCAAATGTGTAAAAAAAGTTGCAGATACTGTTTAATTTTAGGAAATGTAAATGCCTTGAAAATAAAAAAATGGATACAAAACTAGATACACCCATAAGAGAAGAGGCCTCAAACCCTGGTCTTCTTGATGGACACTCTAACCACCGAAGTACCACGCCACACATATAGTGTGGTTTGACACTACTAGAGACCACGTTATTAGGAAAACAAATATAAGTGTCTAAAATGTTGAATCGTTATGAAGTTATTGCTAGAAATATATTCTTCAAACATGAGGAAGGTATTAGAACTAGAGGGCACAACATATATTAAATACCAGCAGTGTCAATATGTTTAAAGACAGAATTGATAAATATCTGATAAGGACAAGTCACACATAGGTTAACAATTGTTTGACTCTTGATAAGAAGACGGGCATCCTTGTCCATTTACCATCTGGAGATTATTGCTTTTGATAGCAATATTGTGAATTTTTTTTAAATGTATATGTTTCAACATTTATTATTCTAACGAATATTCATAACTAAATAATGAACTCAAGAAAAATTATCAAAAGCATAGATGATCAGAATAAATGCATTCTATGATATAGCAGAAATAATTTCAATGTTGATCCAGTTTGCATTATTTATACTGTTAAAATACAGTTAAATATGAATTCACATCTATAAAACGCAGCAGTATTTATTGATTTTTCAAGTGAATTTTGAAGAACATGCTGGACTTTTAGCTAATCACTGTTCTATGTATTATCCGTTTTTCTGGAAAACTGAACTTACAGCTGAGTGTGCTGAATGACGTTGCTGATGGTTCTCAGGAGTTTGCACATTGATTCCAGGTAGAGTCGATGTCTGAACGTATTATTACATCAGTAGCAAGAACAAGTTGGTGCAGGCATCAACACAACATATGGATATGTAAATATCATCATCATACCTAAGGAGATACACTCTATAGTAAATCAAACACATTTGTCATTTGGTTACATTTAGGGTTCATTGGCACACCCTAATTCACTGTGTAATATTCCACCTTTGACACTAGGTGAAACTCTTTGTTGTTATGATTTCCATAATTGACCAGAACTATTCTCTTATATGGTAAGGCAAATGTAAGACTACTACCGAGAATAACAAATACTACACTGAGTAATTAAGAAATGTATGTGGAATAAGGGGTCGTCTCAACAGTTCTCAAAGACCAAAAACAATCAGTATTAATATTAGTATTTGAGAACTTATGTGACACCCCCCAAGAAACTGAGGGAAATGACGTTTCCTCTTTGTCCTCATGAGACCAGGCTGCAAATATTAAAAGTAAATGGAGTAATATATGTCTGCCAACCTACCAATTTTAGAATGTTCATTCACAGGTTTAGTAAACTCACAGGTTTAGTAAATGCAATTATAATGTTTGAACATGTGTTTGATTTGATATAATTATTATTATATTATAGTTTTTGTTTGGATTTGGATTTTTTTCTTATTGGCTACATTGTCTGATCAGATTATTTCATTTTTTTACTTGGAAAGGGCCTTTTCACTTTGTGGAATAAGTTTAATTAGCTTTGAGGTCGGTGATGTATGACATGGATTAAGAAAAAAAATTGGATAATGCTCTGATAATTGTTTAACTAGAATTCCTCCTGTTGAGTCTAGCATTAAGTGTATCACTAGAAGAGGATAATCTTGTTGGTTGTGTTATTTGTTAGCAGAAAGCTGTTTGTAGTCAGAATATCGTAAAGTTAACTGAATATTGCTTTTTCTTTCGTTGTAAGTAGGTTTATATTAAAGTGTCTGGAAATTAGTTATTTTTTGAAGTGATGTTAGTAAATTCGTCTATTAATATATTGGTTACTCCAATAGCATTGACATAATAAAAGTATTTTTAATGATCCTGCATTAGAAAACATATATAACTCAGATGAGCTGCATGCAAGAACATGCTTTTTTTATTATTCATATGCAGGTAATACAATTTGCTATCATACATTTTGAAATTATCGTTGTAGTTATTACTAATTTGATAAAATAAGAAATAAATTTTTTTTCACATTATCATATTCAAAAAGTACTCAGATGTACTTGTAATGTTCTCGTAAAATCTGAGTACACTGAACACGTGTATTTGACCGTAATTTCTATGAGTACAAGTACGAGTATTTCAAAAATGTACTCGAATACACGAGTACCGAGTACTTCAGCCCCAGGTCTGATGCATTAGCATAGATGCATAAGCCACAAGTATGAGCATAGCAAGACCTCAATGTGCCAAAACCAGGCTAGTAAATATTATTCATAGCAGCATGACATGGCGCTTGCAGTGTGCTATTGTATACTTTTGGCACATTAGTTGGCCCTAATGAATGAAATAGTCTACACGAAGATAACGCAATAGCAACAAGTTTATCCGGCTTCAAAATATAAAATTGGCTAACAGATCAGGGTAATACCTACCCTTGGGGCTTTCTTGCCCCACCCAGCTGCACTTCTATGATGTTTCCAAAACACTATCTATGAGACTGGTTGCTCGACTGCTTCTTCCAGTGATCAATAAATTGCAGTCATTTCTTTCTTAGCACAATCGAAAATGGTGGTAGGTCACCACACAGTTGGGTGTTGGCCATATGATTCTGCCATGTGATATCAAGCATGCGAAGCATCCATCGATTCAGTCGTCAAAGTTGCAGATAGCTGATCTGATTAGGATGGTCTCAATACGACCTTAGAAGAAGGCCAGTTTGGTGTCTTGACTTCCAAACTGTATGTTGCTTGCAGTCCAGGCCTAGGCTTTCCTGAGTTTGAAGTTACTCACTGAATTATGGGCTACTGCAGGTATTGACAGCCTGGTCTCACGAGGATGGACTAGATCAGAGGCTTTAACATTGTTGCCTTGTGTTGCGTATTCCATTCTTTCTCGGCTGGATACCAAGTTGGAACGCCACTCCTGACAGCAGGTTTTGTGGCTGAGGTGCTTTTCTCTACATAGGTTACCTTAAATTACATTAAATTGTTAATGTAATCGATTAATTGGTGAGTGTCAAGGCGTAGTCATGACGCTGGTGGGCTTGAACCCTGCACATGTAAAGCCCATTCTGCTCCGAGATATCCATTCAAATTAGTCTAGGGCTGCAAGTAGCCTGGGTTTTGTGGTTGAGGTGCCTTCCTCTACGTAGATTGCCTTACCTTACCTTAAACTGCTAATTTAACCCATTAATTGGTGATTGTCAGGGTGTAGTCGTTTTTCTAAAATAGTAAATTAAACATCATTTCCTAGTTGTTAGTGATAACATAAGTGTCAATAGATACACGTATCATGCTTGAAATGTGATGTTTTTCACTGGCGTTTTACACATTGTTGACAAAACATAACGGCCATTTATAATATTGACATGTCCCCTTAATTTGCCACCACGGTGGCCCTTGCATCTGTATTTGTAATGTGTGTCGTCTACAATATCAGGTTACGCCAGCCATCTGACAAATACATGCCATGTTTATGGTCATTTTGACTGGCCGGTTATCCGTGGGATCACAAGGTCACATCTACTTGCTAGTTTCCATTATAGTTCAAAGGCACAATAAACTACGTTAGCACTTATATTTGCTGGTTCAAGGACATGATTTAGTTAGGAAGATATAGTACTGATGTGGACTGGAATCACAGTAACAAGATTTAACAAGATTGCTATCCCAAATGACAAGTTCCAGATGGCAAGTGGACAAGGAAGCCATTGGCTTATCAAGAGTCCAATAATATTATCATTTATGTATAGCCTGCCCTTATCAGATATTTGTGTTCTCTTTTTAAACATATTTACACTACTAGCATTAACACAATCATTTGACAGTTTGCTCCATTCATTTATCACCCTATGTGAGAATGAATACGTTCTCATGTCCAACCCACACTGCTCCTTAACTAATGCTGCTTTGTGTCCTCTGGTTCTACTTTCTTCTTTAAGTTTGAAGAACATATTCCTATCAATATCCTCATAACCATTCACTATTGTAAACACTTCTATTTGGTATCCTCTTAGTCTCCTGGTCTTTACTGTTGTCAAAACACATTCTAATAAACAGATTTCACAACCAAGGTATCTCAATTCTGGAATCATTTTAGTGGCTCTTTGTTGTTTTCTTTCTAGCTTGTCTATGTCTTTCTTACGATATGGCCGCCATGGTATGTATGTATGTATATATATATATATATATATATATATATATATATATATATATATAATATACATATACATACACACATTAACAATAATATAGGTCCTAATACTGATCCCTGTGGTACCCCACTCAAAACAGATTTCCAGTTTGAAATCTCACCATCTACTATTACTCCGTCTTCTGTGTGTTTTCTATCCAGTTGATTACATCATTACCTATACCATGAGCTTTTAGTTTAAGTAACAATCTTTGATGTAGCACTTTATCGAAAGCTTGTCTATGTCATTCTTACGATATGGCCTCCATGCTTGTATACAATATTCCAATTGCGGTCTAACTATTGCTTTGTGAGTGTAGGACAGAACCTCTGCCGGTCATAACCCCCATGGATAAAACACCTGGACAAAAACCCTGCCGGACATAACTCCCAATGACAAAATGGAAAAAAACCCTGCTTTTTTATTTTTAAATATAGTCAATTAAGCAGATGTGTCTTGTAAGTGTGATCTGACAAAAAAACAAAACATTTAATATTTCAATGTTTTGTATGTTTGAATAGGCAAAATGACAAAACATTTAATATTTAAATATTCAATTATGGATATGTGTTTTGGGTGTGTAAGTAGGCAAAAAGATAAAGAGATAATACTTGAATTTCTAAAGGAAGCCCAATTGAATCTACTTCATTTAATTGTAATCAATTTTTCTTTGAACAGTTGGAGTAGTTCATGATGAGCAGATATATTTATAGACTTTTGCAATAGCTTCTAGAAGCCACTCCCAACACAAAGAGTGATGATTGAATTTCTAAAGGAAGCCCAATGGAATCTACTTCATTTAATTGTAATACATTTTCTTTGAAGTGAACAAAGCAGGAGTACATATTTTTGCTATAACTATGTAAGTCACATTAATCAAATCATAATTTCTGCATGACATACTAGACAATACGGCACAATGGAGTTAATCAAGAACAATAAGTGTGGTTCGAAACTGTTATACCTTGATTACATGTATACCAAGAAGTGTGCATCTAAGACGACCGTACGATGGGAGTGTTCCCTTTCATATCGACATGGCTAGTTAATGTTTTTGCTTATTATTTACTAAGTTTGATATTATGTTTACCAACTTATTAGCTGAATTAAACATAATATATTATTTACTAACTTGATATTATGATACTCTACGTGCAGATCAAGTGTGTGATCCGGACTACACCACACAGCCAAGATGCAACAGTGAGACTGTAGAGGCCACCAAGATACGTAGCATACTAAAGGAGACTGCCATTACTAGCAGGGGAACTCCAGCCCAAATCCTCGCTGAGCAAACTGCCCATGTTCTTGTTGAAATCCGGGCAGCCTTGGGTGTGCGTGAATCTATCAAGCGCTCCATACGTCGGAAGAAGGCCAAGCTCTATCCCAAGGACCCAGCAGGACTACCGGAGCTTGTGATCCAGACGAGTGGACAATTGGTGATCCTGACAATTAAACATTTCTCATCTACGACAGCGGTTCAGAATCAGCTGAAAGAATGGTAGTCTTCGCGTCGGAGATGGGGCTCACGCAACTATCACGTGCAGACACATGGCATATGGATGGTACTTTTGATTCCTCACCAGCCATCTTTGAACAGCTCTATGTGATCCGGGTTCCATTTGGCGAAAGAGCTTTGAGCTGCGTCTATGGTTTCCTATCAGGCAAATCCCAGAGCACATACGAAGAGCTTCTTCGCAAAGTTCTGAACGGCTGTAGTGACTTGGGTTTCCAGCCTGATCCCACCACAGTTGCCACCGATTTCGAACAAGCAATGATCAGTGCAGTAACCACTACTCTAGGACCGCATGTACAAACGCAAGGCTGCTTTTATCACCTGGCTCAGAGCCCTTGGCGGAAGTTGCAAAACTTTGGACTTGTCACTTCCTATCGCTCCAGTGAAGAAGTGAAACTGTTCTGCGGAATGTTGCTCGGACTTGTATTTTTGCCTCTCTCTGATGTGCCAGCTGAAATGGACTCTCTCAAAGAACACACCCCTGAAGGTCTAGAACCACTCATCGACTACTTCAATTCCACCTGTGTATCCGGGACGTTTCGTGGCATCCGCCAACATCCAGGTCCATATGGTGTGGTTCCATCCATGAGTATGCGCAGGATCCCTCCTTTGTTTCCACCTGAACTGTGGAATGTACATGAAGACACTATCTGTGGAGGTTCTCGTACCAACAACATGTACGAAACCTGGAACAATGTCTTCAGGTCACTAGTCGGCTGTTCCCATCCAACAATCTGACAGGCTATTGACAATCTGCATAAAGATCACAATGACGTCGCGACCACAGTTCTTCGGGATTCACATGGACAACCCCTCCAAGAACATACGTGCAACTCCAGGAGACACTACGCAACCTGAGCGCATATGTCCGTGATGGCCGCAAACCCATGGAAGCAGTCATGAAGGCAGTTGGTTACACTATCCGGTGGAAGTGAACTGACAGTATTTCTGTGAATGTTTGAAATATTTTCAGAATATATTGTATGAAAAATAAAAGAAATGGAAACAACATATTTTTTTATTGTTACAATCCGGTGGAAGTGAACTCACAGTATTTCCGTGAATGTGTGAAATATTTTCAGAATATATTGTATGAAACAAAATATTGTTACATTGTATTGCAGCTAACTGGAAAGCAGGGATTATGTCCGGCAGGGTTTTTGTCCATGTGGGTTTTGTCCATGGGGGTTATGTTCGGCAGGGGTTCTGTCCGCCACCCATTACAGGGGTACAATTAGCTGTTTCTCCTTATATGTGATAGTTCTCCTAATTAGCCATATAATTTGATTACCTTTTGAAGCAGCAATCCCACATTGCTCTGAAACTTTCATGTCAGCACTAAATATTACTCCAAAATCCTTTTCGTTTGTGGTTCTACCTAATACATCATCCCCCATTTTATATTCTTCGTTCATGTTTCCATGTCCTATGTGTATGCATTACACTTCCCAAAATTGAATAACATTTGCCTTTTTTTCTGACCATTTAACCAATTTATCTAAATCATCCTGTAAACTTTGTATCATCTGCAAATTTCAGTACTTTGCTAGATATGTCATCTTCCAAATCACTTGATCCCTGTGTTACCCCACTCAAAACAGATTTCCTGTTTGAAATATCACCATCTACTATTACTCTTCGTCTTCTGTGTGTAAGCCATTTTTCTATCCAGTAGTTTAAATAACAATCTTTGGTGTGGCACTTTATCGAAAACTTTTTGAAAATCTAAGTAAACAGCATCCACTGACCCTTCGTCTACCCACTATGCAATTTCTTCCAAAAAACATAAGAGATTGGTTAGACATGACCTTGCTTTTAGGAACCCATGTTGAGATTTATTAGTTTATGTTTTACAAGGAATTCCACCATGTGGTCTTTAATTAATGTTTCGAGTAATTTGCATACAAATAGCGGCGTAATGTTTGCTTTCTCCCATTCTGAAGGAACTGTTCCTTCTTCTAGTGTAGTTTAACACTTTTGCAATGGTATACTAATTTGCTCTACAGTTTCCTTAAGTAGTTTAGTGGCATCCCATCAACTCCAGGTGATTTATCATCTTTCATCTTTGCTATCATTTCAGGAGTTACAAATAACTGACCTTATCTCGAATTTTCTGCTTACTTAATACATATGCATAGAAACACTTGCTGTCATTTTTTATATTACCTGCCAATTTTTTTCAAAGGTTCTTTTGGATTTTCTCATTTCATTTGTAACTAGGTTAATTATGTTCCATGTTCACGGCGAAAGAATAAAGCTGGTTCGAAGCACACACGGTCGTTACTATGGAAACTTTGTAAGCGTTTCTAAGAAGTCAGGGGAATTTCCAAAAGGACTGTTTTTTAAAGGAAGGATTGGCAAAATACGACTTTCGTGCCGGGTGATTATTTGTGGTGTCGACATTCAGTTAAACATTTCTTAGCATGTAATGATTTATTGTCTCCTACCAACCCCTTTTGAAAACGAAATTATGGTACAAACTCCCAAAACAGAAATGTATTCAGTATACCATGTAATACATATAAACGGGATAAGGCCAACACCCAACTTTTACAGTATAAACCTATTTTGGAATCATTTGAGAACCTGAGAATCAGGTGCTGCTGTCAAAGCCAACAATGGGTGATGCTTCCGCCTGCCCACTACCAGCATTGTTAACAATCTGTATCAAGTGACAGTAGTCATACTCGAAAATACGATGGGTGAACCCGAACTGACATTGTACATAACTATGACTGTTACTATTGGGTTTTATTTCTTTCAAATATAAACTATATCCCAGGAAGTACAAAGTTAAGGTCTATCACGACAGTAAATAAGTATTGCGCAAAATAAAATACCGCAATATACTGATATATTGGTAACAATTCGCAACCATACTAAAATCTAGGCATCCGCCACAACACATAAGCTTCACAAAAGTTTGCTAGCAGCAACGCCATGCAGACTGATTACCTGATTACCTGTCAAAACTGGATAAAACAATCTGAAACTATGGTATAATATGAAACCTTGTGCAGAGTTGTGACCCGAACTGCATGACAGCCCAAAAAAGGCACCAGGCCTGCAGGCCAGTGTCAATGTCAATGACGAAGTTATGATGAAGTGCACAGATGACACTATGTCCATGAATTTTTACAATGAATGATACTTTTAATTTAATTTTTTTTTTACAATAAATGGTTGATTCTACAAGGATGTTATATTTTTTCATGGGTGATTCTTGTAATTTTGCTATTGCATGTGGATTTTCAATATATAAAATATATTTTTACCCCAGGGGCTTTTGCCCTAGAGTAATTCACAATTCATGCAACATTATTTGACAAAACAAAAACACAAGAAATACATTTACGTAAAAGGAAACAATATTATAATTGACAAATTGTGCACGTTTTGACAATTGTTTAACATTTTAACATTAAATAACTAGATACTTTTGAGAATATTTGGTCTTACTCCGCAGTATTGATGTACATATTGTTTATTGCCAATGCAGCACACATAATTCATAAAGATTGAAGCCAGGCAAGAGAGACTGTAACTCAGATCAGTGTTTTCCACTGTTACGCAACTAATTACTAACCAACACCTTCAGTTTGGTCGTGGGCAGATTTGGGTGTAAACAAACAAACCGGTTCGCGAAATGTTTGCAATTATTTGAAGGGAAATTATAGAACAAACTAGGCTAGACTACCAAGCCACTAACCACAGCTACATCCTGTTCTAATTTATACCATACTGTCACTGTTCGTTACCCATTTTACTTGTTAGGCAGAGCCACTGGTACGCTATAAAATATTGCTGCTGGGATTGATTTTTTTATGAAACGATGTGACGACCAAACCATCACCTATCAATAAATGATGCTATACGTTGATGTGGATTTCTAAACAAAACCCCACATAAAATGCACAAATCCAACCATTGGTGCTCTCTGACTCTGTACAGTCTGTGTTACTGACAAATATAAAAATGTGTCCACATTTTCAGCGGTCAAAAGTTATGAAAATATGAACGGATTGACTTTAATCATTAGATCTGGTAACTTGTGTGAATAGTCTTAACTTTCTTTTAATTGACATTTAAACATGTTTAGTGTTCACCTTCTATATTTCAGAAGTATATGTCATATATAGAGTTTAGTAAGACTCACATGTATGTCACCACAGGTTTCGTATTGGATGGGTATCTCCTCGGCATATATCTGATCAAGCACCTCTCTTGGCATCCACAGCAGTGTTCCTGCACAGAACCACGAGGCACACAGTAAGCACCAATTGAAGGACCGTCACATCCACATTGAAATTGGTGAAATTGGTGAATCTTTTGAGTCATGTAATAAATGTGACGTGATTGCTCGCACACGCACGCATGCACACACCCACGCATGCACAGTGTGCTACATTATAACATGATTATAAAGAATTGCTGCATTTCAATATATTTTAAATAAAAAAAATAAAGCCAACAGAATGTCAATGTTACATACTAAACTTCATAAACCTAAACACTAGTTAATTTTTATCTTACAAAAACAAACGTGATGTTGGCAGTAGATTTAGAATTACAAATAAGTTTATGATAATGTCCTAAATTAGTAAACCACTTCAGATGTACAGTTCCAGCTAAAGTGACCACTGTATCTAGTATAGCATTTTAGATGGACAGTGCCAGCTAGAGTGACCACTGTGTCCAGTATACCACTTCGGACTGGACTGTAGTAAATAACATTCTAGTTGTATCAGAAGTCAACTTGTCAGCATCTAAAGGTGCAACGTTGTTTTTATCATAAAAAAAATTTTCTTCCTCAATGCTCCCTTTATAAAGGGCTGAGCCATTTGTTGCTTCCTAACACGACTGTCTGTGTAGATGCAGCTAGGGCTGTCTGCAGACAAGACAAGACGTTGACTGTGGAGATGCCCCCCAAAGGAGGCACCCCAAGGTGGGTCCTTGTCCTGCAGTCTTGGATACAGGCTGTAGGCCGTCAGATTGAACTCATTACTGTTCTTAAGTTCCATGGTCCAGTCATGGGGCAACATGAAATCACATGTAAATTCCATCAAAAAGTGAAAGATTTGTATTATTTAATTGTTCCACCGGGCCTTTGACCATAAATTTAAGACATTTCATTAAAACCAACATTATTTTTGTACTGAATATGCAGTGACATAAATAAATCCAATCACCATGCGTCTTCATGAACATCTTTAGGGTAGAGTCTGCTAGCCACCTCATCAGTCACAGTCTTACAGCTTGTGTTCGTATACCCCATTTTTCATTTGTGAGCCATGTATAGTTGCCTGGAATTTCACGACGTTAAAACTTTGCAAAGCAGCTCTCTTTAGGCTCCTCTGATTTGAGGTGAAGACAGCTGCTGCTTTCTTAATCTCTGATGCTGGAAGTGCGTGCATGCTTGTGATGCGCCACGCCAAAACCAGCGTTGTCGCTAGATTTAGTTCGGCGCAGGAGCCTAAATTAAAACGCATGGTGTATCTTCGAATTGTCGAAAATGGGTTAACGACGGAATCGATCAGCGAAATTATCCATCTTTCCATAAATCCATTTATATAAGCAGAAAGATTGTTCAAACTAGTAATATTTAGCACTTTATTGAAGCTCCTGATTAGCGTCGCGGTTGAGAAATCTGAAACAAAGCCATTTTTACGCGTTTTTGATCGACTGTCTTCGCTCGCTTACAAGCGGGAAACCCCACATGTTACACATGGCTGGAAAGCTACACGCGTGATTGGGAATCTCTTACTCTAGACCAATGGAACAGCTCCTATTATACATAATTTATCCAGCAACAAAGTGCTGTTGTTGCTATGGAAGTTGCGAAACGCTCGCTGATTGGTCAAAAACGTAAGCGCGCATGCGCAGTCGGCTTGTTTATACATGCCTTTCGTTTTTGTTCGCTAGTTTCGCCCGCTGTTTTCGTCTTCGATTCAATAAAGAATTGCACTATGGCATCGAAAGAAGTTTATTTAGCGACCGAGTTGGATCGTGCGAGGGGTGCAATCTCGAGGACAGCAATTTAGCTGCCGTGATTGAAGATTACTTCGAAGGCCGCGTCGAGCCCGTGGAAGTCGCCTCGGCAGGGGCAGGGGAAGACCACATTGAACCTGCACTGGTTGGCTCAGCGCCAGCGGACTTTCTGGGAAATACACGGTGCGCATGCGTGTGTTTAGAGGATTATGTAAATGACCCATCAATGAACCAATGAGAACAGCTGCCTGTGTTGTGCAGGTGCCGTTGCTATCACGTGATTCGATTTGTTTACACATGTAGCCTATACAGGGGATATATTCCTAGGGAAACTGACATTGTGTAGTGTTATTATGTATGTAATGTGTAAATAATGTTTTATTTTCAGATATTTAGGGGTTCGGCTCCCAATGCTCGCGGTAGTCTCCGGGAATACCAAAACTGGTAGTAAATGACGTGGCATTCAATAAATATTACGTTTTTCCACTTTATATGTCTGTATATTCTTTATACACACCTACTGGAGGAATATACAAAATTTCATTCCATTTGGAGCATTATAAGTGCATGGTTGCTATGGGAGAAACAATGTTTTTGGTTTGTTCTAAAACAAATGCTATCTTACCCTATCAATAAGTTAATAGAAAGCAACGCGTATGTATTCGGACTGGGCTCCTATTATCAGTGGAGTCCCACAAGGTTCAGTGATTGCCCCCATCCTCTCTCTTATCTATATAAACGACCTACCTAATAACCTCAAATCAACTGTCCGACTCTTTGCTGATGACACTATTATCTACATGACAATATCCAATGGCAATGGTACTGACGCGACAGCCCTTCAACAAGAACTAGACAAATTGGCCAAGTGGGTAGAAACATGGCAATTGGAGTTCCATCCCCAGAAATGTAGTGTACTCCACATAACCAGATCCCGTAACCCGAAATACAAACAACACACTCTTCATGGCCGCATACTCGTAAAGCAGGACAACTCGAAATATCTTGGTGTGGTCATAAATAAAACACTATTCTGGAATAACCACATAAATGATGTCACAAAGAAAGCAAATGCACCCTTAGGTTTCCTACGAAGAAATCTCAGAATTGGCCATGAAAAATTAAAAACCATTGCTTATTTCACTTTAGTAAGACCCCAGTTAGAATATGCCGCTGCCACATGGGACCCCTACACACAAAGATATGGTACAAAGACGGACAGCACGGTATGTTTCTAACAACTACAACCGTGAAGCAAGTGTCACCACCATGATCAAACACTTGCACTGGCCCAGCCCCCAACAAAAGATAACCGACATCCGCCTTGTCATGGTTTTATAAGATATTACATGGTATAATCGCCCTGGACCTCTTCCCCCAACTTATACCCCAGGTAAGACCCTCCAGACCCGCACATTCTGAAGCTTTTCAACTCCCCGTAATCACTAAGCAAAATAGTTCCCAGTAGACCCGTGGTTCGACACAGTTTGATACAGTACTGTGGTGTGTCATCCATCTTATAACAGCCAACTACCATATAGTTCCCAGTAGACCCGTGGTTCGACATAGTTTGATACAGTACTGTGGTGTGTCATCCATCTTATAACAACCGACTACCATATAGTTCCCAGTAGACCCGTGGTTTGATACAGTTTGATACAGTACTGCGGTGTGTCGTCCATCTTATGACAGCCGACTACCATATAGTTCCCAGTAGACCCGTGGTTCGACACAGTTTGATACAGTACTGCGGTGTGTCGTCCATCTTATGACAGCCGACTACCATATAGTTCCCAGTAGACCCGTGGTTCGACACAGTTTGATACAGTACTGCGGTGTGTCGTCCATCTTATGACAGCCGACTACCATATAGTTCCCAGTAGACCCGTGGTTCGACACAGTTTGATACAGTACTGCGGTGTGTCGTCCATCTTATGACAGCCGACTACCATATAGTTCCCAGTAGACCCGTGGTTCGACACAGTTTGATACAGTACTGCGGTGTGTCGTCCATCTTATGACAGCCGACTACCATATAGTTCCCAGTAGACCCGTGGTTCGACACAGTTTGATACAGTACTGCGGTGTGTCATCCATCTTATGACAGCCGACTACCATATAGTTCCCAATAGACCCGTGGTTCGACACAGTTTGATACAGTACTGCGGTGTGTCATCCATCTTATGACAGCCGACTACCATATAGTTCCCAAGAGACGTGCAGTGCATGACTGTGAAGCCTTGGGTATGTGCGTCTATTCGTTTCTCAAATGTGGCACAAGCTGTCAGGGGGTGGGCAGACGTACAAACTGCATTGGTGTGTACACCATTTGTCAACGTTCTCTGACCCAATATAGTGTATATAATTATGGCAATTGCACATTGTATTGAAGAGGTAGAAAAAATACACTAAGTGTACTTCTAAAGTGTCTTGTTTCTATCATATGCACAAGTAAATACATAAAATGCGTGCGTCCATGCGTGTGCTTGTACATGAAAGAATTTGTAAGTGAAACCTTGTTTATCCGCACACTTCGGTTCCCCAGGGTTTTGGCTGGATTAACGAAGTGTGCAGATTGGTGAATCATGGAAAAATTAAACAATTTACAGTGTCTGGATTTGATCACAAAAAAACATGTGGATTAATCAATAAAACACATTATTTGAAGAATGGAATAATGAAGTTTCACTATGGGTGTTATGAGTACCAAAACTGTGCAAAATGCTTATTGAATCATGACAGTTGTGTCAGATTGATGAAGTTTGGCAGACTCTCAAGGATTCAGTTAATAAATTACGACAATTCTTATATTACACCAGTTACTGTTGATGGTCAGATTATTGAATTGAGATTTAAATATTTTGTCTCGAAACAAAATTTTTACTTGACAATGTCAGTTGTCATGGGATGGGTTTTTGTTATGACCATGAAAATGCTCCGAGGTTGTGAAGGGTCGATTTGTTGAATCCTGAAAGTGCTGATGTACATTTACAGAATAAGAGCAGCACCCGTGAGTTTGTAGAATAGGAGCAGCACCCATGAGTTTGTAGAATAGGAGCAGCACCCATGAGTTCGCACACAACGTGTGCTTGATTTAGCTTGTTACAGTTCATCTAACATTGGTTGTCAGACAGTTTACATGATGTAGCGATGACACTATTTTAAATGAAGTTTGTTCGGCATCAAATGCATTTATGGCTAATCTAGGTTTAAGCAATATACATTTTGAAACAGTCTCTGCAACGCCTGAATATTGCTTAGTTCATTGCATGATGCACGATTTTTACTTGCATATGCAAACGTGTCACCCTTTCCTTACCAAATTTTTAGTAAAATGTGTAACAGTTATATTTTAATAAATAAATTACACGTCATGGAAATACATATTTGTTTGAAGTGCCTGGTGTTCTAATGTACATTTTATAGGACATGTGGTTCATGATATTAACTGTGGTAACCAGTCAGATCCCTGTAGTAGGGGAGAACGGGGCACCGTGGACTTTGCACATCCTCATATGCAATGGGCTGTTTTTCGTCGGCCCTAATGAAACATGTATTTGTACTTTGTCCCAGTTGCTGTCTTAATCAATGATGTTACGACAGTCCAAAATATAGGCCTACATACGGGCGCTTAGCTGTGGACCAGGTTGTGGATGGTCAGACGGGTAATGCCAGACATTTCCTTGAATAGTTCTTTGATGTTGGACCTGGTTCCTGGAATCAGTGAGTGTTTGCAGTCACGCTTTCTGACACATCACATCAGCTGTGTCACATCAGCACATTCACTGATTCCGGGTATCGGCTCAGTGTTAGCGAACTGTTTGGAGGTGGTCCTTGGTGTCAATTGTTGGATCGGGAAGTTGATTGTCTTTGTGTAGGCCGAACAGGACAGCAGGTGGGATGAAGTAATCGTTCTAATAGCTGTTCTCCCATGGGTAGATATATGGAGCCACCAATTGGTGATGAGGATGGCTTTGGGTAGTTTGGCCACTGGCACATTTAATTACAAAATGAGGCATCACTTTAGACATAATACGGACACGATATACAGCTCTCAGAAAATGAGTGTCACAGTCTCAGACCATTTGTTGATTTTGATAAATCAAATTAGTACATGTATATTTTGTCGACCCAGTGTACGGGGTAGCCACACCATCACACTCCTGATACCGAGATACTTACTGGTGGTGAAATGGGACCGGGGAAGGGGGGGGACACTCCATACATTTCCTTGAGAACTAACTGTCCCCCCAATAAGTTTTTATTAGACATACATATCACTCACGGAGTGATGGTCTCTTTATCTTCTGATATTAGGTTAGTGACTGTTAAGTGTTAACTATATACTCACTCTGATAATGGCTGTTAACTGTTAACTATCTACTCGCTTGTCTTAGTTCCTCTGATAGCAGGTGCAGAACAAAATTGTACCCTGAATGAATTTGCATTAATAAATTAACATGTTATAATATATCAGTGACATGTTTAGAAATATGTATTATGGGAAAGTATAAGCAATATTTTACAAAGTGTAGGACCCAAAGATCACAGAATGATGATGAATGTAAGTATATAGACACAGTATATTCAGAAAGACTCTGACCATTCCTCGTGGACATCGAGCTATAGGCTACATTGATAAATATGGTCAAAGCTGACTAATGTGTTATGTTCTTGCTCAATCAATGGAAATCAATTTATTGATCTTGAATATACATGTGCTATGTGCAGGGTTTACATCCGTGCGTGCACCAGAGAATACACATTAAATTACACACATACAATTTACATGGCAACAAGCACCATAGGTATTGTGATTTAACGTTTCTGTTGTAAAAAGTACCTAGTCTTTGCTTAAAACAATAAGAAGACATTCATTACATAACTAAGTTACTTAAATACACAACCAAGCAAAACATGTCACACTCATTACCTGTCAGTGTGTCTACATTCATGTTTCAGATTCATCTAACCTACCCACATACACACTGCAACATCAGATACTACTAAAGTGTTTGATAACACAGGATTGGCGACAACTGGAGGTCAACTTTAAAGTGTTACAACACGAACATTGTATAATTACTGTGCAACGTACAAGTGAAATACAGTAAAATCTGTCTTAAGCGACCACTCAATAGATGGTCGAAGAGTGGCCTCTTAATTAAGATAGGTGTTCGCTTAATGTAATCTAACATGTGAAACCCTTTTGAATGGGGGAGTTCACTGTGGTCACTAATGACAGGTGGTCGCTTGATGCAAGTAGTCACCAGAGCTGGCTTGACTGTTGTTTAGTGATGTGTACTAATGATGTGCATAAGTGTGTTATAAGGTCTCTCCTCAACACATAAAGCTGTCACTTCAGTACTTTGCACACACCTGTCTGCATAACTAATACCATCATTTCTGAGAGGCTACCTAAAATGTCTGAACTATGGAATGTATGTACACGAAAGAAATGTATGTATGTACATATGTATAAGGTACTGTTCTACATCATTATAAAATACAGATAATCAGAGTATGCATTACTTCTCTTAAAACAATCTTTTGATTTGCATACTGAAACATTATATAGAAATAAGGTAGTGCGTCCCACTCTCCTTTCACATTCTGATTCACACTTCACCTAATGTGCAATATAACAACGGTAACATAGAACTATGCATGTATTTGTATAATAGACATGTCTCTCATCAATGTATAATCTCAGATGGTTCAGATGTGTTCCTGTTTGAATCAAGCAAGACTACCTTGAAGCTGGTGCACATCACTCAACATACAAAGGAAATATCATCATTACATGACAAAGTTACACACATAATTAAGTATGTTACACACAGATTGAGTTAATTAATTGTGTCATTGCGTATACATTTGTGCCTTTTTACATTCAAGTCTTAGATTAACCTAACCTACCCGCATGCAAACTATAACGTCATGTACTACTGGTGTAGTCAATAAGATGAGAGCGGTGACCACTAATTACTTCAACATTTTGTAATAAAAACAGCTAAAACCAGTCATATTACTGTGCAACATACATACAAGTGATAATATCCCATAGTTTAATTATGCATATTAATTACGTGCATAATTTTTTCTAAGGTATTTCCTCATGACACATATAAAAACTGCATGGCACTTCATCACACAACTGTCGCTATAGCTACTACAGTAACAACGTCACTTCATCACCCAACTGTCTATAGCTACCACAGAAACAAAGCCATCACCAGAGAGGTAATTCCATAGTTCTGAATGAACTATGACATTTGTGTATATGAAATATATTGTGTGCATAATTAATTGATACTACGATGGCATAAACGTGAAGTTAATCGGAGTATGCATTACCATAGTGTTCTGATTTGCATACTGAAACATGATTACAGTGGAATCCGCTTAATAAAACTACTTTGGATCAGATCAATTTGTTTCTATTAACCAGCTATACCAGCCCATTTTAATACAACAGGAAGAGTGAATGATTCTGTCCCAGCCAATATATTTCATTCTACTAAATGTTTGATTCTGTTATCCATGATTCTGTCCGCTGTATATGGAAATAATGAAAATATATGTATGCATTTGTTTGGATAATCGGAGAATGCATCCAACTTTCCAATCACAAACATTCCTCAACATACAAAGGAAACATCATCAATCTTCTACACTACTGACTACTACACATATGATGTTTCAAAAATGTAGAATTATCTGAATATAAGACGAGTTAAACTTAAATTTAATGTATGTCAAATTTGTGTAATACAGTCAATAATGATTTGTCCTATTGGACATGTGATCCTTCCAATTAAACATATTTGTATGTACACATGTGGTATTTGAACATGTTTGCAGCTGTGTTAAATTGCTAGTACTTTTTAGACAGTTGGTTCAAGATTTGTTATATACTAGCATTTTGTTATCAAGTTTGGTGGTGTTCTAACCCACCGACATTGTTCCTTTCATGCTTGGTGGTGTTCCAACCCACCGACATTGTTCCTTTCATGTTTGGTGGTGTTCCAACCCACTGACATTGTTTCTTTCATGTTTGGTGGTGTTCTAACCCACCGACATTGTTCCTTTCGTATTTGGTGTTCCCACCCACCGACATTATTCCTTTCATGTTTGGTGGTGTTCTAACCCACCAAAATTGTTCCTTTCGTGTTTGGTGGTGTTCTAACCCACTGACATTGTTCCGTTCGTGTTTGGTGGTGTTCTAACCCACCAAATTTGTTTCTTTCATGTTTGGTGGTGTTCTAACCCACCGACATTGTTCCTTTCGTATTTGGTGTTCCAACCCACCGACATTATTCCTTTCATGTTTGGTGGTGTTCTAACCCACCGACATTGTTTCTTTCATGTTTGGTGGTGTTCTAACCCACCAACATTGTTCCTTTCATGTTTGGTGGTGTTTTAACCCACCAACATTGTTCCTTTCATGTTTGGTGGTGTTCTAACCCATCGACATTGTTCCTTTCGTGTTGGTGGTGTTGCAACCCACCAACACTTTTCCTATTTCGGTTTACCAGAGGTCATAGCAAATAATGAAACATCATGTTACGGCGCATTTGTTTGCATCACCTAAACGCAAACTGTAAATGACACCTTCTAATCAGTGTTACACGAAGCCAACTCATTCACTGTGTGTGGGAGACCAGAAATATTTCTTCAGTTCCTGTCGCTTTGTGTAGTCATCAGGTCTCTTGCCTGCAGACGACTTGATCAACTTGTAGGTAGTGATCAACAACTTTGGCAGTGCATCGTTTACGAAGCGATACAGTTTGTCGGGGGTCCCAATTCTCCTTTCTGCTTCAGGTGAGCTGCAAAACCATTAAGATGTGTGTGAATATGTACAATGCAAGAGTACACGCACACAGGAAGTATTTACTGCCGCATGTGGGGACCATTTTTATATTTATAATACATGTTTTTCCTAATGGTACATGTTTTGGAATCAACAAGAAGCGGGAGTGTGTTAGATATATTTATATGTTCTATATAAAACAATTAGTAAAATCAGGTAATACATGTAGAAACAATGGAGAAGACACTTCCACAAAGGCAAACATGTACATTACAATTTAGCAAAGATAATTATGTTGATGGAATAATTTAATGAATAACAAGACAGCAACGTAATGCTGGATCCTTTTAAAAGATAACACTGAGGGCATTATTGAGAGAGTTGTTTGTGAAAAGACACTATTAGAGAAATATTGCACGCAAGCAAATTACATCCTGGTAGGATGATGTCACCCTATCAGGATGTCATCGTCATTAGTACTGGTGAAGCTATATCGACAAGATTGGTGAAGTATCTACAGGTTTATAAAACTGAGATATGAAAAAATAATTATATGATCAATGTGGGAAATATCACATCAGGCTGAGGACCCAAACAAGATTTCAGCCCAGTGTTTATCAGAGAATACATAAGTTTGTTACTACAGTTTGTTGTTATGCCACCGTGCCCCACGTATGCAGAGACAAAAAGTAGTGTGCGGACCAGGAATATCGGAGGAATTCAGGGTGGACGGTGGCCTGACAAAAGGGAGTGCAATGAGCCCATGGTTGTTCACTGCACTAGTGGAGGTGATCAGCTGGAAAATAAGTATGAAGGACATTCTCCGACGTGCTTAGAGCGGAGGGTAGAAGGAGAAGAGGAAGACCGAGAATAAGATTGGAGGACTGCGTGAAGAGAGATTTGGCTGGAGTGGGAGTGGATAACGAGAGCGAGTAATAGGGGGTGTGGAGACAGGTGACGGAGATGGGTGGTGGAGGCGGCAGTAAAAAAGGATCAGTGGCGAAGAAGAAGGAAATCAAACATTGACCAGCTTCACCCCAAACTTCAGGAATAAAGAGGAGAGCAACGTAATAACACATATCAAGTTCATCACATCCAAATTTGCTTAAAGGTGCATCCTCAATTAGATTTTTTACTACTCAAATTTCAAATAAATTTTGCGAAAAACCAAACCTGACTAGTATCCACAGTAACATGCAGGTTGCAACATTAGATTAGGTTGGATGGTAAGGAGATCAAGCAAGTGGATGGCTTTGTGTACCTTGGAGGAATGGTTACGGAGGTTGGGCATTCAGCGGCAGAAGTGCGACGTCGGACACAAGCGGGAGCGAATGCTTGGAGAAAGGTAGAGGGAGTCATGTTGGACAGAAAAATTTCAAAAAAGCTGAAAGGGAAAGTCCTGAGAACATGTGTTACACCAGCATGCCTGTATGGTCTGGAGACAGTGGCGTTGACAGAACAACAACAGAAGCTGCAAGTGTGTGAGAATAACTGGGTTCGGTGAATAACAAGAACAAAGAGGGTGGACAGAAGAGGGATGAACGACCTAAGGAAAGACGTTGGTATGCAATGCAGCCTAACAGGAAGATTGGTGAGAAGCAGGATGAGATGGGCAGGCCCCTTGGTAAGAATGGATGCAAGCAAACTAGCAAAGAGAGCAGAGGTGGAAAAACTTCAAGGATGCAGGAAAAGGGGAAGGCCACAGCTGAGATGGGAGGACTGCGTGAGGAGGGACATGAGAAGGTCGGGGGAGGATGAAAGATGGAGAGAGGGAGCAGCCGATAGAAAGTTATGGAAAGAAAGAACAGAAAGAGTGGCTCGACAATATTTTACCTGACCCTCACCCCTGCACAGCAGGGCACAAGGAAGAAGAGCACATGCTAGCTCGTCTGTGCAACTTTTGTGTGAAGTTTTTGTGAAATCATCAGACAAACTATAAAAGTACTTAACGCTTGAACAAACATTAAGTGAAGTGAAAATCAAAATGCTGAAAAATCACGATTTTCACCCTTGGTGCAATTTCATCACTTTGTCATGTGATTGGTGAGAAGATTGAAGTCACAACCATGATCGGCATTGACTCGCACAGTGCTTACCATTTTGGATATCCATTATTTTGATCCTTACCAGATCTAATGACTGAAGTCAATTCTTTCGATGATTTTTATTAAACTAACTGTGCACATTCCTTAACTAGTCACATCTGGACATAAATTAACCAAATTCGCGATGGGCTGAACCATTTGAGGAAGCAGCTTTAAGGAATGTAAAGGAAATTAGTATACTACTCGAAAAAGCCTTCAATTTGTTGCAAAAAGTTGGAAGAATACCTTTAGAAGAGAGAGAAGTTAATGTTACACTCTTATATATATATGGTTCGACAAACAGAAATGTCAGAACCAGTGAGTACAATTCAGTGATATAAAAAATATTTTTAAAAGGTTATCCTTCCCTGTGATGCATACATTAATACATCCATCTCAAAATGTGTTCCTAAAAGCGACGTCATGCTTGACAAATACTGTATGTTTTTTTTGCAGTTCTACAAGAACAAGAGTTTATTTGACCAAATACGCATGAAAAGCCACGAGTAGATTTTGTCCAGTTAGATTTTCAGAAAGGTTGTGCAAATGTGTAAAAAGTTGCAGATACTATTCAATTTTAGGAAATATAAATGCCTTAAACATATAAAAATGCATACAAAACTAGATACACCCATAAGAGAAGAGGCCTCATACCCTGGTCTTCTTGATTGATACTCCAGCGCTGTAACTGCTGAAGTACCGCGCCCCACATATAGTGTGGTTTGATACCACTAGAGACCAGGTAATTAAAAGGAAAACAAATTTATGTGTCTAAAATATTGAATTGTTATAAAGTTATTGCTAAAAGTATATTCTTCAAACATGAGGAAGGTATTAGAACTAGAGGGCACAACATATAGTAAATACCGGCAGTGTCAATGTTTAAAGACAGAATTGACAAATATCTGACAAAAGCGAGTCACACATAGGTTAACTATTGTTTAACTCTTGATAAGTTAGTGGCTTCCTTGTCCTTTGGAGATTATTGCTTTTAATCGCAATATTGTTAAATATTTTTGTAAATGTATATTTTCCCCAAAAAATTATATTAACGAACATTCATAATTAAATAATGAACTCAAGAAAATTTATCATAGATGGCCAGAATAAATGCATACTATGATATAGCAGAAATAATTGCAATGTTGATCGAGTTTGCATTGTTTATACTGTTAAAATACACCTTTTCAGTTAAATCTAAACGCACATCTACACAATGCAGCAGCATTTGTTGATTTTTCAAGTTAATTTTGAAGAACCTGCTGGACTTTTAGCTATTCACTGTTCTATGCTTAATCCATTTTTCTGGAAAACTGAACTTACAGCTGAGTGTGCTGAGTGAAGTTCCTGATGGTTCTCAGGAGTTTGCACATTGATTTCCCGTAGAAAGTAGAGTGGAGTGGGTGATCAAAACGTTTCAGACAAGTCTTGTCTGTCTCGTACTGTCCATCTAAGAACATCCTCATCTTGGCACGAAGGAAAATCTGCAGTAAATAAAACATTTGTAAAAAAACGTAATGAATACATGACAAAGTAAAATTTACTACCTATGAACGTCATTAGGCGATCTAAAAATATTGGCTATTGTCTTTTTAGGCCTCCGCCTGTGATTTTTACTAAATGGCATATGTATTTATCATGTGGATTTCTTAAGACTGTGAAGTTATATTTTGTTTGGACATAAATTAATAGCCCTGCTCTATTGCTACATCTTTCCCTTGTGCAATCAGTTAACAATAATTGATTGAGTATGCTAAATATGCTAAAAATAGTAAAATGCATTTCCTTTTGGTTTGTTAATGCCCAGTATGTTGAAATTGTCACTGTCATAACATGAGGAGTGCTTTATGAATTCAGGTCAACCGTTTTGATCATTGTGTGTACCAGTGCATCATTACGTTAATTTTGTTGTACCTCCCTGGAACTGTAAAATTAATTTGTCACATTTGGACATGTTAACAGTTTTTAATGTTGAATGATTTAATTTAGTTTAGTTTATAACTGTTGTTGTTGGATAAACAGAAATGGAAGATTTGTTTATATTCAAATAAATAAAACAAATTAAAACAAATCATGGGTGGTCAGAGACACTTCATAGTTTACCAGCAGCATCAATTTTTTATACATGTTTATACTTGACCTTACCCAATCGTTGTTATTTGGGAACACTTCATCACCCATGTCATCAATTTCCTGTGCCAAGCCCGTTGCTTGCCCAATATGGCTGAAGACAGAACATGTGTGCATGGTGCGGCACATCAAAGGTAGGTTTTGAACAAAATGTAAATGTTATAGGTATATAAAGCTAAATGACTGATCACGCACAACACACACACATACTAGGGCAATGTGGAACGAACAAAACTGCCCTGCCTTGGAACTACTACAAACACAACTATGATTATGTTTGTATCACATTTGTCATAAAAATCACATTTGTCATTACAACTCTTCATAATAAATGTGGCATATACATGAAAAAGAAACACTTACACCATAGGCAAGCACATTCAGATGCCACAAATGAAATGTGGTGAGACTTCATCATTGTTGTGACAGCTTAGAAAGAACGAAAGAAGTTGTACAAAAAAATAACGTACCTCTTCTCTACCTCAACCAAGTTTCCAATGCTAGCCAGAAAGTCACATCGTGTCTTGTCATCCAAGAAATAAGGGTGTCTGGAATAACACAAGTTGTAAAGCAGTGTAAATCTAATGTGTATGATCTTTCTGGGCCATAACTTATTCTCTATAAACAACACTGTAATGTCTTTAATCCAAACGTCTCACTATACTGAAAGAAACTGTCATGTCAGTATGTTCTGTGATGGTTGTACCTAGCATAGTATCTCCCATTGCTTAATGTTTGGGCATGTCTTGAGGGTGTAAGCATTTGCAAAATTGAATAGACTGCTATTTTATCTTCACAATTTGACTAATATTATCCATTCTTGTGCAAACTGTTACACTTTGCTTATTATATCATCATCCAAGTCATTGGATTACAGTTTTATGGATAACATAGGTCTTAAAACTGATCCATGTAGTGCTCCCACTGAAAAACTTATATACAGTTTGAAACAAACATTTCCAATGCTAATGCCATGTCTTAATCTAGTAGATTACACTATCGCCTATTCAATGGGATTTTAGTTTATGTAATAATGTATATGGTACTTCAATGAAAGCTTTCTAAAAATCTGCTGGTGACCCTAGGGTTTCTTTGGGCATTTCATAGAGTACTGGGCATTGATTGACCAGAGCAATTTGTGCTATGTGAGATGTCACTCCCTCTCAATGGATTGCTTTGAAAGTCTAATATAGTTTCTGATTGTAAAGTGATGTTAAAATGGATTTGATTATACAGACCTAGGGCCAAGTACATTTTCATGAGTAAAGTACGAGTACGAGTACATTGGTGATGGCTGAATACAAGTATGATTACAAGTACATTGCTCAAAGCTGTGTACGATTACAAGTACATTTCCACGAGTACACGAGTATATCTTGTATGATATTATAGTAATTCTGTATAGTAGTAATAACGTATTTATAAAATAAACATTGTGAATTAATTTATATAATTCAGGAAGAGTTAATTATGCAACAGCAGTTGATCAGACTTTTATGAGGAAAACTGTAGAAAACCTACTTATGTTTGGGACCAAACTGAGGGTTGCATTCCATTCAAAGGTGCGATTTCCATTCAAACGCAAATGTTCAGGGTATGCATTCAAATATGAAAAAAAAAGTATTTAAATTGAAAATACTTTTCAAAATACATTGTATAGCACAACATAATAAGAGAAAGGAAAAAAAGAAATATAACCATTAAATATATATGATATATGAATCAATGAACACTGTTAGGCATGTTGTAGCTGGCAGTGACCATAAGTCCACAAATAATGTTTGCTGAGAGGGTGGATTAGCACCTGCCAATGTCCAGGGCTCAATATTCCCTTTGTATTTTAACTACACAACAAATTGGCACCAGACAGTACTGACCCAGGCTGTCTGACTTGAATTACCAAACTTCTTCAGAAGAAGACTCAGCACTGTCACTTGTGAGAGCAACAAAGGCATTTTATGGCTAACAGATGAATGACCCTTTTATGTTGGGCTTACTGGACTTCCTGGCTTATTTAAACAAACATAAGGATTGTGGTCTGGACTGGTAACTAGTACAACTATGGATATGAGCTAAGGATTTCTGACTGGGAAAAGAATTAAAATTGTGAAAACTCATCAATACCAAGTAAAAAATAAACCACATCTACTAAATGTAATAATAATAATTATTACATATCACAGGTTATTACATTGCAATTAATATCATGGTTACTGCAATATAATTGACATAATGAAAGTGTTTTTAATAATCCTGTATTAGAAAACATATATAACTCAGCTGAGATGCATGCAAGAGCATGATTTTTTATTTGATTCATATGCAGGTAATACAATTTTCTACCATAATTTGTTTAATTATTGTTGTAGTTGTTAATGATTTGATAAAATAAGAAATAAAATAATTTTCACCATATCATATTGAAAAAGTATTCAGATGTACTTGTAATGTTTTCGTAAAATATGAGTACATTGAACACGTGTATTTGACCGTACTTTCTATGAGTACAAGTACGAGTATTTCAAAAATGTACTCGAATACACGAGTACCGAGTACTTCAGCCCCAGGTCTGATGCATTAGCATAGATGCATAAGCCACAAGTATGAGCATAACAAGACCTCAATGTGCCAAAAGCAGGCTAGTAAATATTATTCATAGCAGCATGACATGGCGCTTGCAGTGTGCTATTGTATACCCTTGGCACATTAGTTGGCCCTAATGAATGAAATAGCCTACACGAAGATATTGTAATAGCAACAAGTTTATCTGGCTTCAAAATATAAAATTGACTAACAGATCAGGGTAATACCTACCCTGGGGGGCTTTCTTACCCCACCCAGCTGCACCTCAGTGACGTTTCCAAAATACTATCATGAGACTAGTTGCTCGACTGCTTCTTCCAGTGACCAATAAATTGCAGTCATTTCTTTCTTAGCACAATCGAAAATGGTGGTAGGTCACCACACAGTTGGGTGTTGGCCATATTGTTCTGCCATGCGATATCAAGTATACGAAACATCCATCAATTCAGTCGTCAAAGTCGCAGATAGCTGATCTGATTAGGATGGTCTCAATACAATCTTAGAAGAAGGCCAAGTTACTCACTTAATTATGGGCTACTGCAGGCCTTGACAGCCTGGTCTCACGAGGATGGACTAGATCAGAGGCTTTAACACTGTTGCCTTGTGTTGCGTATTCCATTCTTTCTCGGCTGGATATCCAGTTGGAACGCCACTCCTGAGAGCGTGGTTTGTGGCTGAGGTGCCTTTCTCTAACATTAAATTGCTAATGTAATCGATTACAGCGGGTTTTGTGGTTGACGTGCCTTCCTCTATGTAGATTGCATTACTTTGCCTTAAACTGCTAATTTAACCCATTAATTGGTGATTGTCAGGGTGTAGTCATTTTTCTAAAATAATAAATTAAGCATCATTTCCTAGTTGTTAGTGATAACATAAGTGTCAATAGATACACGTATCATGCTTGAAATGTGATGTTTTTCACTGGCGTTTTACACATTGTTGACAACACATAACGGCCATTTATAATATTGACATGTCCCCTTAATTTGCCACCACGGTGGCCCTTGCATCTGTATTTGTAATTTGTGTCGTCTACAATATCAGGTTACGCCAGCCATCTGACAAATACATGGCATGTTTATGGTCATTTTGGCCCGTTATCCGTGGAATCACAAGGTCACATCTACTTGCTAGTTTCCATTATAGTTCAAAGGCACAATAAACTGCGTTAGCACTTATATTTGCTGGTTCAAGGACATGATTTAGTTAGGAAGATATAGTACTGATGTGGACTGGAATCACAGTAACAAGATTTAACAAGATTGCTATCCCAAATGACAAGTTCCAGATGGCAAGTGGACAAGGAAGCCATTGGCTTATCAAGAGTCCAATAATATTATCATTTATGTATAGCCTGCCCTTATCAGATATTTGTTTTCTCTTTTTAAACATATTTACACTACTAGCATTAACACAATCATTTGACAGTTTGCTCCATTCATTTATCACCCTATGTGAGAATGAATACGTTCTCATGTCCAACCCACACTGCTCCTTAACTAATGCTGCTTTGTGTCCTCTGGTTCTACTGCCTTCTTTAAGTTTGAAGAACATATTCCTATCAATATCCTCATAACCATTCACTATTGTAAACACTTCTATTTGGTATCCTCTTAGTCTCCTGGTCTTTACTGTTGTCAAAACACATTCTAATAAACAGATTTCATAACCAAGGTATCTCAATTCTGGAATCATTTTAGTTGTTCTTCGTTGTATTCTTTCTAGCTTGTCTATGTCTTTCTTACGATATGGCCTCCATGGTATATATATATATATATATATATATATATATATATATATATATATATATATATATACATATATATATACATATATAAACACATATATACACATATAATATATATATATATATATATATATATATATATATATATATATATATATATATATATATATATATATATATATATTATATATATATATATTAAAAATAGTATAGGTCCTAATACTGATCCCTGTGGTACCCCACTCAAAACAGATTTCCAGTTTGAAATCTCACGATCTACTCTTACTCTATGTCTGTATGTAAGCCACTTTTCTATCCAGTTGATTACATCATTACCTATACCATGAGCTTTTAATTTAAGTAACAATCTTTATCGAAAGCTTTTCTATGTTATTATTACGATATGGCCTCCATCCAATTGCGTTCTAACTATTGCTTTGAGAGTGTAGAACAGAACCCCTGCCAGACATAACCCCTATGGACAAAACCCACCTGGACAAAAACCCTGCCAGACTTAACCCCCAATGAGAAAATGGGCAAAACCCTGTTTTTTATTTTTCAATATTCAATTACGCAGATGTGTCTTGTAAGTGTGATCTGACAAAAAGACCAAAAAATTAAATATCTCAATGTTTTGTATATGTGAATAGGCAAAAAGCCAAAAAAAATTATATTTAAATATTCAATTATGGCTATGTGTTTTTTGTGTGGAAGTAGACAAAAAGATGAAGAATGGTGATTAAAATACTTGAATTTCTAAAAGACGCCCAACTGAATCTATTTAATTTAATTGTAATACATTTTTCTTTGAACAGTTGGAGTAGTTCATGATGAGCAGATATATTTAGAGACTTTTGCAATAGCTTCTAGAAGCCACCCCCAATACAAAGAGTGATGATTGAATTTCTAAAGGAAGCCCAATTGAATCTACTTCATTTAATTGTAATACATTTTTCTTTGAAGTGAACAAAGCAGGAGTAGATATTTTTGCTATAACTATGGAAGTCACATTAGTCAAATAATAATTTATCTGAATTCTGCATGACATACTAGACAATACGGCACAATGGAGTTAATCAAGAACAATAAGGGTGGTTCGAAACTGTTATACCTTGATTTCATGTACACCCAGAAGTGTGCATCTAAGACGACCGTACGATGGGAGTGTTCCCAGAGGGCCTCTAAACAGTGCAAAGGGTCAATGACTTCTGATCTCCAGGTAAATATAACTCGAAAATATACCTTAATTAAACATAATATAAGTGCTTGGAATATAACAATGGTTTCATATGGACATGTCTAGTTAATGTTTTTGCTTATTATTTGCTAAGTTTGATATAATGTTTACTAACTTATTATCTTATATATTTATATTATATATCTTATATATCTATATTATTAATTAAAAATAATGTATTATTTACTAATTTTATATTATGATTCTCTACTTGCAGATCCAGATTGTGATCCGGAATACAACACACAGCCATGATGGTAACAGTGAGACTGTAGAGGCCATCAAGATACGTAGTATACTAAAGGAGACTGCCACTACTAGCAGGGGAACTCCAGCCCAATTCATCGCTGATCAAACTGCCCATATTCCTGTTGAAATCCGGGCAGCCATGGGTGTGCGCGTGAATCTATCAAGCGCTCCATACGTCGGAAGAAGGCCAAGCTCTATCAAAAGGACCCAGCAGGACTACCGGAGCTTGTGATCCAGACGAGTGGACAATTGGTGATCGTAACAATGAAACATTTCTCATCTATGACAGCGGTTCAGAATCAGCTGAAAGAATGGTAGTCTTCGCGTCAGAGACGGGGCTCACACAACTATCACGTGCAGACACATGGCATATGGATGGTACTTTTGATTCCTCACCGGCCATCTTTGAACAGCTCTATGTGATCCGGGTTCCATTTGGCGAAAGAGCTTTGAGCTGCGTCTATACTTTCCTAACAGGCAAATCCCAGAGCACATACGAAGAGCTTCTTCGCAAAGTTCTGAACGGCTGTAGTGACTTGGGTTTCCAGCCTGATCCCACCACAGTTGTCACCGATTTCGAACAAGCAATGATCAGTGCAGTAACCACTACTCTAGGACCGCATGTACAAACGCAAGGCTGCTTTTATCACCTGGCTCAGAGCACTTGGCGGAAGGTACACAACTTTGGACTTGTCACTTCCTATCGCTCCAGTGAAGAAGTGAAACTGTTCTGCGGAATGTTGCACGGACTTGTATTTTTGCCTCTCTCTGATGTGCCAGCTGGAATGGACTCTCTCAAGGAACACACCCCTGAAGGTCTAGAACCACTCATCGACTACTTCGATTCCACCTATGTCTCCGGGACGTTTCATCGCATCCGCCAACCTCCAGGTCCAGATGGTGTGATTCCATCCATGCGTATGCACAGGATCCCTCCTTTGTTTCCACCTGAACTGTGGAATGTACATGAAGACACTATCTGTGAAGGTTCTCATACCAACAACATGTGCGAAACCTGGAACAATGTCTTCAGTTGGCTGTTCCCATCCAACAATCTGGCGGGCTATTGACAATCTGCATAAAGATCACAATGATGTCGCAGTTCTTCGGGATTCACGTGGACAACCCCCCCCCAAGAAGCGTGCGTAGCTCCAGGAGACACTACGCACATATGTCCGTGATGGCCGCAAACCCATGGAAGCAGTCATGAAGGCAGTTGGTTACACTATCCGGTGGAAGTGAACTGACAGTATTTCTGTGAATGTGTGAAATATTTTCAGAATATATTGTATGAAAAATAAAAGAAATGGAAATAAAATATTGTTACAATCTGGTGGAAGTAAACTTACAGTATTTCTGTGAATGTGTGAAATATTTTCAGAATATATTGTATGAAAAATAAAAAAAATGCAAACAAAATATTGCTAACTGGAAAGCAGGGGTTATGTATGGCAGGGTTTTTGTCCAGGTGGGTTTTATCCATGGAGGTTATGTCCGGCAGGGGTTCTGTCTGCCACCCATTACAGGGGTACAATTAGCTGTTTCTCCTTATGTTAGTAATAGTTCTCCTAATTAGCCCTAGAATTTGATTACCTTTTGAAGCAGCACTCCCACATTGCTCTAAAACGTTCATGTCAGCACTAAATGTTACTCTAAAGTCCTTTTCTTGTGTGGTTCTACCTAGTAAGTAGTACAGCATCCCCCATTTTATATTCTTCGTTCATGTTTCCATGTCCTATGTGTATGCATTACACTTCCCAAAATTTAATAACATTTGCCATTTTTCTGACCATTTAACCAATTTATCTAGATCATCCTGTATACTTTGTGTGTGTCATCTGCAAATTTCAGTACTTTGCTAGATATGTTATCTTCCAAATCATGTGTGTATATATATATATATATATATATATATATATATATATATATATATATATATATATATATATATATATATATATATATATATATATATATATATATATATATATTAAAAATAGTGTAGGTCCTAATATAGATCCCTGCAGTACCCCACTCAAAACAGATTTCCTGTTTGAAATCTCACCATCTACTATTACTCTCTGTCTTCTGTGCGTAAGCAATTTTTCTATCCAGTTGATTACACAATTACCTATACCATGGTCTTTTAGTTTAAATAACAATCTTTCACTTGGCACTTTATGGAAAACTTTCTGAAAATCTAAGTAAACAACATCCACTGACCCTTCGTCTAACCACTATGTAATTTCTTCCAAAAAACATAAGATATTGGTTAGACATGACCTTGCTTTTAGGAATCCATGTTGAGATTTATTAGTTTATGTTTTACAAGGAATTCCACCATGTGGTCTCTAATTAATGTTTCGAGTAATTTGCATACAACTGATGTTAAACTCACTGGTCTGTAATTTTCTGACTTGTTCCTCGATCCCTTCTTAAATTGCAGCGTAATGTTTGCTTCTTCCCATTCTGGTATACTAATTTGCTCTACAATTTCCTTAAGTAGTTTTGGTGGTATCCCATAAACTCCAGGTGATTTATTATCTTTCGTCTACTTCATTTTCTTTGCTATCATTTCAGGAGTTACAAATAACTACCCTAAATGATCTGATTTGTCACCCTCAAATTTAGTAACTGGAACTGGAAGTGAGCTGATATCTTATGAGGTCAAAACTTAGCTGAAATACTCATTCAGGACCTCTGCCATTTGAAACCCGTCTGAAATTATGTTTCCACTGTGGTTTTCCAGTGGCCTGACCTTATCTCGAACTTTCTGCTTACTCCTTACATAAGCATAGAAACTCTTGCTGTCATTTTTATATTACCTGCCAAATTTGTTTAAAGGTTCTTTTGGATTTTCTAATTTCAGTTGTAACTAGGTTAATTATGTTCCACGTTCACATCGTTTGGTCTGTCAGCCATGTCTTTATCTAGTAGATTACGCTATCCACTATTCAATTTTAGCTTACATAATAATAGCTGATACGGCACTTCATCGAAAGCTTTCTAAAAATCTGGTGGTGACCCCTAGGGTTTCTACAGGTTGACCAGACTAATTTGTGCTATGTGATATGGCACTCCCTTTCACAATTTCCGATTGTAAAGTGATGTTAAAGTGGACTTGATTATGCAATAGCATAGACATATAAGCCACGAGAATGAGTATAGCATGATGTCAGTGCGCCAACAGCATGCTAATCAATAGTATTCATATCAGCATGAGATTGCGCTATTGGAATATTGGTTAACCCTAATGAATGAAATAACCTACACGAAGATATTGTAATAGCAACAAGTTTATCTGACTTCAAAACATAAAATTGGCTAGCAGATCAGGGGAGGTATGTGAGGGCTTTCCGGCCCCACCCACTGTGATGTGCCCAAAACACCATATATGAGACTGGTTGCTTGACTGTTTCTTCCAGTGATCAGTAAATTGCAGTCGTTTCTGTGTTTCTTAGTGCAGTCGAAAATGGTGGTTAGTTACCACATAGTTGAGCATTGGTCATATGGTCCAGCAGTGTGATATCAAGCGATCCAGTCTTCAAAGTTGCGGATGACTGATTTGTACATTGGGATGGTTTCTATACAACCATAGGAGGCCAGTTTGATGTCTTGACTTCCAAACCGTATGTTACTTGCAGTTCAGGCCTGGGCTTTCCTGAGCTTGAAGTTATTCATTGAATTAGGGGCTACTGCAGGCATTGACAGCCGGGTGACATGAGGAGGGACTAGATCAGAGGCTTTAACCCTGGTGCCTTGTGTTGCATATTCCATTCTTTCTTGGCTGTATACCCAGTTGGAACGCCACTCCTGACAGCAGGTTTTGTGGTTGAGTTGCCTTTCTATACATAGCCATAGGTTACCGTACATTACATTAAATTGCTAATGTAATCCATTAATTGGTGAGTGTCAAGGCATAGTCAACATGCTGGTGGGCTTGAACCTTGCACATATGAAGCCCATGCTGCTCCGAGGTCCCCATCCAAATTATTCTAGGGCTGCAAGTTGCCCAGTTACTACGAGTTGCTGTGAGGGGGTCGTGGAGGATTCTTAAGTGTGGAGAGGCTATGTACTGGCTGGAGACGGCGTGGTGTCCCTATGCAGTGCTGTTGCAAAGATAATATTAACTATGCGTTAAATAGAATATGGATTAATTACCTGAGCAGAGTGTCAGCTGACGGACTCTCATCGGGGATATCAGCCAGCATTGTCTTTACCAAGTCCAGAGCCACGCAGTCTTTCACAGATGACAAGTCTAATTTGCCATTAGCATCAACCGGATGTATTCCGCCAGACATCACATAGAAGGCAACCATCCCAGCAACCTGGAAGTCATGTAATAAATACTATTAATCCAACAGCTGTTATTATAACAGATGATCTACTGCAATATTTAAAACAGAGTAGCTTCCTACTAATATACAGTGTAATTATCACAAGGTCTGGGGTAAATTACATTACTACGTAATCTATTTCTATTACTTGGTTTCCTTTCCATTATTATTACAAGCTGAAGGCAATGTGACATACCACTATTACGTTTTAAGCTGTTACTATTATATTTGTCACCTCTTCATTCAGTAAATCAGTATTTCCTAGGCAATGACTCCGTATTCACGCATTCATCAATGAGTTATTGGTCTTGTTTCTTACAATATCCAATCTGATAAATATGTGCTCAAAAGCAAAGCTTTGTTCACACATATTTGGTATAAGCTGCTGGATTTTGGTCAAACATTATCCAGCATGACAGGGCAGGGAGCTATGATTGGTGGATTGGTACATATGTTAAAGAAGGTCAGCTTTGTGCTGGAACCCTTGTCATCAGAGAATAGATGACTAGCATGTAGGGCCAGTCCTCATAGGCTTGTGTGAAAAAAATAGTTGGATAGGGGACCAGCCTTCAATTCAAGGATCACTGAATTCTGTATAAATTGTACATGGCCTTGCAACTAATACAACAGAAGCCAACAATACTCCAAATTGTAGACTCCTTTGATGTCTGGAATGTGAAGGTGGCTTATGTGAAGAATAGCATACAGTATGGCTTCATGTTGATATTTACACATAACAACATAATGAAATTGAATTTTGATGTGATTTTTGTAATGTAATAGTTAAATTGTTATTACATCGCTTCATATTACTATGATATTGTTTTCTGTTCCATATATTACTATTATTAATATTATTTGAATATTTGTAATCAGTACTATTATATATTACTATTGCTATTACCCCAGGCCTGGGCTTCATATCATGCAGGAATGACATGTAAATAACTTCTCAAACCTACACATAATACAATGTCTTTGTTATTTATTTTAATTTACATAATTCTACATTTTAACAAAATAGCATATTTTTCTGATGTTATATTTCCTATTTAATTTCACTCCGAGATACGAATGCCTGGATATTGTAGAAATTCAGTGGCTGGGCAAGTGAATACTGGGTTTCGTTTTGTTTGTTATTTGATAGTGGACAAAATTACATATATTCAATTCCATTTGCCATTTATCTGACCATGTTTGGATTTGGGTCAGGTCTGTTTAGAGGATTATGTAGTCAGTTTTGGAAGTAATGTTACGATATATAATACTATCATCTGCAAAAAGACATATAGGAGATTTGATGTTCCCACCAATATCGTTTACGCAGTGCAAGAAGAGGACTGGTCCAAGCACTGAGCCCTATGGGACACCAGATGTGATATCTGTGATGTCCGACAGGGTTCCACTAAATGAAACTCTCTGTTTATGGTATGGCTGGAAGTGATTGCATTCAGTACACTGTATTTCTAACCAGATATACTATAATGCAGAAGTAATTATTATTGTTTTATTTAATTTAGTTCTAGTGCTCTATATTTGGGAAATATTATTGAAGATGAAATGTCATCAAAGTATTCACAACATGTAGCAGATATAATGTCACCAACATATATTTCTGTGGCAGTGGTGTAGTGTCCCCCAGGCTGAAACACTTCTTTTGCTTTCCACTGTGGTGTCCCTGTACAAAAAAAAAGAATACCAGCAATCAAATAAACAGTGGCATATCAAGTAAAACTCTTATACAAGTGTGTTATCACAGTAATTTGCACCTCTTTCTAAACTGTAGTCTATTTCATATTGGACTATATATCATTTAAATTTGCAGATTTTCTCTTGATCAATCAGTCAAGCAACCAACCAACCAACCAACCAACCAACCAATCAAAAATATTTATTTCTGAAAACATTAAGGCATAACAAGTGAACAGTATAACGTTTCTGCAATCATGCCACGAGGCTCAACATGTAGCTATACTATTATGCAAATTCAGACTAGCAATTCCAAACTAAGACTAAACATGCTGAAAGATGACATTTATTAAATTTTATCTGGAGGGAAATGGACTAGCAACATAAGATACTTGCAAACAAATAAAGTACAGCGTGTTAGCAAAATATCATTTATAAATAAAGCAGTGTATGTAATACATGTAGCACCATACAACAGCATAATTTTAATGTTCCAAGACTTGAATAAACATTGAGGTGAAAAATAATTACCAACTAACAGCACCATTGTAATAACATACATCTAATAAACCAATAAAAAAAATGTATCATGAAACATAATCATTATCAAACAATGTCAAAACATTTTACTATAGTAAGTAAAACTACACACAAATTATCTATGTCAACACTTGAAGCCTGATGTTTGTACAAAATGTTATCCACATGCACAAATGAGACCATAGAGATCCATAGTGGAGTTCACCAAAACTGGTTGATCATTTGCCCTTTCTCTTTATACGTTGTTGAGCCAGGTTCATCAAAATATTTCGATTTTAGGCAAGACGTGCCCGTTTTGCATCAATCACGGCTTGATCAGCCGCCTTCCTCTTTGATATTACTTTTCCCTCGGACACACCAAACTTTTCTTTCTTTTGTACATTCTCTGCATTTGCATGCACTTGTTCCCGACTATATACCTTATAAACACCTCTCATATTCCTCACAATGTCACCATCAACCCGGTCATGGAGATAGTCCTCTTTTCCAAAATATTCCACGCTTGTCTTATCTGCAGCTCTCAGGGAATACTTTATGCTCTGTATTGCACTGAAGGTTTGGACAGTCATACGGTTAGCAATACTGTCAAGAATATTTCCCATACTGCTAAAGGAACCTTCCACCTGTGGCCCATGAAAACAACTGAGGAGAGCTTTCACTAACTTGGAGAGTGCCGGGTAACGCCCACGCTCAAACACCAACGACCACCAAGAATCAAGCCTCATGTCTTGCTTGAAGGGTGGCAAATCAGGATCTGAATGGAAGTTGTGAACCTCATACTTCTTGGGGATGGCATTAGCGGATATGACCTCTGGCTTGATAAAACAAGCCAGAATTTCCCTCCATAATGCAAACTGCTCGTCGTACAGTTTATGTATCGATGGCTCTTTTCTCTCGAAGAACAGAACATATTTCTTAACAGAGGGAGCACACTGGCAAATATGTTCATTACAAGCACTGTTTTCTTTATGTATTGAAAGAGTTGTGATGATAGTCTTTCTTTCCTTTCCCTGCCATCTTTACTGCAGACCTTCTTCTTCTGTAGTGTGTCATGAAGTGTAGTGATCCATGCTTTGGCTTCTTCGGTTAAGTTGTCAACGATAGCCTGGATACGTACAGCATACCGACGTTGTTCATCTGAACTCAAGAATCCAAATTAAAATATGGTATATACATCGATGAGGCGGAGGGTATCTGTGGCAACACTGTAGACTGAAAGTCATCGTGTGGCAACATATTTTTCTGGCATCGTGTATTTCACCTTCAGTAACAGGCACATTTCTTCCAGTATCTCACATAGATCTGCGGACCATTTAAAATCTGTGATGATATCTCTCAGCACCTGCTGCACTTCACTGTTGAATTGCTTGCAGAACTGTTTGCAGGCATTGTGTGCATAGTGACACGAGTCCACATCTATTTCCAACAGATGTGGTACCACACCATCACGAATCCTCTTTTCCACTCCAGACTTAGATCCTCGCATGACATTGCAACTGTCCATCAGTATGCTCATGAGATTGTTCCATGGCAACTTGTGCTTCTCGAAAAGCTGCAACAGTGCACTCACAAGTGACACACTGTCAACACGCCATCTTAGACATTTTGTTTGCACTTATTCCAGTGAAAGATGTTGTTCTATTGAAATGTTGAAATGTGTTTGTTGTCAGTTTGATCTGTCTGGTTCGGTGTGATTAGTATCAGTATTAGATAATGATTAATTGTTGTACCAGTTATGATCCTTGATTGTATTCTGTAGTCATTTCTAAGTACTTTCAATATCATAGTTTCACACAGACACATATACAAAATACATTTTCAAAATGCAAACAGTTTATGTCATTTTCTAGCATCATTGTGAAACATTAGAAGGAGATAGACGACACTCAAAGGGTTCACTTTCGGACAAAACATGAAATGTTCTTACCGATAATGGCCAACATTAAAACAATGTCAAAGTATGTTATTTTAGTGGTCGTTTCATTACGAGTCATAAGCCAACCAGTTTATTAACTTGTAACATCCTCCTCTCTAAAATCGTACTTCTCCTATTGGCTTATTCCTTATGACTCCAAAATCATAGTCACAACTGTTCAAGACTGCCAGTTGTCTATGATTATTTACGACACGACAGTCAAATTGCATTGGGTCTTGCTAAATGACAGGCTTTAGAAGACTATTCCTATGAGAAAATACTAGAATAGTTTAAAGATTGAATAGATGAACATGTATTTTATTTATTTATTATATGTATGTACTATATTTATTGATTTATTAAATGTATGTATTACTCTTAATGGAATACTCTATTTTTAATATATATTTTCATCATAATATTATATATTTATTATTTTTATGATGTTTGTACGCAGCTACGAATGGTCTGGTCCCATATATATGTGTTAGCAATAATAAAATAATAAGAAAAAAAATTTACAAACCAGTTGAAGCATCTACTACTGGGTTGTCGCCAAATGTTCGACTGATTCCGAAGTCACCCAACTTCAGCTTTCCACTTTCAAGCACTAATATGTTTTCAGGCTGCAACATTAAAATCATTATATACGTTCGGGAGGAAAGTGTCCGAGTGGAAAGTGTCCAGTGTGGGGAATGTCCGTACCCCATGGTAATGAAGTTGGCATTTTGTATAGCATGGTGTAGTTGTCGTTTGTTTTTGGTCAATTTTCGTAAAGTTCACTTCATGATTTGAAAATCAAATAACTGTGTCACAGCCATTTTAATTAACAGACTGTTTCATTCACAAATTCAACGATTGTTGGGACACTTATTTTGCTGCAAGCTACGCGAGACAAAGCACAACTGGTGACCATCTTAACGTAAGCTAGTTGTCAAAACTGTAAGAAATGAACCTTCCTTAAAAAACCTGCATATATGCATTTTTAGATAATAGTTGCCTAAACCAGAGCCAGCAGCTGGAATCTTTCACTCCTGTTCCAGTCTCTGCATCGCGAAGTTGTGTCTAGAAAATTTGTCTCTCGAAATCCGCCCTCCTCCCCACCTTCCTTCCTTATTTTCAATACTTAGTGTAAAATGCGATTGTACATCGTTGATGAATTAGGAAGTTGGAAGATGTCGAAACCGCTTTCCCCACTTTTCGCTTTATACTAGATGAACACAGGGGTTTATCCCCTAGTAGTTGGTGTTCATGGGGTTTTCTGTGCAGACAGGCTTCCTGTTTCTTCATCGGTATTCTTGGCTTATGTTTATATAGGTTAGCGAAATGGCCCCACCTGTTGGTAATTAAATTTGTGTATTGGTGGTGGAATGTCTGTATTCTTTGCATTACATGTTCATGACGACTTCTTGATGTATATATGTTATCGTCATGCCTGTAGGAATGTGGGCTCTGAGAAACTTGCCGGACGGGGCTGTACATGTGTTCAGTTCCTGTCTGGTTTGCTTTGAGGAGCTCACATTCCTGTTAATGTGCTTCCCAAAGTGGCTGCGTGATAAGCAGTCCACTTTGCAATAAAACGTCATTTATTTGGCCTTTTTCAATATCTGCTATATCGGACTTGTGTTGGTTATTGCATAAATGCATTTTTAGATAATAGTTGCCTAATGCATACAAACTCAGTACATGTATTATAACAAATGTGAAGCTCACAGTTAAGTCACAGTGCAGAACTTCATCCTCATGAAGATGGTCAAGGGCAGTTAGAAGATCATTGACTAGGTCACATGCCAGGCTGCTCCACTCTGGTTCATGTTTCTTCTCTGTGATCCAGGCATCAAGGGTGTAATCACACAACTCATACTTGTACATAACACTGTTGGAAACCTAAAACAAACAGACATTTTGGTTGTCTGGTCAAGAAATCAGCTATGCAAAGAACATGGGTTAGCTAATGGTTGAGAGCATCCCCTCTTCTTACTCACAGAGCCAATATCAACTAGGTAATCAGAAAGCTGAAAGAGTTACCAACAATGCCATCCAAAACGACAAACTCCAGATAGCTATTAAACACGGACACTATTGACAATAATTTCTCATCTACGTGTGGCATGCCCTGATGTTTACGAACATGTTCACAGGGTTAGCATTTACAAAAATAAAAAAATTAAGGTGTAATAACATTGGGATATGAAATAAATTCCATTTACATGGACACTGATTAGGATGTGTATGTGCATGTGCATGTGCGTGCACGTGTGCGTGCGTGACAGGAGTAGTTTGCGACTCTGTATGTCTGTCTGTCTGTTCCCTCGTACTTCCGCCAGTTTCGCATGTATGGGGCTGAAATTTTGTAGAACTATTCGGAGATGAGAACCATGTTTTTATGAGGTAAACAATGTCTAATTAGTAGACAGTTTGTTCAATAATTTATCCTCTTATGTGAGAAAGAATACTTACTATCAATACCTTCTAGTGTTACCTATACGTTTAAAACAACTTTTATCAATATCTTAAACCATTCAACATTTTAAAATGTTTTGGGCTATGTTTTAGCTTCTTATTTTTGATGGTGTTAACCTATATTCTTTTTGGTGTGTTAAGGTCTCTCCATTGTTCTAGAATCAGGTTATTTTATATCATTTTTCCCACCTTATCTATGTTCTTCTTGATGTATAGTCTCCAAACTTATATGCTGTATTCCAAATTAGGCATAACTATTGCTTTATACAGAAGTATACCAAACTCAAAACTGACTATATTTTTTTTCTGTCAGTCAGCCACTATCCAGGTTTTTAGTTTTTTTGTAGCAATATTTCACATGGTACTTTATTGAAAAATTTCTGAAAAATAAGTAGGCAATATATTTGGGTGACCCCTCATCTACCCAGGTTTTACATGGTACTTTTTTGAAAGCTTTCTGAAAACATAAGTAGAAAATATATTTGGGTGACCCCTCATCTACCCAGGTTTCACATGGTATTTTATTGAAACTTTCTGAAAAATAAGTAGATGATATATCTGGTTGACCCCTCTTCTACCCAGGTTTGTTAGACATGATTTAGCCTTTCAATTAGAAATTAGACTTTAGCTGTTCCGAGTCCAACATGGTATCACACCTTCGTACATCATCAACATGCTCGACCTGTGCGAGCGTTAGGACCTGCGTGTTCCGCCATCTATAAGTATATACTGCAACCAAACATTTCAGTTTCGGCCCCACTGTTGTGGAACAATCTTCTGTTCGAGTTAAAGACAACATTCAAGCCACATTCAAGCGACTTTTAAAAACTCACCTGTTTCGTATGGCATACAACGTATAGCCAAGAGCATCAACTCATACATTATGCATCACACAGTTTTTCTTTTATCGAACTAACTAACTTATACACTTCTTTTGACACACATATTATGTCATGTTTTAACTAATTTGATCACTATTTATTTAGCTAGTTTACATATATATATATATATATACATATATAATAAACATATATATATATATATATATATAAAGCATGGCACATTTATAACCATAGTATTTATATATATATATATATATATATATATATATATATATATATATATATATAGTACAAATTACTCTAGAGGAACGACTTAAACTGTATGACACGTAGCAGGCATTACTCAATTTAGCAATGAAGTATATATAGTCTTACGTAAAAAGCCGCAATGTTGATGTGCCTGATCTTCAGTAGTAGTTTTGCTTCATTTTTTCTTTCTGCGCAGGCCTTTGCCTTGTTTCCATCCGTAGGCACTACTTTCACAGCTGCCTCTTCTACAGTGTTGCCCAAACGACTGTAGAAACCTACGTAAACACGTGTTCCACTGCTCCTATGGAAATAAATCACAAAAATATTAACATTATAAATAGTTAATGTAAGAAATATATTAAACAATACTGCGCCACTGTAATTGAGTTGTAATTTAATAAAAACAAATTATCCATGCATATTTTGATTGAATATGATTGAACATTATAACAATTATTTATATTTACGTTTTTGTCAGAAATATAAACGTTTGGTATTTCATAGCGAATTGATAAAATGTGTGTGTATATTTTAAATGCGTAAGATGTTTGTAGTAATTTACTTTAGACACCACTGTGACCAGTATCTTCAGTCACAGTGCTTTGCCAAAAGTATTTTTTATTGTTCAAAACTATACATACAAAGTACAGTGCACTTGTTGCAGGCTGAACGACAAATTATTAAAATATCATCATTTTTAAAAGATCATCACGCAGCATTTCTACACAAAATAAACACATAAAAGTAAAATCATATATGGTTATTTCAGACAAAAGGGAATATGTTGATTTAATCATGTATCAAATGTAAAAGACACATTGGAAGCCCAGAAACGTCAATACACAGTGATTCAGCACAAAGAAGGTACCATTCCAGTACACAGTAGTGTCCACAAAACATGACACCACAGCTGCATGTAAAACTACTCAAGTTCATTGTCATCAGCAGCGAATTATTCATGCGACATGATATGACAATCATTCAGGAAAGACAGTGGAGTGGTCATGATTGCCATCAAGTCTAGATTTATCACAGAACATTTATCCGTAACGACACCATGCGAGATGGTAGGAGTGAAAATTCTGACCGCATAGCCACATTAACTCTTATTGCTTGGAGTTTACAGACTTACAAACAACAACATTTATTACACAACCTCTGTGTGATGCCATATCACACATATCCAAGAAGTTCCCAAACAACCCCTTGTGGATTGCACCTTCCCTATAAGGATTAACAACATCCTGGATGTCTTAGTTCCAAACTTAACATCAATCCCAGTCAGTGATCAAGATACAGCCATTAATGTAAACTCAGATATCATGGCAAAAAGGCAAAACCTCTTCGGAGGAAGATCAACATATGGACAAAACCAGACAGTGGACTTATCCAGGAAGATCTAACTGCCATTGCTGTTGAGAAGCAAAAACGATAAAACCATACAAGAAATACATGGAAACTCTATGGGTATTGTTTACAATCAAATGCCACCAACATATTATCACAATCTCCTGCGTGTGTGTGTGCGTGCGTGCATGCATGCGCCCGTGTGTGCGTGTGCGTGTTTTATCCTCCTAGATGTATTGCATCTTGGGTGCCAAACTTTCAGGGGTTCATCATCAACCACTGGTCGGGTTGTATCCATTTTATTTATTCAAAATTCATCCATTTTATTCCCGTTTCTACAAACAATACAATTATACATTGTTGTTATTCCATACAATTGTCCACAATGCTATGCAAACAATTATATACAATTGTTGACAATGTTATGCACCGTTTCTTTGATTTCCCAATTTTCGTAATACAAGACCAATCCATTGTTAGACATTACTATAACTGCCAGTATTACATTATAATTATTTCAGTATTATGTCAAAATTTCGAGAGATGTTGACTGGCAGCACCATGTACCAAGGCACAGATGGACATTTCTGTTATAATATATTTTAATATTGTTATCGTGACTACCAAGTTCTCCCATTCGGAGGATGGGCATTTTTGCTAGTTTCACCAATGGAGGCTAGACCAATGCACCACACCTTCAAATTAGCGCATACAGTGGCTTACCATATGTTACAATATGTGAATCAGACATTAGGAAACTATTTGAAACAATGAAACCTCACAAAGCCACAGGAACATGCAAGATTCAAAAGCAAAAGGTTATACAGAGTTGCTTTCACCTAAGTCACAAACGTGACTCAATTCTAGGTCCCATCTTCTTTATGTGATACATCAATGACCTCCCAGAACAAGTGTCCTCCACTGTATGCCTATTTGCTGATGACTGCCTCCTGTACTGGAACATCAACTGACCAGCGGATGCAAATAAATTACAAGATGACAGTGACAGGAAGTCATAGACAGACTGGCTGATAGAGTTCAACCAGGAAAAGCACAAGTTCATTATAATCACCAACAGAGGAAAGCAATATAAACATTACCTGGAATGACAACATATACAACTTAATAAAGGAGGAAAACGACACCAGGGTCTTCTTACAGTGCAATATTGACAGCTGCCCACAAACCAACAACGCGTTTTTTATCAGACCTTTGTCAGGTCTATTGTGGAGTAAGCGGCAACGTTATGGGACCCATTCACTGAAGAGAACAACAAATCAGTGGCAAATGTTCAGCAACAAGCAGCCCGCTTCGTGAAGAGTGACTACCGGTGACGCAGCAGGGTGGCAACCATGACAGAAAACCTGACATGGAAGACGCCTGCTGATGACAAGCTGGTGAACAACCTGGTCGACAAGACAACGAACGAACGAACCGCTGCACCAATACACACCAGAGACAGCGTCCATTGCTACTACAAGAACTCCACACGTGTCGACACATGCAAGAATTCATTCTTTACTAAGCACCATCCAAATGTGGAAAAAATCTACACAACAGTTAATTGGCCAACAACCAGTCAACATGTTTTGAAAGTACATTCTCTCCCTGTCAGTGCAGGACAGCTTATATAGTTCTTTATAGGTGAACCAATGTATAATAACCAGCCAAACTACGCAACTTCAGTGTATTCCATCCAATGTAGGCTCGAACCTGCACTAAACCACCTGCTGTCATGCTCCAATACACAAAGCTTGGCAATGATCTAGTTACATTTTACATGAGGCTAATCAGATTTAGGAGCTGTGATGGAAGAAGATATATCAGCATTACAAAGATCCATGGGGAGTTTCATTGACTGCTACATACTGGAATTGGCTCCAACTGTAGTCACATCAGATACTGAAAATGCTTTAGTATGTAATTTTGCATTTTTTATATATTATTAGAATAATTAACTTGCAACAAACAGTCATTCTATAGAAAACACACCCAATGATGAGTTTTATTTAAGAATATAAATTAATGATTTTTAAATAATCGGTGAGGCACTTAACATTAATTATTAAAAATGTATTTAACACGTGTTAACAATTTAATGAAATATTTGATGTAATTATGAAACAGACGGATAGGTACACACTTAAGAATTTATTAAATCAAACGCACAGATGCACACAAGCAAAGAAATGTACACGTCTTCCTTTATTATATCCGAATATACATGTTATGAAAGCCAATCTCTACTATACATTATATTGAAGCTATAGATGATCATAATATAGTTCCAAAAAGATACCCACCCAGTATCAATGAGGAAGCTTTTGTTCTCGCACACCAATTTATTTTCCGATTCCTTTAAGTTGGTCAGTTTGGAGCACCACCTGCTGCTTTGTTTAGTCCACTCACAATTTGCAGGCTAAAGACAAGCCAACATGCACTATTTCAGTGATAACAACTTTGAATGCCTTCTAGTCTGCCAGGTTCTAGATATACATTCAGTTTTTAACTACTCTGATTTGATCCATATTTAAAATCAATCAGAATCTGCAGTAAACAAACACTTTAGCAAAATTGAATCAATTGTTTTCTTAGTATTACTTACTAAATGCAATGTTCAGTACATGTTCTTAATTGGTAGCTTTAAAATAAAGCTAAGACAAAGTACATACATATATACACACACATACATGTATACATGCGTATGTACGTACGTACATTACACCAACAAATCCATGCCCAAAATTCCACGCACATATTGCTATTATGCATGTACACACGCACTAGTGACAAATGTAGTAATGTACCTGTACAGCTGTCATTGTTGTAACACCTGACCATACAGGTGAACATGTCAGAGCAACTATTACTGCCACAGCTGCTGACATGGCCACTATCATTGTTGTACCACCTGACCATGCAACATCCAACATCGCAGTAACTACTGCTTCCACAGCAGCTGGCATAATAATCCATGCCAAAAACTCCACACATATACTGTTATTCGCACACACGCATGCACACTTGTGGCAAATATATCTTTTGACGCTGAGTGTATTTACAAACAACTTACAGGTGACCCAAGCAAAGACTTGTACACAGCAGCTATCATCGTTGTAGCACGTGACCAAAGAGCTGAACATGCCAGAGCAACTGACACAACTAACTCTGTTGTACCACCTGACCATGCAACATCCAACATTGCAGTATCTATTGCTGCCACAGCAGCTGCCATAATAGCTGTCACAGCTTTCTGGATGACAAGAGCATATCCAGTGAAGTGTTTGGTCACAATGGAGCATGTCTTCGTAGACCCATCCTCAGTGCATTCAGCAGGTGGTTTGTGCTCCTTCCAACACATGGGTTCATCCACATCAGTCTCACTACAAATTTTACAATGTTTCACATCAGTGAAACCTGTAAGCAAATCCATGCACAGCCAACATATTTATTATGAACAGTTTGCCATATGATAAATGCATATCATGGATGTAGAATTTGGAAAATAAAAATTTTACATTTTTATTAAACCAAAAAACAACTGTTAATACAACCATTAGTTCGAATAAAGACGATTGACATAATATTGCTGTAATACATCGCTGTTGGAGAGTCAAAACACTGGAAGTCCACTTTGATTTGTACTAAGTGGTTGGTTCGATATGTGCCAAATAGGTGCATTAAAAGCCAACACACGAAATTCGACTTGTTTCGACTCTTCAACAGCGAAATGCAAGGTAAGGATTAATGAGCAAATGCCAATTATCTAAATAAAACTGCCATATGGTACACCAATGAAAGGAACGTTATATTACAAATACGACAATTTACATATATCAGTCAAGGGTGTACGATGTATATAAACAAAACATGGTTTGATTATCAGTAAACTTGTTGCTTTGGATATCACAGTGGCAGTGAATTTGAAATGAACCAACTGTGTCATCACAGATGTTGTATGTACTATTTTTAGAACCACTCCACAGGTGTACGTGATGTGTGTCCAATTTACATAATAATGACAAATAGAATGATGCTATCAATTGACAAAAAATGACCCATGCACATTAAGTTGGGTTAGGATGTAGTGGTTGTTTGCAGTATTTAATGTGGATTTATTTGGTTCATATACAGAATGTCCCTTCCTCCGCATCAAACATACTTACTGACTCCATTTACAATCATTGACTTTAGCCCTAATAAAAAATAAACATTAATTAAATAGATCAACACACAGAGTATTCCCAAGTATATGTTAACTAAGAAACAATACTTTATACGGAAAACTTAAAGCAAAGTAAAACTCGTGGTTTTAGGGTTATGCAGCTAAGAGATAATAAAACCACGTGCAACTAAAATCAAGAATATCCTGCCAGTGGTTTACTGAGAGTGTTCTAAAAGTGGGAGATTCTAGTCAGTTCTCCGAATGACTAGCGCGACCATTAAGCACATGCGTATTTCTATGAAATCAGGGTAACCTAGACTACAAGTGACGTATTAAAGGAGACTCACCGGCATACACAGAACCAACACAGTCTCAACAAGATTTTACTAGTAAACCACTGGCATGATATTCTTAATTGTAGTTACAAATGGATATGTTTTAGTAACTCTTCTAGGTGCATTGGCAGAAAACCATGAATTTTGTTTCGCTTTAACCTAATGTAAAAAAATCCTATAGATATTACGGTGAGTTTTGCTTCTTCTAATTATAGCACAAATCATAGTGTCATCAACAAATATAGTACACATTTAGAATAACCAAATTAATTTTCTTCCGATAGATAAATTAACTAAACATGCAAGTACATACCTGCACAACACCAGCATCTTGGATGATTCCTGAACTGCTTCTGGGTCATAGTCAAATGATAGTGTGAAGGGGTGTTTGAAGGATATACCATGCGGCAGGCAATGGACCACCGGCCCAACCAGGTGCTGGTTATATGGCAACTTTGGCCGGTCTGACGTATTGTAACTGAAGGCTATTGAAATTGTGCGCTCTTTTTCAAGAGCACCCTTTGGAATTGTCAGTGAGACATTTCTCACATGAATGCAGCAACCTTCTGGACCAACACGAAAGTTCCAGTACTGACGGTCATCCAACCCTGCAACAGCAGACAGTATCTGTTAGGGTCATGTAAGTATTCTGGCAGGTGATATTTCATTCTTTCTTACGCAGAATGTGCAGTATTGGTTTAATAATTATGAAAAATAGGCACTAACACGTGACAATCAGTTTGTTGTGTGACTTTTATATGAATATATATGGAAGAAGGGTGGTGGTGCAATGTTTCTTTTTAAAAAGGAACAATATTTATATTGTTCTCTCCTTGAACAAAGTTGGAAACTACTGTTGCGTACTCCATTTGGTGACTGTATCGGCATTAGCATCGATGCATGGCAAAACTGCTGGCAGTCTTAAATTTGGAGTCTTTGTGAGATACACCAGTAATATGCACAGCCAGCCAGCCAAGCTGTAGCATGGAAGAAAGTGAAAGGCATAATGTGGTTGTGGTTGAAGAAGCAGTGGAAGAGAGAAGCCTGAGTGCTATCAGCATGTCACGTGTATGGGTTGGGAATACAGGCAGTGGAAAACAACAGGGTTTGGAGAATCTGTATTGTGAAATGGGGTATGACAGGAGGAGGCGAATTGTGAGAAGAGATTGGAATGCAGAAGCACATGAAACTGTAAGATAGTTGGCAACAGATTGCAATGGGCAGGTCATGTACAGAGTGATTAAACATATTGCCACAGGGTAAAGTCAAAGGGTGGTGCAGAAGGAGCAGACCAACACAAAGATGGAAGGAATGTGTGAAGATATATCTAGAAAAGGCAGATGTGTAAAGCAGAGAGTGGGAGAGAAGGCAACAAGCGACCATGAGGACAAATATGAGAAAGATGCAGTAACATCTGTGCTGTGGCCATTACCCAATTTGGGAAGAACCATTTTTATACAAATATTACACTAAAGAAAATAATATATAGAGGAGAGGACGACGACAAGACTCAAGATGGTGATATAAAATAAAAAAAATGAAGGTGTAGTAACATTGGGATATGAAATAAATATAATTTAAAGAGAAAATATTTAGAAGCTTCTTGTCCATTGAAGGAAAACAAGGTACACAAACTATGTTATCTGTCATACCTCTGGATTCATCCTCATTGCCATATTGGACTTGCTCTGAAACAAAATATAGCATATTTTGTATGTGATATACATGCATGCATGCATGCATGCATGCATGCATGCATACATACATACATACATACATACATACATACATACATACATACATACATACATACATACATATTAAGTAGTTTGCATTCTTTGTCTGTCTGTCTGTCTGTCTGTCTGTCTGTCTGTTTATCTGTTCCCTCGTATCTCTGTCAGATTCGCATGTATGGGGCTGAAATTGTGTAGGCTTGAAGGTTTGTACAGTAAACAATATTAGAAATTCTCCGAGGTGGGGACATTACGTATGTTTCACGTAGACTACGTAACTCAGAAAAATAGTTACGTATAATTGTTAGCAACGCTATTCGTGTTTCCATCATTGTTATGTGATCTATGTCAAGCAGCCACCGAATGCTTTGTAATACCGACAGTTGTATATGATGTTTGTGGCACGAAGATTTCATTGCCATTGCCACTGCACTACCACAACTAGCCTAGCCTTGGCTAGTATCTATATAATAAAGTAGTTTGTCTGTCTGTACCCTTATATTTCCGTCCGTTTCACATGTGTGGTGACAAAATCTTATAGGCTTGCCCTGGGGCCTATGGTGGTGGTTCGTACATTAAAAATATTCTAAATCCTCTGATGGGATATTATGTATGTGGATGTTTGACGTAGATTGTGTAACTCAGAACAATAGTTACGTACAATTGTTACATGATCTACGTCAAACGTCCACCGAACGCTTCGTGAAATTGGCAATTGTATGTGATTTGTGTGGCACAATTATGGCATTGCCATCGCACTACCAAAACTAGACTGGGTAAGGAGTCTTAAGTTCTTGCCTTCTCTCCATTGCAATGCCGTTGGTCTTTAATATAAAATAGTTTGTTACTCTGTAAATCTGTTCCTTCATATTTCCATCAGTTTCACATGTATGGGGCTGAAATGTTCAAGGCGTGCCCGGGGGCCTATGGTGACGGTTCCTACATTGAATAATATTCGAAATTCCCAGGAGGTGGGGCATTATGTCAAAGTAACGAATATTTGACGCAAATAACATAACTCAGTACAGCTACCGGTATGTGCAATTATTAGCACATTTATGCATGTTTCTATCATTGTTAGATTTAACAAGATTTAACAAGATTGCCATCCCAAACAACAAGTTCCAGATGGCAAGTGAGCCATTGGCTTATCGAGAGTCCAACAATTTTCTCATCTATGTGTAGCCCGTCCTTATCAAATATCTGTCAATTCTATTTTTAAACATATTCACACTACTTACATTAACACAATCATTTGGCAGTTTGTTACGTGATCAACGTCAAACGTCCACCAAACACTTCGCGAAACTGGCAGTTGTACATGATTTTTTCATTGCCATTGCAACACCAAAACTTGACTTGGTAGTGTAAGGAGTCATTCTTGATAATAATAATAATTTAATTTATTTATTGTATTAATTCTGTGTAACCCAATGTAACTTGTTCTGTTTATAAGTTTATTATATTTAATAATTTTAATAGGTAGGAATTTATCCATAGCACTGGTAATTGTTTCTTCATGGAGGTTGAAGATTAGTATCCTGTTAAGTTTATAAAAATAACACAACAAGCAATCGCTAACACACAACGCTTCTGTTCCACTGGTGAGTTTTGTATGTGTGCTGTGGTCTTCAGATGTCAAGGATATGCTGTAGTCATTTAAAGCAGCTAATACTAGGAAGTGGTGATAAAACATGATTATTTTTACATTCAAACCAAAACCTCCCCTTCGTGTTATGCTCTAATGTACCTTTCTAACGAGGTATTATACATTGGAGTAGCTTCCGTTTGTCAATTTTGTAGTAGAAAAAAAAACAAGCAGTACAAATGTTACTTGTTGCATGAAATTGTATATGCATTAGGGTGTTGAATTTTTTTATGGAGAAAACATTATTTCTTCAAACAACCATGCATATGGGCTAAAAATGCTCTCAGTTTGATGAGAAAATATCTGTGTCAACATTTCACAGCAACACAGTGAGAGGAAGTGACCACTCTTGCAACTCAAATTATACTATCATACATATATACAAATCTATATATATAATGCAATATCTCAAAAACCGATTTTCATGAAATGTTCAATGTCATCAGACATGGTTTATTCCCTGGAAATGTTATTTCAATCAACTGGTTAGGTTAGGCTTTGGGTTAGATATAGGGTTTCGTTTCGTGGTTACGGTTAGGGTTGAGAATCGTAACTAGTTGATTGTTTTAACTTTAAACAAACAATTGTTTGAACATTTTCAGTGAATAAACTTTATTTGATGAATAGATCATTATAGACCAGTGCTGAAGCACCAGGAGATATCCAGGACTTGTAAATGGTGACCACATATTAGGGTTAATCATTCAAAACAACAGAACAGTTTGAAAATAATTCACAAATAGTGGATTTTTGTTGGCGAATTCTAAATAAATGTTTGCCTTTGTAGAAATGCAAATATGATTCAAGGTATAATGTAACTTGATTTCACTGAGAAGAATAATTTTCTCATGCAAGAAAATATTTCTTGAAACAAGAACCTTTTCTTGAATTAAGAACATTTGTGGAATTTTTTTCAACACAACTTCAAAATATATGATTGAATAAGAACATTTTCTTGAATTAAGAAACTATTTCTTACTCAAGAGAGATTTGAGATAAATATTCTTAATGCTAGGTTTTTTTTTTAATTAAGAAAACATTTGAAATAAATATTCCTAATGCAAGGAGTTTTTATTGAGTTAAAAGAAAGCATTCTTACCGAAGAAATAAATGTAAAATAAATATTCTTTAAACTACATTTTTTTGCAATTTGTGCACATTAATATTTCTTTCCAACCACAAAATGCTAAGTTTATGCATGTAGGTAAAGGAAACAATCTTGACAAAATAGAAATATTAAATATGGCACATGTTATGTCAACAGCGGATGTGTATTAGTTTGACATGCACAGATTGGCTGACAGTAATTCACCATAGAGGGGCTGCACTATTGCTAGCATGTTGCTCTGTGTTAACTTGTTGGCCCGAATTTTTTTATTTATTGACGAATAATGTCTGACTTGTTAACTGTGTGACATGAAGGTCCTACCAGCTATAAGACTGTCAGTGAATATAATTCAACTATAAAACAGGCTTGTTATCAAATGCATGTCAATACAAATGCATTTGACTTAATTGCAGATGTTTTATATTAAATTTGTATTATATTTTGAAAAAAATAAATGCACTGAAATACATTATTAACTATTATAATTACAGTTGCAAAGTTATATGTACTAAGATAAGCATCGTAAAACTATATACACTACAGTCTTACTTTGCACATGTGAAAGAACTGGTGGTGAGAGTGGAATCACCAGTCACACAGTGATTCTATAATCAGCTGAGGATACACAGTACTTTTTCAGAGTCTGCATGACAAAGAGCATGGTTTGAAATATTTACAATTCATACAATCTAAATGTCGATTTTATTAATGATGAATTTAATAATCAAATAACTGCAGATAACACAATGTAAATGTTGATTTTAGTAATGATGAATTTAGTAGTCAAACAACTAGCTGTATCTCATTTAACTTGGAACATAAAAGAACCATTGAGGACAACATGTACCCTGGCAGTGACCACCCTCAGTGCCAGCATATAAAGGTCGGCTTGGCGATAATGTTCTGAAAAAGGCTGGCTAGTTGAATGATACCTCAAAACTCCATACAATTGTAGTAACTACAACTAGTCAGTTAATAGAACGTTGCCGAGTACTGTAAACAACTAGAAGTGTTAGGATACCATACAAAATATCTGATCCTAGCATAATTTACAGTAACCAACAACACATGACATTTTAATTTAATGGTAATCTTTGTTCAGCAAACTTAGATTTTTAAATATTGTCAATGTGTGTGCTCTATGTATGCCTGACATGAGATTTTTATTTAGGTCAGTCTCCCATTGCATAAAACTTGTGACACACATGCAGTGAGCCCATACAGACCAGTGCCCCAGTGGTCCCATTAGGGGTCTGCAGTGAGCCCATACTGCCAGTGCCCCAGTGGTCTCATTAAAGGTCTGCAGTGCGCCCATAGACCCAGTGCCCCAGTGGTCTCATTAAAGGTCTGCAGTGCGCCCATAGACCCAGTGCCCCAGTGGTCTCATTAAAGGTCTGCAGTGAGCCCATAGACCCAGTGGTGCTCAAGTGGTCTCATTGAGGGTCTTCAGTGGGCCCATACTGGCAGTGCCCAAGTGGTCTCATTAAGGGTCTGTAGTGAGCCCATACTGCCAGTGCCCAAGTGGTCTCATTAAGGGTCTGCAGTGAGCCCATACTGCCAGTGCCCTAGTGGTCTCATTAAGGGTCTGCAGTGAGCCCATACTGCCAGTGCCCCAGTGGTCTCATTAAGGGTATGTAGTGAGCCCATACTGCCAGTGCCCCAGTGGTCTCATTAAGGGTCTGCAGTGAGCCCGTACTGCCAGTGCCCCAGTGGTCTCATTAAGGGTCTGCAGTGAGCCCATACTGCCAGTGCCCCAGTGATCTCATTAAGGGTCTGCAGTGAGCCCATACTGCCAGTGCCCCAGTGGTCTCATTAAGGGTCTGCAGTGAGCCCATACTGCCAGTGCCCCAGTGGTCCCATTAAGGGTCTACAGTGAGCCCATACTGCCAGTGCCCCAGTGGTCCCATTAAGGATATGTGCTAATGGGAGATGTGTTAAGTTACCAGTTAGCTTCCACATCTGGATAATCTAGTACCAGAGTGGCAGTAGAAGACATGCTGCTTATACAACTAGTAGGAAATACATAATAAAAAAGACCACTGGATGGTTTGACTTATACCCTGTCCAATCCCTGTTTGAAAAAATGACAAATGTGCTTGTGTGCATTTGGTGTTTACATCCCTGTTCTTGCATTTTATAATACATTCCTTGATAAATTATGCTCTTCATTGCAAGGTGCATTTTGTGGTAAAAAAAAATATTTTTTTATTAATGTGAAACATCAGAAATGACCATAAGAAAAAAATATCTTTATTTAAAATTGTTCCTAGAAAATAATTGAAAAAATATTTTCTTGCTTTTTTCTTGATTGAAGAAAATAATTTTCTTTTTTAAAGAATTATTTTTAGATATGAAACATTTTCTTGGATAAATAAGAACATAATATAAAATTATTATATTTTTGTAGAATTTTCATGAATTGAGAACATACTTTCTTAAAAAAGAACATTGTTTCTAACAGTGTATAAAAAAAATTTATTTTATTATTTTCATTAGTGAGGTTGTGAAAGGATTATGTGACAAAGTATTGCATATGTGTGAGTGTGTGTGCATGCATCCGTGCGTTCGTCAGTGCGTGCGTGTACATATATGTACGTATGTATATATCCATGGTACTTTAGATGAGTTCATCACATTAAGACATGTTTGTTTTTTATATATACTGTATTGTATTTATCTATTTAGTGCACCTATTCGCGAGTGACATCCAATATTGTCATGGAAACTACATTTATAAACTACATGATTGGGATTATTTGTAGTGACGGTATTTTTGTCAATGACTAAATTAGCTGTGTCTTACAATATGCATACCCTAGTTTGTACTTCGATAGACTAATAATATATGCCATAAACATGTCGTCGTGTGTGCATGCATATCTATTAATATAAAAAAATTCACACAACACATAACAATTGTAACACACTCACCAAGTGGCACCCGTACAGGTTCTTGCAGAGAGACAGGTTCACTCTGTCCAATCACATTCTCGACAAACACTCGTATCAAGTACTGTTTGCCTTTGTTGAGTTGGCTCACTTTGAACTCATGTGTGTCGCTGCTGGTGTAGCCTGCAATGGTGAAGTTGGGCGTTCTGGCGTCAGCCTTCTCGACAACGTAGCGAGTGATGGGTGAGTTGACGTCACTCACTGGAGCTTGCCACGTCACACAGATGTAATCAGTGCAGATCTCCACCACCTGCAGGTTGCATGGTGGCGATGGCTTGTCTGAATAAACAAATTGTAAAAATAAAATATATGGCTTTTCTCGGCACACTTTGAGATCGCGACCTAGAGAAGATGGCAGCCCTCGGTTATACTGATGCTAAAGTATCTTTTAAAAAGGATGCTGTGCCAACATTATTCTCTGTAGTGGAAGCTATATTGATGCCGTTAATTCGCAGAACCCGAACGGAGATGACTCCCACCATGCCGCTTGGATCGAAGGCAAGGGCCTCACAAGCGGGCTGCCAGGCACTAGTGCTATGGCTCCATCTACCTCTACGAGGGAACTTCCCAGGTCTGTCTATCGAAAGCGACAGCAAGCTAAACTAAATGAAAATACATAATTATTACATTCAAGTTTGGGGAAATCTTGACTGATAATAGGATATGTTTTAATGAAATTGATTTATTATTTAATGAAATTGCATAGCAATATATCAACACTTTAACACTTTTTTCTAATCAAATCTATTTGAGTGCTTGTTTCATGTTGTTTTATCGATCCGATTGGATATTGGTTTGTTACTTATGCATATGAATAATTGACTAAGTTACAGACTAATAAGAAAACAATATAGTATTTTAATGGTTTTATTACATTCTGAATGTGTTCACAAAATACCATTAAATCAGTATCTGTATATTTTACTGACAAATAATGTCCTTCGGACATATCTCACAAGTGTATGTGGTGGCTGGAAAGAAAGAAATAGGAAATAAAGTAACGGAAACAAAGTAACAGATTAACATTCATATAAGACCAGGGGTGAGATTGAGCAAGTCATGGAAGGTAGCCAGTCAGGCTACCAACCTTGCAAAGTGAAGTAGCCCGACAGCTTCGTAGGTAGCCCACTTGCTAATAAATACTTTGATGATAGAAATTAAATACTTTGAAGATAGAATGTATGAAAGACATCAATGACAAATAAAAAACATCAAAAACAAACAGTTTTGAAACATTTATTTTCAAGGCAGGATCAATACAATGTGATACATAATACTGAACAAAATACAGTATACAATTGTACACGTGATAGGTTGTTTTGCTTTCATAACTTGGTACACCAACAGTCTACGGGAAAAGTCTCCAAGCGTCACAGGACATCAGGTCCTGTGAACTGAACAGCTTTGCAATTCCCTTTGTTTGAAACAGGAAAACTCATCCACTTCAATTAGGGCTCAGATGCAGTGTTCAGACCAAAGGTTTACCTAATTAGATAAGTCACAAGGCTTTGAAGCAGGCTTGTTAACTAATGTAAATGCATTTGAATGCGCATTCAAATGCCTCTATAAAATGCCTCCATTTGCATTTGAATGCGTCCCTTAAACATTTGCATTTGAATGCGACCCACAAACATTTGATTTGTCAACCAAATGCACAATCAAATGCATGCGTAATTCTTTGATTATTAGTGTTAGATACACTTTCACAAGTTCACAACATGATATTGGAAAAATTGCTCTGTAATGACCCAGCCAGCACGCCGTCATCGGCCCGAGGGCGGATATCAGCGGCTGGCAGGCGGCAGTGCTCGGCATGCGCTTGCCGATCACAGCCCGCTTCCCAGCCGCAGATACGGCGCTAGCACTCGCGGGAGGTGATTTATCAGTACTCGGACCGAGGGAGGCCCGAACACTGATTTCTGACGCGCGCTTATACCTATGATTTATTACTTGTATTCAATTTCGCATGTGGTGTAGTGGAAGGTTTCCCGCGCGATGACGCACCATGCTAGAAGCGAAATAAAATTAAGAAAAACTAAAATGCGTATGAACCGTGTTATTATTCTTACAAAAAATTAACAAACCATGACAATTATGTTTGTAAGCTCCAGATGCTTACACTATTCACTGAACATTATTATTGTTAAAAATAATCTTTACTGCGAGTCTACCCGGGCCCATGCCGCCATATTTGAAGTCCGCTGTTTTACCGTTATAATTTTATATGCGACTGACGCGCCGCAAGACAAGGTACGATCCTCCCATTTCAGGAGGTTTGGTGCAGATTCATTATCGTATAGTTCGTGCATTATTTTATAGACTTCTATCATGTCTCCTCTTAGCCTTCGGTATGCTAATGTGGGTAGCTTCAGTAATTTTAGTCTTTCTATATATACTGGGCGATATAGTTTTCGACCTACTTAATAGAATACGCCGTTTAAAAAAAATCTGAAGAAACATTTTGTGTAAGAGATCGATATACCAAATCAGCAAAACCTACTTCATTTATTCAATGCAAACAAATTATTAAAACAGTTGTTTTGAGTCAAAAACTTACGAATATTGAACGTCTGAACCATGTCGCGCGAGTCGAGGAAACCGGAGGAATTCGACCTATATTTATGGCAAGCCGTACAGACAATCGTTTTTAATTTTACCACTTTGTTCCAATTATGTCAACTTTTTATAACAACCAGGCTTGACATGGCGCTTTATAAAACACATACACATATATTTGTATTGAATATATAACGTTAATGTAGTAAATTTGTTCTCGTATATTTAAATTGTTTTAATTATTCCTACTTTTATGACAAGACTAGCTTGCCATACATCTACCACAAAAAGGGCTATTATTGTCACGTGGCCAAGAACGAGACACGCATTAGCAGACGCTCAATAATAATGTCTGGTAAGCATGCAAAGTCGGTTTATACCAAGGTATGTATATCATAAACATGTTCCATGTTATAATATATATCAAACTATATTTTGCTCAATTAAGACTCTGTATCATTATTGTCGTAAACAGACGCTGTGACGTCTCTAACGCGATATCAAGCGAGATTTCAATGGGTCGAAAACTGGCGAGGGTCGAAAACTGTATCGGTAACTATATGACAAATCCCGCATACCAGGAAGTTGTTTTGTGGCCCTTCTCTGGACGTTTTCTATTGCTATTTTATGTTTTTTCTTATATGGATACCATACTGCTACGGCATATTCTAGGTGAGATCTAACCATTGTCTTATATAGTGGCAAGAAAGTGTGTGTGTCTAGGAATTGGAAAGTTCTTCGGATTATTTTTGTCATTTTGGTTGCTTTATTTACCACTTGGTTTATGTGATCATCAAATGACAATTTTGAATCGATAATTACACCTAAGTCAGTTTGCTTATCTGTGGTGGCTAGTGAATGTTTAACATTATTACTTGTCATGAAATATTAATTTTCACCTATATTATTTTTTCCAATTTCCATGTGTTTACATTTGTCTGGGTGGAATTTTAATAACCATTTGTCGCTCCATTGTTCTAGGATACTTAAATCTTGTTGTAGTATATCCTGATCATTTGTATTTGTTATGGCTCTAAACATCTTAATGTCATCAGCGAACAGAAATGTATTGGATTTAGTTAACTCTGGCAGGTCGTTTACGTATGGAACAAACAATAAAGGTCCTAGGACAGATCCCTGCGGTATCCCTGATGTTACTTTGTGCCAGTTTGATTCTTTTCCATTTACTGCTACCTTTTGTCGTCTATTTGTGATGAATGCCTCAATCCGGTTAACTAAATCATTCCTAATGTTAAAACTTTTTAATTTACTTATTAGTCTCGTATGTGGCACGGTATCAAAAGCCTTTTGAAAATCCATATAAATAACATCTGTGTAATTACCCTTATCCATTTCTGAGGTCCATTCATCTAGTATTTTAATTAGTTGGAGAACTGTTGATCTGCCAGAGATAAAACCATATTGGTTTGACTGAACAGACCATTGACTTTCATGTAACTGATGATGTGATTTCTAATAATTTTTTCCATGCATTTACAAACTACGCTTGTTAGGCTTATTGGACGGTAATTGCAAGCTAATTTCTTATTTCCTTTTTTATGTATTGCTCATATTTTGGCATCCTTCCATTCATCAGGAATACTTTATGTTTTTATTGATGTTTCAAATATTTTTTGTAATGGGAGACAGATATTTTCTGACAACTCAATTAGTAATCTGGCACTTATTTCATCAGGGCCAGGCGATTTGCTTATATTAAGTTCTTTTAATGTTAGTAATATTATGTTTTCAGTTACTTTTAGCTCATCCATCGCTAATTTATAGTTTACTTTGGGTGTAGTTGGGATAGACCCTGTCTGTTCAGTAGTGAATACACTGGAGAAGTAGTTGGCAAGAATATTTGCTTTTTCTTCATCTTCAGTTGTTGTTTGGGATTTCGGATTTGTGTGGTCTATATTCAGTTCCTCAATTCCTTGTTTAACTGTATTTTTTTATTTATAATAGTTCCAGAAGACTTTAGGGTTTTTCTTGGTTTGAGTGGCTAAATTTCGTTCAAACTCCTGTCGGAGCTTTCTGGTTAAAGCTCGGATTTTATTCCTGCTTTTACAATACTCTAAATATTTTGTCCCATCCCTTGTTTCAGTGTATCTTGTCCATAGTCTATTTTTACGTCTAATTAGTTTTCTGGTGTTTGCATTCAGGGGGAATTTTCCCTTTCTGTAATTTGAAACTTCTTTTTGAGGTACGTATTTATCTTCTAATAATTTTAGTACTGTTTTAAGGATTTCCCATTGGTCATTAACGTTGTCTTTACAGTCTTTAAATTTCTCTTCCCAATCTATATCTGAAAACTCTTTCCTATAACTTTGCACAAAATATTGAATGTAATGACACAGTGGTCACTTTTGCCTAGAGGGCTGAGATACTCTATTTCCTCTATGTTGTCTTCTTTGTTTGATAAAATCAGATCTAAAAGGTTTGTGTTAGTTGTGTCTCGTCTTCTAGTGGGATTTGAGACATGTTGAAACATGAATGTGTCTCTAAAGCATTCTACAAATTAAAAATTTAGGTTGCTGGGTTTAACTGATTTGGTCGTCCAATGTTTCCAGTTAATATCTGGGAGATTGAAATCTCCTGTAATTACAATGTGTAAGCAGAACTTCTAATCATATTTAGAAGTTCTGCGTTATTTTCTTCTGACCCCCCATCGCTCCTATATATGCATCCAAAGAGAAGTTTGGTTTTATTTTTAAGTTTAATTTTTATAAATAAGCATTGCTTGAAGGTTGAGACCGGGTTTATATTTTCTGCGTATGGGGAATTTAAGACGTATATTATAATACCCTACCTTCATTATTTTCTATATTCTTGGAGAACAATGTATAGCCTTCTAAGGAAAATTCTGGTATGGTTACAGTGCATTTGGGTTTTTTTGGTTTTACCTCATTAATTGCTATTATGTGGGGTTTCAATTCTTTGTTCAAATTCATTTTGCTTGTTCCTTAGTTGGTCAGCATTGGTATAAAAACACAGAATGTTGCCTATGTCATTAAGATTATTTTTATTAACATTTGTTTTACCATCCGTCACTCTAGCTGGATGTGTAGTCTTTACTGGCTTTTCCTTATCTTTCTTATTTTTCTCTCCCATGGTGGACCCCTGACTCTGTACAGGTATTCCCCCGACTTGTCTGCAGCTTCCTGCCTCTTTGCTTCTTCATAGAGCTTTTTTGATTCCTCCCTTTCTTGTTTAGTTTTGTCATGATCAATTTTTATGTTTTTGAACTTGTCATTTTCTCTGATGTGATGGAACCTTCGAAGAAGGGTTCGTTTTTTGTCAATATGTGTTAATGTGATTAGAACTGGTCTGGGACCAGTTACATTTTCCTTGGCTTCCCCAAGCCTCCGCGTTTCTGTGACATCAGTGTCTGTGAAGTTATTGTTTATTTCTGTACACATTTATAAAAAATTTTCTTTGTCATGTTGTTGTCTCGTAGTTTTTAGTTGTGATGTAGATTCTGGTAAGTTGAAAATTATTACGTTGTTGAGTCTTTTTTCTCTGTCTTTTGATTCCATGTTCTGTTCTTTTACCTGAATTTGTACGACTTCCTTAACTTCATTTGGGCTGATGACTTTGCTTGGGTTTTTTTCCAACTGAGCTTCTTTGATCATTTCGATGACTCTTGTTTCGTCCACTTTGGTTCTGATTTCTTTCTCTAGTTCAATGATTCTCTCTTCCACTTTCTTAAGGAACTTCTGACACCTTTCTTCGCAGCTTTTTTCATTTTTCAAGTTTTTCATTACTTTTGTGTCACATGGACAGGACCAGTGAATTTGTGGTTTGTCCGTCATAATTTTATATTCTTTATCCGTTATTTCAACACATTCAATGCAGTAATGTTTATCACAGTACTCGCATTCCAACAATTTGTGGTTAGGTCCTTTGAAATTTTTTTTACACCCTGTGCATATCCATACGTCATCATCATCAGTCATCCATACAGAGTCATTTTTACTTTTTGTCCTTGGTTATTTTTTACTTGCCATAACCTGGCTACTTTAGTTTTATTTATTTTATGTCTACTTTAAGACTGAGTTAGAGTAACTATTATTTATTGCTTATATATATATTTTTTATAATATTATGTTGTGCAAGGGATCAAGGCAGTGCTGGGAGAAAGAGATTGAGTCTGGGGGTAGATCGGAGACTCAGTGGTTTATTTACAGAAACGAAGAGTGATACCCAGGGCGACTCTGGGTATATTGAGTTGCCTTGATGAAAGGGCCAAATTAGTATAAGGTCAATAATTTGTGCAGGATGGTTGAAGAAGTGTATTTATGTCTAACTAATTTCTAGTGTTTTGTCTAACTAATGTTTATGTCTAATTTCCTATGTCTAAGTTTTGTATGTCGAGCTTTGCTTGGGGTTCTTTTTTTCCTTTGTTTACTTTAATATGGCGGGAAAAATTCGATTTCAAAGTTAAAGTTATTTTGGGAGTCCTAGAAGGTAGAAGTTATTTAATTTTTGGTACTGTTAACAGTATCTAGTTTGACTTGTGCTATAAGTTTAACTATTAGTTAAAGAACTTTGAATGGTTAGTTAAGATTAAGATTTTGAGCAGCTGTTACTACGTACGCTTGTGCACCGGAACCGGAAATCATCTTTATATTCTGTGAAATTTTCATTTCATTCTGCCCTGTATCGGTTGCTTAATTCGTTCTCGATCAATATACTTGTTTTATAGTAGTAAAATGTATACATTGTAAACTGTGGTATACCATGGTTTACCTGTTTCAAAACAACATGGTATTTTACCATGGCTTCCCTGTTTCAAAGCACCATGGTTTCTATGGTATATCATGGTATTTTACCATGGTTTACCTGTTTCAAAACACCATGGCATTTACCATGGTATATTTTCACAAAACACCATGGCATTTACCATGGTATATTTTCACAATTCCATGGGCCGTGGACACTTGGTATTGTTAACTTAATTGTTATGTTAATATTTCAGATGCTGTCCGAAACAATGAAGTGACAACAAATGGCACAACCATGAGCATGACATAAAGCGAGTCATCCAGGAATGGTTCCGAACTGCCTCTGTCTCTGATCGGGATGGTGGTAGGAAGCACCGAATGGACCGAACATAGGCTAAGCAAGATGTGGCAGGAGTAAACAATTGAAGTGAATGTTTTTGAGTACATTCATTTAAGTACAAGTAAGAGATGGTCAACGCTTATTTATTAAATATTATCGTATAATAAATTACACAAATCCACATACGATTACATATATCAACTTCAAAACATTTGTGATAAAATGTTAACAATATATGTATAAGATAATATGCTTGTATTGAAAGTAATGACATGGTGCTCTGGTGGCGTTGCATTGATCAGTTTAAAAAAAAACTCCAAGAGCATTGTTTATTTAAAAGAGAACCTGGAAAAATCATAGTAAAGTTATACTGTATAATCTGTATTCATAAATATACATTTGAACGGTTAACTGGCAGTTTAAGTTTGAATGTGCACATATATATTCATAGCAATGTCTAGGAAGGTTGCACAGTACATTGAAATTATATAGGTCGTTGTGTACATACTGAAGCCTTTCAAGAGAGTGAGTGTGGATTTTTACTGTGATTGGATTAGGGGTGTTATTGAATATTCGAGTGATGCTATCTGTAATGCGTTTGTTTGTCAGTTCAGTGTTTGTACTTTAAATGTGGATATTCCCATGACTTTTGTGCCATATGCATGCGCACCAGAATTATGTATTATGCTTACATTTTTTAGGTATTCAGGAAGGTTTTTGTTGACATATTAGTGATAACAGTTTAATTGTCATTTAAAGATATCTTCAACTTTTATTTAGCAGTTTGATACTTTTTAGCAATGGATAGAAGTGTGTGCATTATATACTGACTGTTTGTTATCATTTTTGTCGCCCACTTCTGTAGTTTTGTTATTATGTATACCAGTTACAATAGTTTATATGGGGAATGATTAGTGACTTAATGTTAATAGGTTTAATAAAATACATTGTGGAAGGTATCTTATTAAAACTGTACAACTCATATTGATTAATAAATTTTAAATGCCTATGTTGGGCCTATTTCAATCTTCATTGGACTTGTGGTTTTTTGCTTATATATATATATATATATATATTGGACGACAATGTACCGATGATTAGCTGCTCATAGGCCGACTTTGCCTAGTTTTGCCAAAATTAATATGTATGTGTATATATTATATACACACATCAAAACTAGGCACAGTCGGCGGATGAGCGGCTAATCATCGGTTTATAGGCGGCTTCCTATCGGCAGCCGCTTATGAGCCACCCTCGGACCGATGTTGAGCCGACGGACAAAACTTACATCGGCCCGCAGGCGGATGCCGATGTTGGCCCGATGGAAAAAAACTACATCGGCCCGCAGGCGGATGCCGATGTTGGCCCGATAAGTTTGCCGCCCTCGGACCGATGTTGAGCCGATGGACAAAACCTACATCGGCCCGCAGGCGGATGCCGATGTTGGCCCGATGGGAAAAAACTACATCGGCCCACAGGCGGATGTTGGCCCGATAAGTTTGCCGCCCTCAGACCGATGTTGAGCCGACGGACAAAACTTACATTGGCCCGCAGGCGGATGCCGATGTTGGACCGATAAATTTGCCGTCCTCGGGCTGCTGTAGGTGTGCTGGCTGGGGAGCAGTACCCTCAGCAGATTATGAAATCATTGTCTGACCTGTGAATCCAATGAGCTCTTTAAAAAAGTGCTCTGTAGGTCAACTGGTCAATGACTGAGCTGTTATTTATACAACATGAAAATCCCAACTGGTCTATAGGTTGATGGCTTCAGAGATTACCTGTTCATTGCAACAAATCAAACAATGCAGACAAATGACTCCCTTGTGTTGCATTAGCACTGTTGGGGTGGGTTGGGGTATCAGCTCATAGAGGGAGTAAACACTAGCCAGACAGCCCTGAATATTTACAGCCAGAGAGAGTGATTAATGGTAGCTGTAATTATCCACCAGGTTATCTTCTCAGTGACCCCATCAGTCTATTGTATTGGGTTCTCCTTCCATTCTGGCCTATCTAAAGGATTAGCCTTTCATTCCTTGCCATGGTTCCCAGTAAACTGTCAATTGTCTAGTCCTCCCTCCCATTTCCACAACCTCTGCAGGCTTGGAACTGTGTCATTCAGGCCTGGAACTGTGTGACTGCAGGACTGGAATCTAGTGGTACTTAATGGTTACTATAATGTACTACTGTATTTATTAAATAAATTAATAATATGATTGTATACATTAAGTTGTTTTTTCTCTAAATAAAACAAATCGTTAATATTAAACAAAAACATCTTAAATTAATACAAATACATTTGCAAATGTGTAAGCAAAACATTTGCATTTGAATGTGACCCCAAAACATTTGTATGCGTTCCTGGAAAATGGCATTTGCATTCGCATTTGACTCAAGAAACATTTGCATTCAAATGCGTTGACATGCATATGTTAACAAGCCTGCTTTGAAGACCTTCAATTACCTTTACCTTTCAATATAAATAATAATAAAATATATTTGATGAATGTTGTAGGATTATTCTGTTACATTTTTATACTATCATCATATTTTTGATGAACAGCTACTCCAAAAGCATTTTATTGTCCATAATATACTATAGACAGTGTGTGTTAAATCAATACTTGTTGGCATACCAACCTGGGGGGTGGTGATAATGGGGTCCCCTACATGGTACTCAATTCTCACACTTCCAGGGGATAAATAAATGTGATCCAGGTTATTTGCAATCCCTCCCCCCAAAATTTACCCCTTGGTCACTTGCCCCTAGGACACTAGCCCCCCAGACATTAACCCCTTGCCTTATTAGAAATCTGCACATTTCCCCCTTTTCATATCTTCTGGATTATTTGTAAGTTTTTATAAGAAATAGTTTTTTTTTACTTTTTAATATATGAACATAAATTCAAGATATGTATTGCCCTAATTGCAATCAATGTTCTTTGTGCCAGATCAGCCAAGTAAATTACTTGATGTAGTTGGAGATGATCCTGTAATCAAAGGATTATGTTTATTGCAATTGTGGAAGAAGCCAGTGACATTAGGACCCGGACCTGTTATTACAACTGAAAATATTTGAAAGAAACCATCTCAATAAGGTTTCTTTTGAATTGCATTTACCATGGAGATAAAACTGGATACACAAGCCAGAGTTGTCAGAATTCTGTGCTCCCAGTATTTTGCTGGTGACAAGATCATCTCAGACACACTCCAGGGGATAGGTTATTGCATTAGGCTAAAGTGACTGACTTGTCATTGAATGTTATGTTATTGTAGTAATAATAATAAAACTGCAAACTGATTTTTACTTGTCAATTATCATAGAAAAAAGGGGCAGACGTCCGGGAGGGGGGGTAAATAACGAAGGGGCAGATGTCCGGGGGGGGAGGCAAGTGACTGCAACCCAAATAAATGGTACCTGAATAATCAACTAATCAAAAATAAACTAACAGGAAAAACTTATCAAGAAAAGTTTGCAACTACATGACATTATGTGAATTTTTTTACTGAAACCCCTTACATTAAAAAAAAAACTTTTTTAATATATAAAATTGCAATATTAACCCAAATAATGACAGAGCTTGCATCTACCAGCTGTTTTTTTTATTATTCTCCTTTTTAATAGTGTTCCCACTCAAATGTTAGTAAGAAGGTAACAGGAAACAATTAAAATGTTATTTTGATTAAATATTATTACTATTTTATACATTATAAAAATACTTTGGGGCTACAAGTGTTTGTTTTGTCAGTTACATTGGCCTAAATTGATAATATGCACGCATTGTTTAATCAAAATGATTGTCAACTGATTTATACTATAATTTAAAAGACATTCATGATTAAAATAAATAAAAGAATGGCACCTAGCTGCAATAGTGATCAAGATGATGTTGGCTACCTGGTGGTATCCAAACTAAATCCCACAGGACCTAATTCCACAGGGCAAAATCCCATAATGTGAAAAGTGGAAAAAATCGCACAATAATTTTTTTATAATAACTGCTTGTAGGTAACACGGTTTAAAACAGGCAAAACAGAAGCCACTGTCCATCTGCAACATGGTAATCTAATGATGCAGATTCAATTAATCATAACTATCTTGCACATGTCTAATAATTATAAAATAAATGTTGTATTGTTTGTGGGATAGTTTCCATATTATATCTAATTATCTTTGTGATAATGTAATTGTTTTTTCAATTACTTTTTCAAGTACATAATGTTTAGCAGTCAAGCCCACAATTGTTTATTTTTTACATTACATATACTTTATGGTAATTGTATTTGACAGAAATATTGCGTATGACTGTGCATTGCATACTATTTGATCACCAAATAAGTAAAATGACACACACCCACACCCACCCCCAACCCACACACACCCACCCCAACCCACCCACCCACCCGTGTAACCTGCCCTCCTAAGATATGTGTCAACCTTGTTTTTAAACATATTCACGCTGCTAGCAGTTACACAATCCATAGACATTACTAGACAAGCTGTAGCTATGCTGGACCATTTTGAGATAATTAACTTAATGCAAAGTGTTATATATCATTGGAAAGGTATATTATTAAAATGCATCGTGGTATCAGTTGTATGGTTGTATGTTAATTAGTTTTAATTTTAGAGCACTTTAAAGACACATGTCAATGTTTTCAAAACACGTTTTTCTATTTTGATCAAAAAAGTGTACCTGGCATAAAAAATAGACTAATATTAATGTTAATGTAAATTTTTTTATATATTGTGGTGGTACTAAATGTTCTCAACCTGTGTGGGGGTCATTCATACCAGTGCATCCATTATTTTGTTTGCAAGAGAGCTGTAAGCAGTGCTATTTTTCACTTATTTTGCACATTTTTACAGGGGCGGTTGGTAAAAAATAAAAAAAAACACAGTATATACCCTAGAAATTGTTTTAACTCCGTCCGTTAGCGTTCCTATGTGCGTATTTATTTGATGAAAAATGCCACCCCTATACGCACCTTATTTGTATACTATTATTAAATTTAAACATTTGTGCCAACCAATATTCTCCGATAATCATGGCAAGTTATGCAGGGTATAATTTTTAGGAGAGCAATCGCTCTCACTCCCTGTTGCTAGTGCTAATTAATCATCCAAGGAGGCAAATACGCATAAAGTTTATGCATATTCAGCAGAAAAAAATTTAAATACCCTGCGATCTAGAGACACGTCGAGTAAAAAATTGCGTCGGCACTAAAAAGTACAAATATACTAGTGACTTTTTCGCACTGTACTATTATTTGTTTTGAACAATTTGCCCCCCCCCCCCATACTGTCAGCACTGTATTATTATTAAATTTGACCGATTTGCCACCATATACTACACTGTTATTTGGCACCCGAGAGTAGGATGAACATTTGAAAGGTGTATTATTAAGATACACCATGGTATCTGTTGAATGGCTGTATGTAAATTAGTTTTCATGTTAGAGCACATTAAAGAAACCCCCATGAACGTTTTCAAAACACATTTTTCTATTTTGATCAAAATAACTGTACCTGGCCTAAAAAAGATTACTATTGTGGAAGTACTCAAATGTTCTCAACCAGTACATCCATTATTTTGGTTGCAAGAGAGCTGTAAACAGTGCTATTTTTCACTTATCTTTCACATTTATGCAGGTTTGGTTGGTAAGAAGTAAAAAACACAGTATATATATTTTTTAACTCGTGTCTACTTCTAAGCATGTTTAACATGTATAGGTCATTAGCATTATTATGCATATGGAAAATATTTTTTACAAGGTTTTTTTTAACTGCAAACTGTTATGCAGATTTTTACAGAATCCTGTTCACAGCTGAACGTGTGTATCATGTAGGATGAACTGAAAGCTTTTATTGTCATATTTATTGCATTATCAGGGTGTGTTAGTAGTTAAAGTAAGAAACAACTATTATAAATATGTACATCATAAGTACGATGGTGTCCACTTTCTCATCATATCAATATGTGTGGATCGTTGAGTGAATAACCATTCTGACACAATACTGCATACCAACTATCAGTAACTGTTGTACATAATTTTGTACATAATATGCTGCTTCTTTACATATCATGGCATGTTTATCTAAAACCTTATAATTATATTATACTGTTTAAATACTGAGATTAGCATTAAATAGCCAGTAATACAACATATTAAAATGATAACTTTTTGTATTAATAAATGTTGGCTTTAAAATCATACTATCAAACTTAAAGGACGAACAGGTTTTTTAATTAATGTCTCACATCCCCTATTAATGTCATGTGACACAGACAGTTTTATACATCTTCACCCATCATCATACCCAAAATAGATAAATTGCCATAAACAAATATAAACATCATTAATCATAGTCACTATATCCAGTCGTATCCACGGTTATAATAATATTTATAATGAAAAGCAATCAGAAAGCACATTGTAAATCATATTAACATTCCAAGTGTAAGACTGTCAGCCTTGAGCTAATGCCAGTATTAGTATTACTAATAGTAATAATGGATGTCTTTCCTCGTCTTGTCTGCTTTGACAGGGCAGTCACGCTGTCACTTTTTAAGTTTGCAAGTTTTTTTAACATGTTTACATGTTTTATATCCCACCAAAATGAGCAAAACACCCTCCATGACTTCAAACATACACTGCTACACGATAATATAGTTCGATAGATCAATTACTACTCACACACGTACTTGAAGAACTTGAAACAACAGCGGGCTAGAACATCGCATAATTTAGTAATCTGACCTGTGTGTGGCGCCACCTAACGTTCTCATAGCTAGAAAATTGTTGGCTTCGGTGGAATACAAGTAAATGGGAAGAAGCTTCTGATGGAAGTAGATACAGGTGCCACTCTCTCGATCATCAGCGAAGAAATGTTGCACACACACACTGGCGAAACTCGGCACGGCCTAACATGAGGTCCAAAAGGACACGCTTCGCACATATACAGGACAGTGTGTGAAGTCATGCGTGTCATCAACGTCATGGTAGAAGCTACAACTGGCGACCAACATCGGCTCATGGTTGTGCCCGGCAACGGTCCAAGCTTACTTGGCAGGAACTGGCTGAGGAAACTCAAATTGGACTGGGCTGTGGTTTATCAGTTGAATACATGACACTCAACACGGAAGCAGAAACCTCAACTGCAGGCTGTACTGGACAAGTACGCCATCGGGTTTACATACTCGCACCAAGCAGTTAAAACCGACGCTCCCAAGATCTACGTAGACAATGAGGCAATCCCCAAGTACTACAAGTCGCGACCACTGCCCTATGTAATGCGAGACATAGTGGACAAGGAAATTGATCGACTCCTGGCTGAGGATATCATAGAGCCCGTCCAGTACTCGGACTGGGCCGCCCCTGTGGTACCAGTAATGAAGGCAGACAAGAGTGTACGTCTCTGCGGTGACTACAAACTCACCGTGAACCAAGTAGCCAAACTGGACAGATATCCTATTCCCAGAATAGAGGCTTTGTATGCACAGCTTGGGAACGGTACCACGTACACGAAGCTCGACATGCGTCACGCGTATGAACAGATCCAGTTACATCTTGACAGTCGGAAGTACGTCACCATCAACACGCCGCGAGGTCTTTTCACATACAAGCGACTACCCTACGGAGTGTCATCAGCACCTGGCATATTCTAACGTGTCATGGACTCGCTCTTGAAGAGCATACCGAACACGATGGTGTATTTGGATGATGTGTTGGTGACAGGACCAACAGAAGACGAACATTTGCAGACACTTGATCGCGTGCTCGAACGACTGGTTCAAGCTGGGTTCCGCCTGAAAGAATCCAAGTGTCAATTCTTGAGTGACGAGGTCGATTACTTGGGTCATCGGATCGATGGTGAAGGCATACACCCGTCCGGTGAAACACTGTCAGCAGTCCGTGATGCTCCAGCGCCCACCAACATAACCGAGTTACGCTCATACCTTGGGATGGTGAATCACTATGGTCGTTTCTTGCCAAACTTTGCGACGATGCTGGCCCCCATGCATCAGTTGCTGAAGAAAGACACCAAGTGGTACTGGAGGAAGACACAACAAGAGGCCTTCAACAAGACGAAAGAGATGCTGAGCTCACCACAGGTCATGACTCACTTTGACTCCTCCAAACCGTTGGTACTCACCTGTGATGCCTCTCCATATGGCATTGGGTCCGTTCTTGCTCACGTCATGGAGGATGGGGCAGAGAAACCCATAGCGTATCACTCCAGAAGTCTCTCGCATGCTGAGTAAAACTATGCTCAGATTGACAAAGAGGGTCTGTCTGTCATAGTGGGACTGAAGAAGTTTCACCAGTACTTGTGGGGTCACAAGTTTACCATCGTCACAGATCATAAGCCGCTTCTTGGATTGTTTGGAGAAACGAAAGCCGTTCCACAGATGCTGTCGCCGCGGATGCAGCGATGGGCCCTAACACTGGCTGCCTACGAATACCAGATTACCCACAAGCCGGGTCAAAGCATCCCACAAGCAGACGCTCTTAGCCGCCTTCCGGTAGATGGCGCTCCGAGACATGTACCAGTACCAGCTGACACGATACTGACGATGCAGTATTTGGACATGTCTCTGCAAGTGACATACGTCGTGAAACATCGCGTGACCCTGTGTTGTCACAAGTCTTCATCAGGACGAAGGATGGATTTCCAGATCACGACGACAACAAACTCCTGAAGCCGTACACTCAACGAAGAGATGAACGCAGCATCCATGATGGTTGTCTCATGTGGGGCACACGCGAGTGATTATTCCAAGTGCCTACCGCCAAGCACTGTTGGAAGAACTGCACAACGCACACTCTGGGATCGTCCGCATGAAGGCGAAACATGACCGTCATGCCAAAGTTCGAACCTACCAACCTGGTGAGTTGGTGTATGTTCTACGGTAACACTGCAAGTTGGGTACCGGGCACGATCGATCTTCAGACTGGGCCGGTATCCTACACAGTCCATCTCGAAGATGGCACTATCGTACGCCATCACGTCGATCAGCTGCAGGGAAGACTGTCGAGTCATCAGGTGGCGCCATCGGTGCTGCCTACGCCGATGGACACATTCCAAGAGTACGTGGCTGAGCCTTGTGAAGAGTCTGAGGCCTATCAACAGGCGCAGCTTCGCTCACCAGCTAAGCCGCCCGCACCAAGTCAGCAAACTGACATTGTGCCTGCTGCAGCATCCGTAGCAGAGCCTCGACATTCTACACGCATCAGGAAGCAACCTGAACGCTTGGTAATCTTGTTAAAGTAGTATCACATTGAACCCTGTAGTGCTTTGCTTGTTTTATAACAGTAATTTGTTTTATAACTCTCTCGTTTGGACTTTCCACACAGTGACCAAGGACTATTACTATTTACATGAAAATTAAATTTTTAAGTCTCGGTTAAGCGGGTTTCTCACTGAAGTTGGGAGGGATGTCGAGTATGGGAAAATCTATGCTCCCGGTTTCACCGCCAGAGTTCGGAGTTCAATGACTTGTCTTGTTCCGGTGTAATGACCTAACCATGCTGTCCTAAATAAATACGTTTCATACATCACAATGGCATATGTAACATTTTATACATTCTAATGAAGCTGGTCTTTGAGTTGTAGATGATATATGTTTAAATGTTTCTGGGGTATGTTTTCTTATAACGTAAAAGGTACACGTGATGGATGCCAATTATTTTGCAATGATGCAAAATATACGAGGGAGCAGGGAGTGTTTATGAAATTTAAATAATCATAGAAAATAAGACAGGTTAGCTCATATGACAATGACTAAATATAATTTAGTAGGAAATATGTGGTATGGTGTTTACACAGGTCTGTGTGATGTGCCTAGTGCTGTAGTGTAGTGTGTAGTATGTAGTGTGTGCTTCATACTCTCGCTTTCAGCTACAGCCGCCTGATAGCTCCTTGTAGTGAAAAGGGAGCCGAGTGCGTAAGTCTCCCCTGCTGGTACATAGCCTCTCCATAGACAAGACTCTAGCACAACCTCCTCGTGGTACACTGCGGATACTGGGCACCTTGCGGCCCCAGGCAAATGTGCTAGGGATCTCGGAGCAGGTTGGAGCCTTAAAGGTGCAGTGTGCAGGGCCTACTAGCGTGTGGACACGTCCCGGTGCTGCACCATTCCAACCCCCGGCTATGGACAAATAGTACTGGGTAGATCACGCTCATTTGCCTTGGTACGCAGGTGATCTAGGAGAAGGAAAACTCCGACATAAAACCGCAACAGCAGGTCAGCCAGGGCAACGCTGCTAAGTGGCTAAGATGTCCCAAATATAATGATGGTACAAATATTGTTGAGCGAGAGGGCTACCGCGTCCGGGGTAACCGACGCGCCGTCTACCTTGGCTGCGGCGAGAAGACAGCGAAGACAAAGGGAACGTCAGGTCGGCAGCGATCCAGAAATGAAGTCCGGCTAGGCAGTCTGAACGTGGGGGTGATGAGCGGGAAAGGAGTAGAGGTGGTGGAAATTATGGGAAGAAGGAGAATGGAAGTATTATGCATCCAGAAGACTAAGTGGAAGGAATACAGAGCAAGGACGATGATGGGAGGGTACAAGCTCAAGTACACTGCACGCAGGAGGAGATGGAAGAATAACAACGATCTTGCATTACCATCATATGTAGAGGGGAAAGTGGAGTTATCTGATATTACGGATACAGAGATGCAAACCGGGATGAAAGGGATGAAGAAAGGAAGACACCTGGTATCGATGAGATGCGTGTGGAGATGGTAATGACAGCGGGGGAGAGTGGAATCAGCTGGACAAAGAGGCTGCTGAATACATGTATGAGGCAAGGTAAAGTACCAGAGGAATGGCGGACAGGGCTAATAGTCCCAATATGGAAGAAGAAGGGAGATGTGCAAGACCCAGGGAAATACCGAGGAATCACACTTCTAAGTCACATCATGAAGCTGCTAGAGAGGATCCTAGATGTGAGGATCCAAAAGAAAGTAGAGCAAGAATTGGGTGAAGAACAACAAGGATTCAGAAAGGGCAGAGGGACGACTGATGGGATGTTTGTATTAAGACAAATGGTAGAAGAGGTTGGAGATGCAAGGGAGAATGACAGTGGGATTTGTGGACCTGGAGAACAAAAGGAAGAGTTGTGGTTGGATCTGGGTTGTCAGAAGAATTTTTAGTTAACATCGGTTTGAGGCAAGGAAGTGCCCTTAGCCCTTTACTGTTTATCATGGTGATGGAAATAATCAGCAGGAAGATCATCACGAAGGATATTCTCAGGAAGATGATGTATGCAGATGATCTGGCCATAATAGCAGAAAGCAAACAAGACCTACAGGAAGTGTTGGAGGAATGGAAGGGGGTGTTCGAGAAGCACCGACTGCGAATGAGCCTAGAGAAGACAGAAGTGATGTGGGTTGGACACCAGAGAGAAGAGTTGAACATCAGGTTGGATGGTAAGGAGATTAAGCAAGTGGATGGCTTTGTGTACCTTGGAGGAATGGTTACGGAGGATGGGCATTCAGCGGCAGAAGTGCGACGTCGGACACAAGCGGGAGCGAATGCTTGGAGAAAGGTAGAGGGAGTCATGTTGGACAGAAAAATTTCAAAAAAGCTAAAAAGGAAAGTCCTGAGAACATGTGTTACACCAGCATGCCTGTATGGTCTGGAGACAGTGGCGTTGACAGAACAACAACAACAGAAGCTGCAAGTGTGTGAGAATAACTGGGTTCGGCGAATAACAAGAACAAAGAGGGTGGACAGAAGAAGGATGAATGACCTAAGGAAAGAGGTTGGGATGCAATGCAGCCTAACAGGAAGATTGGTGAGAAGCAGGATGAGATGGGCAGGCCACTTGGTAAGAATGGATGCAAGCAAACTAGCAAAGAGAGCAGAGGTGGAAAATCTTCAAGGACGCAGGAAAATGGGAAGGCCACAGATGAGATGGGAGGACTGTGTGAGGAGGGACATGAGAAGTTCGGTGGAGGATGAAAGATGGAGAGAGGAAGCAGCGATAGAAAAGTATGGAAAGAAAGAACAGAAAGAGTGGCTCGACAATATTTTACCTGACCCTTACCCCTGTACAGCAGGGAACAAGGAGGAAGAGCACAAATATATAGTAATCTCCCATATTATGTGAAATTAGCTTTAATATTCATACTGTAAAATGAATTGCCACTATTTTTGTTGTTGATAAAAATGTAATACTTATTTTGTATGGTTTCTCTGTAGTAAAACTAATAATCAAGCTTGGTAGTAATATGCACTAATCATTTCGTGTTCCTATTCAGTGAGATGTGCATCGTCAGCAATGCCTGCCCATTGATCTACTGGAAGGACAATGTCTGCCCATTGACCTACTGGAAGGAAGGACAATGCCCACAGAATGCCCCGTCTCGCTCGGCTGGCCTAGCGGTACTTGAGTGTGACGGCCTCCTCCTCCCCAGTGGAGAGAATCTTCAGCACCGCCGACAAGATCTTTCGCCCTGACCGTGCCAGGAAGACAGATGCCCACTTTGAGGTTCTAATGTACACTAAGTGCAACGGACACATCATGTGATGCTGTGATGAGACACACACTGACGAGCAATGCCATCCCATAGTTGCTTATTTGGCTCACCATTTTTTATGTTCAATAAATTTGATGTAAACCGACTTGTACTTTGTTGCCCCTTTCACTTACAAAAAACGAATGATAGCTATAAAATAACTTGCATTTGAATATTATAAAACACTTGCATTTGTATAATTTAAAACACTTGTATTTGCATTTGCATTTGAATAACATGAAAACACTTGCATTTGCATCATTTAAAACACTTGCATTTTCATAATATAAAAATGCATTTGCATTTGAATCACTTCAAACACTTGCATTTGCATTTGCATTTGATTAATTCCAAACCCCCATGCATTTGCATTTAAATACAGTCATGTCTCTGTGCATTTGAATTTGCATTTGATTAATTTCAAACATTTGTCTCTAAACAATGCGCTCACTCTCATTTGAACCCAAGCCTGGTCTGGACCCAAATGTTTCCTAGTTTACATAAATAAACGGTTTAAAAACACCTGTTCCATTGTATAAGTATATGGACAACAGTACGCTATTCGAAGTATATGGTAAAAAAGGTGTTTCTGTAATCCAAGAATCAGTTGATATCGCCGCTAGGTGAACAGTACAAATTGATATGGAAATCAATTTAGTAAAATGCAAAGAAATGATCATCAGTTATGCACAAGATAGGAATTTTCGAAATAACATACCAAACATAATGGTAGATGGGATGGATGTAAATAAAGTAGGCCATGCTAAGCTTCCTGGCGTTACAATTTCTCATGATCTAACATGGAATAAGCATGTGGAGAATATTGTAAAAAAGCTGGGAAAAGATTATAATATTATATATTGTACTATTATCAGTTAATACGAACAGCCAGAGTGATCTCGCCACAGTATATGTAACTGTTGTAAAACCTGTATTGGAATATGCATACCCTGTGTGGCATATCAATTTGCAGAATGACCTATCTGACAATATCGAAACGATACAGAAATGAGCCCTAAAAATCTTTCCTGGCAAACGCTATGCAGATATACTCAAATATTTAGGTCTACATACATTGGAAGAAAAGCGGGACTGTCTGTGTGAGCGATATTTCAACAAGATGAAAGTAACTTCACATAAACTGAATCATCTCTTACCTGACAAAAGACATATAGATTATGATATAAGGCATAGTAATACGTACCCATTGCCAATAACGAATAGGTATCAAAACTCTTTGATACCATGGGGCTTACACAACTGACAATAAATACTATAATAATACTATATCTGCCGCACCACTTATCATGGTAGGATTTGTATGATTACTGTATTTTATGATTATTGATTGTTACAAGTATTATTTTACTGACTGTATACTTATGTGAATCCTGTCATCTCCCCTTGATTTATTATCGGTCCGCTTCCATATTTTTTTAGCTATCATTGCGAAGAAAAACAACTAAACTTATTAGGTTTGAAATAGCTGAGCTGATGGCTTAATGTGTGCACACACCACTGCATACCTGACTATTAATAGGGGATGACATTATGTTTATAAAATAGTGAATGGTTACTGGATTGAAACTATTGATATTAGTTACTTAGTTCACATTCACATGAAATATTTATATATTAACAAAACCGTATACATTATCTGTTGACGAATAGTTCAGAATTGTGCATAGGAGAAGCATATGTGTTTAGTGTCTTCCAGATGGAAGCTGGTAATAGTGGTATGGCAATTTATTCAACAAATGCGCAGTATTTTTGCAAGTGTCAAAATACCTTGTGACATTGTCATTCATTGTTATAATAATAATACATTTACGAATAACAATACATTTATGACAATAATAATAATAATATAAAATAATCTTAAAGTTAACTTATGTTCCAGAGCCTGCCTTTCCTGTTTAGCTTTCTTTAGTTCTTCTGTTCATCAGAGTCAAGCGGAACAGAAACAGTTAATGTGGTGAGTGACATTGTTTTATTTGGAGGCAGTTTACCATCCCAAGACACATATTAATAAAAATGCTTCAACTTAGTCACCATATCCAGTAAATATGTTACATATTAATTTATCAATATAATAATTTAAATATTGTACAATACAAATATAGACATGAATTACATAGGAATAAACATAGGCAGCTATAGAAACTATTTAAGGGCATTCAAACAACATCCGAAGAACAAAACAAATGTAACTGTTATTTTACTGAAAAAAAAGATACATTATTTTTAGTTGGGACTTATATAAACCTATGCTTTTTCCGGCCTTCCCTATTCAGGATATTTAATAGATAACATTGTAATAGGTATGGCAACTTATTAATCGAATACACAGAATGTTTGCAAGTGCCACAACACTTAACAATATGTAACACTCTCATTCAAAGTTATAATAACAATAAAGTAGTAATAATAAAATAATAATAATAAAAAATTTTGAACTTCTTAAAATGATGTATATTAAATTACCTTCCAAAGCTTGTCTTTCCCGTTCAGCCTTTTTCCGTTCTTCTGTTAACCAGAGTTGAGTGGAACAGAAACAGTTAACGTGATGAGTGACATCATATTATTTGGAGGCAGTTCATCATCCCACGAAACATATTAATGAAATTGCTTAAACTTAATCAACATATCCTGTTAATATATAATGTATTAATTGATCAATAAAATAATGAAAATATTATACAATAGAAACGTAGACACGTATTACATAGGAATAAACATAGGCAGCTATAGAAATTATTGAAGGGCATTCAAACAACATCTGAACAAAAAACAAATGTAACTGTTATTTTACTGAAAGAAAGATACATTATGTTGAGTTGGGACTTAAGATAAACCTATGCTTTTTTCTGGCCTTCCCTATTCAGGATATTTAACTGATAACATTGTAATAAGTATGGCAACTTATTAAATGAATACACAGAATGCTTGCAAGTGCCACAACACTTAACAATATGTAACACTCTCATTCAAAGTTATAATAATATTAAAGCAATAAAGTAGTAATAATAATAAAATAATAATAAATAATAAACGTGTGAACCTTTTTAGATTATGTATATTAAATTACCTTCCAAAGCCTGTCTTTCCCGTTCAGCCTTTTTCCGTTCTTCTGTTCATCAGAGTTGAGTGGAACAGAAACAGTTAACGTGATGAGTGACATCATATTATTTGGAGGCAGTTCATCATCCCAAGATACATATTAATGAAATTGCTTAAACTTAATCAACATATCCTGTTAATATATAATGTATTAATTGATCAATAAAATAATAAAATATTATACACTAGAAAAATAGACACGTATTACATAGGAATAAACATAGGCAGCTATAGAAACTATTTAAGGGCATTCAAACAACATCCGAAGAACAAAACAAATGTAACTGTTATTTTACTGAAAGAAAGATACATTATTTTTAGTTGGGACTTAAATAAACCTATGTTTTTTTCCGGCCTTCCCTATTCAGGATATTTAACTGATAACATTGTAATAGGTATGGCAACTTATTAATCGAATACGCAGAATGTTTTCAAGTGCCACAACACTTAACAATATGTAACACTCTCATTCAAAGTTATAATAACAATAAAGTAGTAATAATAAAATAATAATAATAAAAAACTTTGAACTTCTTAAAATTATGTATATTAAATTACCTTCCAAAGCTTGTCTTTCCCGTTCAGCCTTTTTCCGTTCTTCTGTTAACCAGAGTCGAGTGGAACAGGAACAGTTAACGTGATGAGTGACATCATATTATTTGGAGGCAGTTCATCATCCCAAGATACATATTAATGTAAAATACTTAACCTTAGTCAGCATATCCGGTAAATAGGTTACGCATTAGTTGATCCATATAATAATTAAAATATTATACAATAGAAACGTAGACACGTATTACATAGGAATAAACATAGGCAGCTATAGAAACTATTTAAGGGCATTCAAACAACATCCGAAGAACAAAACAAATGTAACTGTTATTTTACTGAAAGAAAGATACATTATGTTGAGTTGGGACTTAAGATAAACCTATGCTTTTTTCTGGCCTTCCCTATTCAGGATATTTAACTGATAACATTGTAATAGGTATGGCAACTTATTAAATGAATACACAGAATGCTTGCAAGTGCCACAACACTTAACAATATGTAACACTGTCATTCAAAGTTATAATAATATTAAAGCAATACAGTAGTAATAATAAAATAATAATAATAATAAACGTGTGAACCTTTTTAGATTACGTATATTAAATTACCTTCCAAAGCTTGTCTTTCCCATTCAGCCTTCTTCCGTTCTTCTGTTCACCAGAGTCGAGTGGAACAGGAACAGTTAACGTGATGAGTGACATCATATTATTTGGAGGCAGTTCATCATCCCAAGATACATATTAATTAAACTGCTTAACCTTAGTCAGCATATCCAGTAAATATCTTACACATTAGTTGATCAATATAATAATTAAAATAGTGTACATTAATCCAGAAATAATTTTTGTTTCGTTCGACATTTTTCGCGTGAAAGACTGCATAAGCAATTTACACTGGCTAAAAAACTCAATTACTGAAATCGTGCCTATAAAATGGAAAGATGAAATGTTGTGTGATATGCATGAAATAATATCAGGGTTATTAATTTTACCACCATAGTTTTACCAGTTAATGAAACATTTCAAAAGTGGGAAATTAATTGTCATCAAGAAATCGGAGACACATATTTCAAAAGTAGGAACAACTGCTTTAAACACCCTTGCAGTGACATCATAACAGGTAGATGTTTGAGTATATTATATATATATTTGTAACTAATTAAAGTTGTCTTGTTTGTTTATATGTATATGTGTGTATATATATATATATATATATATATATATATATATATATATATATATATATATACATTCTGAAATACTTATTGATAATTGTTTCGTGTAACTTTTCGTTAGCCTGATCTATTAGAATCATATTAATTTTGCAATTAGTTTTGGTAGATCACTAATATAATATAGAGTATGAATTGCTAGTGACCTTGAAACACAATAATAACACTATACAAGATTGCATGCCTTGGTATGACAAACTACATATATGCACAACTGAAAACGTTACTAAATTGAACTATGCTACAATGTTTGACCTTTCGCAAATGTAGTACAATATGCTCAGCCTACTACTTATGAGCTTGTTGTATGCTTAGTTATAGTAATCATTCATTTTAGTCTGCATCGCTTTCTAAATGTTTCCTGAAAAAAATTGACAACTTTCACATCATTTGGTATTTTTTTCTAGATTTTGGCACCATGAGTTTGGATATTGGAAATTCCATATTTGCTACTATATCCTCATACAGCATATATGGGTTGCTACATGAAACACTGTTTTATACTAATCATAGAATGGGTGGGAAGGTCATCTATCCACTACCATTCATGTAGACCAATTGCTGACTGTACATTTGTATACCCAATCACATCATATTTGGTATATACTAAACAAATTATATCGAATTACATCACGCCCGTTCAGTTTTGCATTAATCATAAAATGGGTGGGAAGGTTGTTTATAAACTACTATTGATGTATACCAATTGCTGACTGCAAATTTGCATAATCACTCAAATAACCTATGGTGTATTCTAAAACATGATATCGAATTACAACACGCCCTTATTATTTTTGTATGCAATATTCAACCTAATCATACTTTGTATACGTACCTGCTGCCTCCCACATGAACAACATGGACAAAAGCTTCCTGCTCTTGCCTGATTTCAGAAATTGTTCCAAATCAGATTCCTTTATCCGCCTCTTATTACTCTCCGATTCAACTCCACTGGTCATGAGATGCTTTAGATTGGTTTGCAGCTCGCCAGGTGCCAATGGTGGCAGTTTCTTACAAATGGATGCTTTGATATATTCCATCCTAGAAAGAGAACAGTAAGAACATCGAAGCTAATGTGCGATAGTTATAATATTTTCTATACATTGTTAATTGACAATGTTACAATGACTCCAATAATTGTCTTCTTCTGAATGGATAGAAGTTGCTCAGCCATATATCCTTCTACAGCATAAATATTTATCACCATATTACTGTTTGTGGCTGTTTACTCTATTGTGCAGTAGAATCGCCGATGGCAATGGATCTCCATTAAACTAGTTAGTCTTACCAGAATATTTAACAAGATTGCCACGGAAAGAAATTAAGTTCAGAAGGTAAGTGGATAAGGAAACCATTGGTTGTCAAGAATTGAACAGTGTTTCATGTTTGTGTAACATATCCACACATAAAACATAAATAATTTGTCCCATTTAGTTATCGTCCTCTTGGAAAAAATGAACGCTTAAGATCAACATCTTAATAACTATTGAGTATTATAAAAAAAAACGTATTTTGATGTCTTCTTAATCTACAGGTATTTAGTGTTGTTAAACCGCATTCCATCCATTATTATTCTTAAGTAAGATCTATCAGTTCAGAAATCAGCTTAGTTGCTCTTCTTTGTATGCTTTCTTGCTTTTGCGTGTCCTTCTTATGATACGGCCTCCATACGTGTATGCAATATTACAAATGGTGCCTACTTATTGCTTTGTACAGGGGTACAGTTAGCAATATTTTTCTATATGTAATATTTATCCTAATTAGTCCGATCATGTTATTGTTCTTTGCAGCCGCAATCGCACATTGGGATGAAACTTTCAGGAGAAGACTAGTTGTTCAGTTGTGCCCAACCCTACGCAATGATCGGTCAGTTTAAATATGTATACGTACTGAATTAAGTGATTCAAGCTCGGTTTCGAACCCAGCAGGTATCAAAACATCAAGTCTGTACTCTATACAAGCACGCATACATAGGCATTTAGGGGTTTATTGCATCGCATGTGGGTGTAATGTGTTGTAGGTCTATTATATGGTACCACATATCGGTTCCCCAAGACCACTTGGAACGACAATTCATAAATATAATATTAGTAATATTCACATACGAATCTCACCTTCACAAATACAACAAAGATTAAAACATCTACTAATAGTATATGCATAGCAAGTTATTCCAATGTGCACGGAATTGTGAGAGTTGAGTATGAAATGTTACTCCAGTCAACAGATAGTTGTACGTGTATTGTATACATGTGCATATTAAGCTACCAGAACCCTTCGATGAAACTGCACAAATCGTTCTAGCAGCTATTATATCATGTACCGAACAAAACCAAGCAAGAAACGCAATGAAACCAGTGTATAGTTCATTTACCAGTTTCCAGTTCCAATAGGAGCAATCTCAACGGCAAGAGCCAGCTCCTCTGGAAGAGCTGTCTCCTCTGCAGGAACTTTCCACTCTGAAAGAGCTCTCTCCTTTGCAGGAGCTCTCTCTTCTGCAGGATCTACCTGCTCTTTAGCACCTGTTCCGTCTGCAACAAACATTTAGACTGTCATTACGACAGAACACAGACGTCGTGGTTGTTTCTTGTTTATTCTGATGATTACCACAGCGCTGACAAAATACACTGGTCATGAGTAATTGCTTCAAATGAATTGATGATTAGCACGTTAATTAATACATTGCCAGTGTTCACATAAAATAGTTGTACGCCAATACTTGATCTTATTTCATTAATATAACAAGCAATTGAGGTTGGCGCAACAGTACAATGAATTATCATTTCCTGGCATGTCAGTTGTTATTTTGTTGACATTTATAAAACACATGTTTAATAACAATTCAACATTTAATGATGTATTTAACAGTGATCAATCAAATGCCACCTGTTGCATGCACGCATCTTGCAACAGTGTTGCAAATGCACATGTGTATTCAACGTCTACCTCCTCTGGAGATGAATCTGACGGCCTTTACGTTGAACACCCATGGACGTTTACACATGAAAACTTGCACACGTCCATTTGAGAGTACATCTACTACGATGCCGGCTGAACCCAGAAGCTACAAGAGTCAATTTATTTACTCGAATCAACACAGTATTATTAACGTCTGCGTGCGTGTGTGTGCGTGTGTTTGTGTGTGTGTGTGTGTGTGTGTGTGAGTGTGTGTGTGTGTGTGTGTGTGTGTGTGTGTGTGTGTGTGTGTGTGTGTGTGTGTGTGTGTGTGTGTGTGTGTGTGTGAGTGTGTGTGTGTGCATATATATATACATATATATACATATATATATATATATATATATATATATATATATATATATATATACATATATACATATATATATATATATATATATATATATATATATATATATATATGTGTGTGTGTGTGTGTATGTGTGTGTGTGTGTGTGTGTGTGTGTGTGTCTGTGTGTGTGTGTGTGTGTTTGTGTGTGTGTGTGTGTGTGTGTGTGTGTGTGTGTGTGTGTGTGTGTGTGTGTGTGTGTGTGTGTGTGTGTGTGTGTGTGTGTGTGTGTGTGTGTGTGTGTGTGTGTGTGTGTGTGTGTGTGTGTGTGTGTGTGTGTGTGTGTGTGTGTGTGTGTGTGTGTGTGTGTGTGTGTGTGTGTGTGTGTGTGTGTGTGTGTGTGTGTGTGTGTGTGTGTGTGTGTGTGTGTGTGTGTGTGTGTGTGTGTGTGTGAGACGTACGATTTGGTGTAGTCAAACGAAGGCCCGAGTTCAAGGAATGGCCATTTTGGTGCGTGCGTTTGTTGACAACGGTTAGCAAATTAACATCGTTATGATATATAGAATAAGATAATAAGGTGAAAAACATTTGGAAAAAACCAACCGGTGCTACCATTGTGATTATAAATATTCAATAATTAAATCAATAATAACCTTCTGCATTTCATTGGTCCATCCTCCGTGAGCTTTGTCCTGTAGAGCCTTCACCTTCTTGTAGGAGTCGATCACCACTACCAAGTCACCAACACGAATCTTCACGTTTGTCGTGTCAACTACCGTCAGCAGTTTCGGATTGAACCTTTGGCTGAGACAAACATATTCATTATCATTATCGAGACACCTTTAGAAAGAGCAACTGGGTAACTGATATTTAACTTTTAAATACTGCGGTCACTTTTACATTTGCCAGTTATGTTTGATAAACATTGTTGCTGTTGTGTGTCGTTCTTTCATGCTCAATGTCAATAATGACGAAATTACATTTATTGTATTAATGAAAGCATGTTTCGTTACCAAAATTGTATTTTTGTTTAGAATTGAAGTGACGTCATGATCATAAAATATAACTTCCTACCCAAATGTCTATTGTGTCAACATAGATTTTTTTTACAGTCGGTTATGACACACTTTGATATATTTAAAAAGGTTAAAATATTTGCAACATTGTTTCATTGTATTTATAATAATGCATGCATTCATGCATGCATACATACATACATACGTACATACATACATACATACATACATACATACATACATACATACATACATACATACATACATACATACATTCATACATACTTACATACTTACATGCATACGCACACATACATACATATATATACATACGTACGTACGTACATACATACATACATACATACATACATACATACATACATACATACATACATACATACATACATACATACATACATACATACATACATACATACACACATGCATGCATGCACACATACATGCACACATACATACATACATACATACATACATACATACATACATACATACATACATACATACATACATACATTACAAGCATCCGTGCTTGCATACATACATACATACATACATACATACATACATACATACATACATACATACATACATACATACATACATACATACATACATACATACATACATACATACATACAAGCATCCATGCATGCATGTATACATACATACATACATACATACATACATACATACATACATACATACATACATACATACATACATACATACATACATACATACATACATACATACATACATACAACTCCGTTCGTAAGTCATTATGGCGTTGGATTTATACTGTATTATTTGCTTCTTTAAGTTGCCTGTGGAGGTGACGCTTAGCTTATAAGAGAGAATAGTCTACCTGTAGGGCCGACGCCTAGCGCTATAGTAAAGAACTAGCTTTGGTATGCAGAAATCACACGTGATCATAGCTGCCCAATAGTGGTCTGTTTGGCAGTCGCTCATTCTGTCTTGTTTACGTTCGTAAGGGATTATGGGTTCGGATTGTGTTTTTACGGAACAAAATATCGGTTTCATGATTATTTTGTTTCAGTAACGTTGTTTAACATACAGAGATTCTGGTTGATGTTTTACGAAAATTTTCGGAAGTTAACAACCGCGATTTTCTTGCGTTTCCGAAATGACAGCAACTGTCAAAGTCGTAGGCAAAGTCAATCGCCCTACAATTTTTTTCTATCTGGCTGTTGCTGTAGTAGGGGCGAAGATCTCGTTCATCAGAAGCGTAAGTATTTTCATGAAACGGGAAACCTTACAAAAACGCCATAAACAGAGCAATAAACACGTCTTTCGTGTCTGTATGCATTCTTATATGTATATCACTAAAGTTACCTGACAATAACCATGTAAAAGTGTGAAATTACTACCTTTTTGTCAGAACGCATGTGCTTGTCAAAGTTTGTATATAACCGGATGTTGTTGTGAGCGAGAATAGCAAACGGGATTTCCATAGATCTATATAAGGTCACGCTAAGAATTGCCGTCTGCTGGCCATAGAGTTACATCATTAATAATGTCCCTATAAACTACTAACTTACTAACGGGTGTTTTATTTATGTCTGTGCTGCTGGCCCATTCTGGCCTCATTCTACACGAAATCGCGTTTGATCATTTGACCCAAAGGCAACATCACGTGCACAGTATGGCGGCTATTTATGAAATCTTTTCTGTGTGACCGATAAATGTACTCATAAATAATTATTTGGAGCACATTTCTTCAGTTTCTTGACGCCTAAGTGTCGGTTGTATGTCACGGAATACATATGTGAAACGGTTAGTGTGTATCGATTTTAAAACTTAAGTTATTAGTTCCGTAGCCATTTGGCTACGGAAAACCCAAATTGGCGAGTTAGTAAAACCCGGTGTCGACTTTCGCCCCAGTCCCACAGACGAAGAGTGGGGCGAACAATATTGCCTATCAAAGTCGAAGAACTCGAAGTATCGCGACGACAACATATTATCTCGGTTGATTATGACTTTTTTTTATAACAAGCGATGATTTCACTTGGTCTGTTTTATGATATATGAGTTGCTTCGCATTATAGTAATTAGTGCGTGATTTCCTTTGTTTTTTTCGGATTCCTCTTGATTCTGGTAGCTTTGGTTTTGCCTTTGCCTTCGTATGATCGGCGCAGTAAAGTAGTACAATGGTCAAAACTCGACCCCCCAGCGACCCATAGTTTGTTTACGAATTCGACTGTGAGTATGTACCTTATTCTACCCGCGGTACTCCAGCTAGTGGGTAGCATGTGGGTGTTACGTGTACATACGTCCACGTGTATATACTATATCGCATAGGCACTAATTTTGCACCGATAATGACACCAGTAGTTATCGCTGGACACAGCTTTGTTGCCCGCCTAGAATCAATGGTCGACATGACATCCCATACAATTTACACTTGCATACATGCAGTATTCAATTTGTGTCAAAAAGAGGAGGTCACATTCAATCCCTTCGAAATATGTCGCAATACGTTATTCGAGATAATCCAGAAATAATTTTTATTGATATTAGTGAAATTTATAGAACAATTATATCCAAACTGTCAGCCATAAATTACCTTCATCAGTATTACAACCTTTCGGAGCCTAATGAAAATTTTTTGGTTCAGAATTCGCTGTTAGGAGTCAGACATTTAGGCACACTTCCAGATTCTAGGATGCCTATTTCTTTTCTTTTTTTACACTAATTTTTTATCATGTTATCACATTTGTACATCACCATTGAACGAGCTCTTTTCCAGTCGATGTACTTTCGGGCATCTTTTGTCTTTTTCAGAGTATAGGAAATTACCTTGTCAAATGGACATATTGAAAATATATTACAATTCAATCATGTACGTTTCGAACCAAGTGACAAAGCAATATATATATAACATTCCATTGTCCTAGACATTCCGCAGGTCGACCTCATACCATCTTGGTGCATGCTCGTTCCGATAACCATTGTCTTGTCACACATCTACAGATGTACCTGGTGTGCCGAGGCACTTCACCAGGCCCAATTCTCATCCTTCTGGTCGCCCAGTGTCACGTGAACAGTTTGTATCCACTATGAACAAGTGTTTACATTTCCTTGACATAAATACTTACAAAACACACAGCTTCATAATAGAGGCAGCATCACGTGCAGCACAAAATGGCATGTCTGATGCACACATTTCTGTCATATATTCGGCTTGTTTAAACATGTTGGGCTGTGGCTGCCACCATCTGCTTAGCAGATGGTTTGTGGCCGGTGGCACCAACATTTTGTTGCATTTTTAGATTTACATTCAGGGTTAGTATGGTTGGACTTAATTCGACCAGTAGTAGAATGTCTAGATGTTGATATGCAACTGTGGGACTAGTCGCTAGGACTTGTCTTTATATTATGTTGACAGCCATTAAACATCCAAGGCCAGTATTTCTATAACACTCTTTGTTCTTTGTTGTTCTGTATGTAATGTATACTCATTAGTTACAATTACATGTAAATCCTGCGACATAAATAAATACATACATACATACATACATACATACACACACATACATACATACACACATACATACATACACACACACATACATACACACATACACACACACATACATGCATGCATGCATGCATGCATACATACATACATACATACATACATACATACATACATACATACATACATACATACATACATACATACATACATACATACATACATACATACATACATACATACATACATACATACATACATACATACACAAATACGCACGCATGCGCCCATGTATATTATATATTATTACAGAATAAATCCACATAGCTTTGCGACATAGAAGTGCATGTTATACCACCCACTCACTTGGTGTCGTCCGGTAATTCAACATAAACGTCGCTATCTTCATCGATGTTATTTACGATAGCGTTCTTGCCGAGAACCTGAAATAGAGCCCAGCCAGTATGCACAAATACTAAGTCCATATCTGACGTCGATGTGGTATTACGTTATGTTTTGAAATATTTGTGTATTTGGTGTATAATATTATGTCGTTGTTTGTGGAATATGTCACTAACATGGTGTTATGTTGATAAAAATAATAACACATATGCCTATATTTTGTTATGTCTAACAAAAAGTGTAGATAACGTGACACTATTTTCTTAAATCAACCTTTATGTAACTGGTTCAAATACACAATGTAGTCGTGTATTGTATTCCAGTGACACAATGTCGCCCGATTTCAACTTTACTGGCAAGAACCATCATATTCGGGCAGCAAACGGGGTATATCTACATATTTGGTCCTGCGTTTATTCGTTGTGGTGTTACTACTGGTTTCACACTGCCGTTGATTAGAATCCAGCAGTTTTATAATCTCAAGTCTCAAGTGGTTTACTCCAAACAGCCCAAACTTGGGCTAACGAAGGAGTTTGTGGTGGACTGTGCGAATGCGATGTGGGTGGTACATTCGACTAAAAGACTAGTATCATTAATGTTGCTGAAATGGTTTTTATCTGATGGTTTTATTTATTTTATGTATAGGATGTTAAACGAACATTTTTAATAGGTTGGTTATGTGTATGGATACTGTCGCTGCCTTGCCACATGCACACATAGACAGTCTCCATACCCACACCATGGATAAGTTTACGCTGAGCACTGTGTTTTAAAGGCAGTTTAGGTGAGGAGGTGTGGTGAAAGGGAGTTCCATAATAGCTTCTTGAAATGATTTTTGGTTTTTTATGTTGGTAATTTTTGGTGGAATCATATTCCATATGCGAATGGCTCTGGGATAAAATGAAAAGACCATTGCATTTATACGACACCTGGGGGCTATGTATTGTCCACGGGTTCGAGAGCGGCTTAGTAGGCCTGGAGGGGGGGGGGGTGATCTCAATAATGTTGTTTAGAATTTTGAAGAAGGTTGTGGCTTGTTTAATAATGCGTCTTCGTTCGAGGGTTGGCCATCCAAGGGCAGTAATTAGATCTGCTGGATTTGTGTTCCGTCTGTAATCATTTTAAACAAATCTGGCAGCAGAGTGTTGCACTCTTTCAAGGCTTTTAACTTGTGAAAAGGTGTGGGGATTCCAATGGGTGAAGAGTACTCAAGTTTTGGCCGGATTAGCATGTTGTAGGCTCTTTGTTTAACTTCGGGTTTACATGGGCCAAGAGTTCGTTTAATCATGCCTAAACATTTCGAAGATGTTGACGTTATGTCAGTGACGTGATTTGTCCAGGTTAATTTGGAATCCAATTTTACTCCGAGATATGAGTGGCTGGATACGGTGGATAATGGCTGGCCAGAAAGCGAGTACTTGTGTGTGCTGGGTTTAGTTTTGTTTGTTATTGGAAGGTGGACACATTTAGATACATTAAATTCCATTTGCCATTTGTCTGACCATGTTTGGAGTTGGCTTAGGTCAGTTTGGAGAATTTCGTGGTCGGTTTTGGAAGAAATTTTACGATATATAATACTATCATCTGCAAAAAGGCGTATAGAAGATTTGATGTTCCCATTTATGTCATTTATGTAGAGTAAGAAGAGGACAGGTCCTAGAACTGAACCCTGTGGGACACCAGATGTGACATCTGTAATGTCCGACAGGTCACCGTTAACTGAGACTCTCTGTTTGCGGTTGGATAGAAAAGATTTGATCCAATTTTGAGTGTTTCCAGTGATTCCGTAGGAGGTCGATTTTGATAGAAGACGTAGGTGAGGCACTTTGTCGAAGGCTTTGGCAAAGTCAAGCAGGATTGCGTCAATTGGGGTCTTGTTGTCCATAGCAGTCATCCAGTCGTGGACTGTCTCAATGAGTTGAGATTCACAAGACAGTCCCGACTGGAATCCGTGTTGGAAGTGGAGAATGATGTTATGCTTGTGCAGGTGTTTCCACATGTTGCTTAGGATGATATGTTCCATTACTTTACAGAGGATGCAGGTTAGCGTATATCCATTATGACCGCCAACATGGTATCGTTTTGATCACATTATATGTCAATTTCTTAAAGCAATATCACTATGATTTTAAAAACTATTCTTGTGTTATTGCTTGCATACATTACAATACAAGCATTGTGTTGTCTTACTAAAAATAATATGACAGGCTTAAAATTAAATAATGCAATACTTGTCCATACATATATGATTACCGTTATGGTAAATGATGATAGTAATGATGCAACGCCTGGTCCATTGCAACGTTGCTAGTCGTCATTCCTATGCTGCAGCAATGTCTAAATACAATGATCACATGTTTTCATTGTTATTCTCTATACGTCAAACGCCAACATATAATATATAAAAACTAACGGACGCGTATAATTTCAATTCAGGAAACCATGGAAACATAACTCCCATAAAACGGTTGGGCGGAATTTCCTACAAAGCAGTCCCAAATAACTACGTCTGATACTACGTTGTTGCCAGTATGAAAACAAACGATTGACTTACTGAAATCAAACTTGCTTTCCATCCACCATGACCTTGCTGTAGTTCCATCACCCTATCTTTGTTTTTCTCGATGACGACGATGTCATACCTAGAACACATTTAGTAACAAATAATTTATTGATAATGACTATTGTAATGATGTCACATGTTTGCGCTTTTTATACAAAACAAACCGACGCGTAAATAGAATGTTCACAACAATACATGCATTTTATAAGGGAAACATGCTTGCTTGAATATTTAGTTTTGTACAATCTACAGTAAATACCAAAAAAAATTGTACTTTTGTGTTCCTGGAAATAAGTGTGTACGACACGTCACGTTTACATATCAGCTAGGGTACAATCTACTGGGCATCAATCATTCTGCGACTCTTACTGCCACATAATATCATGGAATATCTAGTATGACACTGCCAGTCCTAGGTAGTTGAGTTACATAGTTGGAATGAATTCAAGGTGAATTGATATCACGCACGGATACAACCCAAAGCAAATCGAAACTTCAACGATAGAAGCACAGTTTCAAACTAATTATTGAGAGAGAAAATGATTCGGAGTCAAATAAAGTGATTGGTGCATCATGTCTAGGAAAAATTAACTAACATTACAGGAAACACTCGTGATAGAGAAAGTAGATTCTACCTCTTGAATGGTCGAACTCTCCCATCCTCTTCTTCTGTGTCTTCTTTGTCGCACAATTTCAGAAGAGCCTCGTTGTATGCCAAACTGCAAAATAATGTAGCGTAGGAAGAAGACGACGATAACAATAACAGTATGTCGACGGCTTTTATTTTATAACGCCGAAAGAAAAAGGTTAGGCAGTTCGATCCGTACGCTGATCAGCTAAGGATGATCAGCGAGTTACGAATCACTGGCCGACCCAATCTAGTCCCATTCAACTGCTACCGCACCCTCACAATGAGGCTGTTCAGTCACTGCCCGTGTAGCTGTAGCAACAAGGCAGGGACAGCCTGTCCTCCACCGGGTCTAGTCAACGTTTGTGTTTCCTAGCTATTTCTGCCTGACAATTCACGTTTGCTATTGTACATTGGCCGTTTTTGGATATGATAATAAAATTTACATCCTACAATTCCTTTATATTTACACTGTTTTCTTTTTATTTGTGGTATTCAAAAATATGTTCTTTCTTAAAGTTCAAATCGTTAAAACAACAGCATAACCATCTTCATCCCTGACAAATATTAACATTTTAAAAACCAAATGGTCTAGGTGTTCTGATAGCACCAGTATGTTGTCTATCAGTTTTACTCATCAGATTCTGATTATATATTAATGGTAAGGTATATTGGGGCAAGGAATATGAAATATGACTTGAAAGAAATAGTCAATATACTTTCAAAAATCAATGATCTGGTTTTATGTGTTGTATTTTAATGAATAAACACGTGATTAAATTAGCAAATCCCCGGATCCCTCAAGAATTCTACTTTCTCTAAAACGCACCTAAAAAATCCAACACGCTACGATCGTGTTGTGTTACTATGTTTCTTGAGAACGAATAAAATATACACATGCACACTCACGCTACGCCATCTGGAAACTGTACCACAATGTCCCTGGATCGTTTACCCTTGACGACGCCAACTTTGCCTAGATACTGTTTGGAGAACAATATATAAGATATGTTAGAAAGTTGAATGCACGAAAACCTGTATTATTTCAAACAAGTAATGGAACTGTGTTCACCACATGTGAAAACAAAACATAAAATATGAATATCAATAATTATATACTAATATCAATAGGTAATGTTTTGATTTTACATAATCGTGTAGCCATCTACTCAGACAAACCCTGTGTATGTTTTGACCATTGTGTTGTATGTATGCTGCGAATCAAGAGAAGATAATTTCAGATTGTCAGACAGGTCCATTATATTTTCGCTATTTCATTTAACCGTAGTAAATGCATCAACAAATGCACAGGCACATGTGTATGCATGAGTGTTTAAGAATTGTGGACCACCTTCTATGAACAGGATAAGGATGATAGTGGAGAATAGTGCATTTGTGAAATCTTTCTTTAAAAACACGTATTTACGTATATGAAGTAATCACGGTAATAAACTATGTACGTGTAATTATTCACATAATATTAAAGTTACTACATTTTAATTTCATTCCAAGTATTTGTATGTGTAGGTATGAATCTAATACATACTGCTGCCCAGGTTTATAGATTATAGCCATAGTTACAAATATGTTTAAACGAAACGACGTTTCCATACGTTCCACACCATTTACCTGATGTTGCGCGCTATGCATAGGCAATCTGACACTTTCCATTCCCACAACCATGTAATTTCCAACGTGTGCTATTTTAGGGCCACCTCTATTAATGATACAAAAACAAGCAGTCACCTTTTTCATTTCTTTGTGCCAGCCACCATGGCCTTTCTGAAGGCGAATGACTCTTGACTCATCAGCATCAACCCGGACCCGGCTGCCCCTGCCAAACTTCTGCAACGAGACCTCGCTACTTTACTGAACGAAGAATGTTCTTGCAATTGGATATTATATTCTTCACATAACATGTTTTGTGTGCATGCAATGTGTAAAGCATAAATGGAACAACAACACATAGCAAGACCAAGTTGACGTGGATGAAAATCGATGACTTGATATGTTTTTATTCTTAAACCCGAATGGTTTGTGTCCCATTTTCTTTACACATCACAAACCTGCCACATACGTTTAATTGTGTAGCATTCGATTTAAAACGGCATAATCGCAGACAAAACGAAAATATAAACAACCACTTCTAATGACGCCTTCGTGTGTAATTGTCACTTTTTTATAGGAAAGTTGGCAACAACGTAAATAACATATCCTGCGGAAACGTTTGGAAAATTGTCTAAAACAACACTATTATGACTGTCTATGATCAGTCTTCCATACCTCGTTGTGGTTGTCGTCGTCGTCGCTGTCGCCATAGCTGTCGACGATACGTCTCTCCGTGGAACTTCGTAGCCATTTCGATACTTCATCCAATATCTGGAGGGACCTCATCCCGGAATCAGAGTCAGAGCCACTGCTTGATGTATCATCACATTTTGTTGTGTTCGAGATTGGACCAATATCTATTGGAAATGATAAAATGTATTCTTTAACATGGACATCCAAAGCAATAAGCTACAGTTTGCATTTAGACAAGGAACACATTCACGTATTGAAAGTACACATTTTTTATCAATGGGTGGCACACCCCTTTTCACATATTTAAAATTTTACAGAGTCAGAATGTAATTTATTCTAATAATTTATTGTCCTCTGTGGGAAGGAATATGTGTTTAATGTATGCACATATATATATATATATATATATATATATATATATATATATATATATATATATATATATATATATATATGCATATGCATATATATATATATATATATATATATATATATATATATATATATGCATATGCATATGCATATGTATATATATATATATATATATATATATATATATATATATATATATATATATATATATATATATATATATATATATATATATATATATATATATATATATATATGCATATGTATATATATATATGTATATATATATGTATATATATATATATATATATATATATATATATATATATATATATATATATATATATATATATATATATGCATACATTAAACACATATTCCTTCCCACAGAGGATAATAAATTATTAGAATAAATTACATTCTGACTCTGTAAAATTATAAATATGTGAAAAGGTGTGCCACCCATTGATAAAAATGCATTTTCTGTTGGCATCTGTGTTGTTCTGTTTTGAAGAAACTAAGATTGCAACTTATCATTTCTGATGACGAACTGGTTTTATATATATATATATATATATATATATATATATATATATATATATATATATATATATATATATATATATATATATATATATATATATATATATATATATATATATATATATATATATATATATATATATATATATAACATAATACATATTTACCAGATCTGGCGATGAGACGTATGGCTTTCAATTTGTAGATCCATGATATGTCGGAAATTACAACATTAGCACGTCCGCTTGGCAGAACATCCACTACTGTGCCAATTTCACCTAAGTTCTGCAAAGGATAGTTGGGTTAACATCTATGTATCCAACAAGTGTACATTAAACGATACTAATATGAATAGCACAAGGTAGCAGTATATATGCGAATACCTGACAATACAATAAAAGACCGAATGATCCGTTTTTGTCATTAGAGCAGAGTAAATTATATGTGTGTGTGTGTGTGTGTGTGTGTGTGTGTGTGTGTGTGTGTGTGTGTGTGTGTGTGTGTGTGTGTGTGTGTGTGTGTCTACAATATAAATGGAGAGATGTGAACCTCTCGCATTTCCTCATGCCATCCCCCGTTGCTTTTGTCCTGCAGAGCCTTGACTTCATCGTAGGAGTTGATCACGAACACGAAGTCACCAATTTCGATTGCCATCTTCGACGTGTCAACGACCTCCAGCAGTCTTGGATTGAAACACCACCTGATACAGATACACATTTTATCGCCAATCATATCAGAGTGACAGAGTAGAGTGAACAGAACAAGACAGCTTTTTCCAGATATAGTAAGGCATAACACATAGTCGACATTAGCTGCTGATTAATAATAATAGGCCTATTTGTGATAAGAACGTAATTGGATGTAGAAATATAATTAGAATTATATGATTCGGTAGTTGGTTCTATGCAGAATATCCTTAACCATTCAACTAAATGACAAACAAATAAACACTAAAAACCAATCTGGTGAAACGGGGGTTGTATGTTGTTCTAATATTTTCGTAGACTTGCTATTAGATTTAAATTGTAAATGTTGATATATTTAAACACGTTCCTGTGTGACATAAGTGTACAATAATGCATATAAGTTGACACTGTTTGGTAATTTATACATCGTCTGATGCTTGTCACCCACTCACTTGGACTGGTTGATACACTTCACGTGGACGTCGCCGTCATCGTCAACTTTGAGTACATATCCTCTCGAGCCAAGGACCTGAAAAACAATTAGGTGCTTTCGTTAAACATAAACTGCAGAATCACACTACGACAGTGTCGTGTACCGTTTTTTGCGTAGATGTGGTAATAATAATAGCAACACGTTCATTTTTCATATAGTGCGGTTACCTTGAAATCTCAAAACGCTTTCCATGAAATGGTCCCTTGTCCATAATGTGCTAGCAAGATGATGTGCTTTGGTGTAAACAAATGAAACTCGCACTAAGATATTTAGTTTCTCTTATTTTTATATAGTGCGGTTTCCATGAAAGCTCAAAGTGCTTTACATAAAATGGTTCCTTGCCCATGATGTGCTATCATAGTGCGAGTTTTAAAAAGTTACACCAAAACACACCATATTGCTAGTACGTTAGGTACAAGGAATGATGAATTTACTTTTCAATTTCTCAATAAAAACAAACCAGAAAACTTAATTGATTAACCCACCAAAGCCATACGTGGTACATAGCCACCGTGACCTTTTTGAAGTGTCTCCACGGTGTCGTTGTCTCTCTCGATGGAGACAATATCATACCTGAGAAATATAAAAAAAAACATTAATTCTGATACTAATTATGTATTTTGCGTCACTAAGTTTTTATTAAATACCAGTGAGAAAATTGGCAGCTTTATTGCGAACTTATATTTAACTAATATATATATATATATATATATATATATATATATATATATATATATATATATATATATATATATATATATATATATATATATATATATATATATATATAATCTGAATTTGGTTTAGATCATATATTCATATTTTCATTATTCATATTCATATTATATAGCAAGGTTGTTTCTTGCACAGACTAATATACTAATTATTAATCAACCCAAAATATTAATATATAATCTAAACCAAATTCAGATTACGTGCCATAGAAATACAACTCTACGACTTCAAGTGAAAACAAAACAGATTTTTAAAAAGCAACACTGTAATCAACATTTCAGATTGGTACAAAAGCACTAGCGTCACTGATATGGGGCCTACTTCTTGAAGGGTCTGTCTTGGTTTTTGTCTTCCTTCTCTTCATCGGAGTCTTCTTTGCTTATTTGCAGCAGCGCTTTGTTGATGAACCACCTGTAAGCGAATACGACATAATGCAGCATTGATGGTAATCAATAAAAATGTAGTGTTTAATGTTTCGTGTGTGTATATATATATATATATATATATATATATATATATATATATATATATATATATATATATATATATATATATATATATATATATATATATATATATATATATATAGTGTAGAGTCGTGGCGCGACTGAGTCAGCATTCATTGTACTTGTTGTGTCAACTCGCGTGCGTACCGCCGCAATTGTAGCGTTATTTTCTTAAACTGCGTGAGCGCATTCCACCTAGTGGTATAGCCTGGTGTGAACCATATACGGAACAAGTGGAGTTTTCCGCAACTAACTATTTGACTGGCCCGTTGTTCAGACTGAGTTCTGCTGAGTTGCCGACCAGCTTACATTGCCCGACTCTGTGCGACGTCACGCCAAAGACCGGAACGTTATGAAATATGTGCAGCCGTGTTTAATTTTTTTAATCGGTTCACCAAATGTTGCGCCTGTGAAATCAACGCTCGACTCTGATTTTGTTGAGTTGCGGATCAGCGTACATTGCACGATTGCTCCGTTTTAAGACGAATAATTATGGGAGTAGCAGCAAAAGCTTGGCAATGTACGCGTAACAAAAAAAAGCAGGAAGTTCCATCAGGAAAGCTGTTGAATGAATTGAACTGTTTTAATCGTCTGACGAAATATACACCTGCCAGTGGTCTATACGATGTGGAAGGCTTCACCGGGAGGCCGACTATATGTACCCATGTGATCTTCAAGTCTTCTCAATTTCTATATTGAATCATATTTAAACATTCACAGTCATTTTGTTTTATTTAGTTATATTACAAAATGCATTGTATGCCTAAATGAAAATAAAACTATCAGTGCTGAGACAGATACATTAAGTATAAACATGCTACGTGTACATTGCACTCGCACAGTAAACCACTGTGCATATACCTACGATTTAACAAGATTTAACAAGATTGCCATCCAGTGCAAAGGCCCAGATGGCAAGAGGACAAGGAAGCCATTGGCTTATCGAGAGTTCAACAACATCTATGTGTAACCTGCCCTCCTGAGATATGTGTCAACCTTGTTTTTAAACATATTCACGCTGCTGGCAGTTACACAATCTGTAGATAATTTGTTCCATTCATGTATTTTCCTCTGTGAGAACGAGTACTTCCTGATATCCAATCTACACTAATCATTTACTAATGTTACCTCAGGTCATCTAGTTATACTGTCTTTCTTGAGAGAAAACAAATATTTCTATTAATATTTTCATACCCATTCAATATCTTTGAAAAACTTCAATCTGATCTCCTTTTAACCTTAACCTCCTTGTCTCTAGAGTTATTAAACCGCATTCTTTTAGGCTTTCTTCATAACTAAGATCTCTCAGTTCTGGAATAATTTTACTCTCCTCTGTATTCGTTCAAGTGTATCTATATCCTTTTTACGATGGATTAGGCAACTATACTTCACACACTGACTACACCCAGAAACTATTATAATATATGCCTTGTCTCCCGCCATTGTGCGCCTTTGTATAACTTTGTTAAGCTAGGAAATATGTTGCAACCAGAACTGTGTCCATGTCCAAAACGTACGAGGACTTAGTAGGACCCATCACATGTATTTGTTAAAAACTGCACCACATTGACACTGATGACATGTTTCCACAACAATAACTTTTAATTTACTGGTTTTGTGGAAGAAATATGATCCTTTCATTAAAACACCCTGAGTTTGTAATTTGAAAAATGTCACCAAAAAATTACATCATTGCTGTGATGTCTAACGTCTGTCTAAATGTGCACCCATGCATGGCTTGTTACGTATTACATTGGAATGACCCAAATACTTAAACATGGTTACTCACGTTTGACAGTCTGGAACTTCGACGATGTTACCTTGCTCGTACTTGACGACGCCGGTTTTGCCTAGGTACTTATAAGAGAGCAAAACATCTGAGTTTAGAGCAGATAGAGTATATTTATATTTTTATTAGAATGATACGGTCATATATCCAGTGAATGAAGATATATCATTCAACTATTTTTCGTCTCACGAAGTTAAACATTGATGATGCCTGGTGTTGTTGAAAGGTACGAATTACGTATACCATATGGTTAAAATGAGTGTGGGAAAATCATACATTTATCATACATACATACATACATACATACATACATACATACCCCGATTAATCTTTTCCTTTCTTCATCTCTTGCTTTAGTTGTGCCTCTTTAAAATAGCTGCATATAGGTGCACTAAACCACGTGTAAAACAACCGGACATTCACCTGTTTCATTTCATCGTTCCAACCTACAAGTTCCTCCTGTAGTTGAATGGCGACCGAGACATCAGACTCAACCCGGACTTTCTCCCCTTCACAGAACACCCACCCCAAGTCAATCTGAGTGCGAACACGCGAGTCAGTATTTGCTTGTGATGCCAATGGGGGGTCGATGCGTTTGTAAAACAAAACATCCTGTAACGAGAGATACGGCGATGTATCATCACACACCATAATAAATTAAACAATATAACACATGTGTTGTTTGAAAGAGTAATATTACTGAATAAGAACACCACGTTTGAAGGTGGCACGCCTTATTGTTGAGATCAATACATAATCTGTGCTAAATGCAAGCTACGTGGCAATTGGCAGGATCTCTATATAGGCGGGATATTTAAATATTGTTAAATACAAATTAAAACACACACGTAGGAACCCCTTCTGTATAATTAATCTAAGTTAGAGTTAGTTAGTATCAAAAGTCAACATATAGTCAGTTTTTGACAGCTACTGACATCGTCCAACCATAAATACTTTTCTGACTGTTTCTATGCAAATGTTACAACATTGATGCGTGTTACTCTTTGACTAATCAATATGTCTTGCTGTAAAATATCCGCGTTGTTTAAAATGTTTGGCCATTCACGCAGACAAACTATGCCATTTTGAACCGCAGTAAGTCGTAATTTGCAAATCAAACGTTTCATTAACTGAAACGCTTTGTTTCAAACATTACTTCAGAAAAATCAATGTTTTAAAGGACTGTATATATATATATATGTACATATATATATATATATATATACATATATATATACATATATATATACATATATATATATATATATATATATATATATATATATACATATATATATATATATATATATATATATATATATATATATATATATATATATATATATATATATATATATATATATATATATATATATATATATATATATATATATATATATATATATATATATATATATATAATATATATATATATATATATAATATATATATATATATATATATATATATATATATATATATATATATACATTTTATGTATATATATATATATATATATATATATGTTACTGTAAACATATAAAACCAGGTGGTCATCCCATACATAGAAGGTATCTCAGAGAGGGTTGACCGGGTCCTGAAGATATACGGGGAGACCACAGCCATGCGTCCCTACACAATATTGAGACGTCTGTTGGTACACCCAGAGGACAAAGTAGAATCAGAAGAACAATGTGAACTAGTCTACGAAATACTGTGTAAGAGTTGTGGCTCTACCTATGTAGGAGAGACAGGGAGATTGGTTAAGACCAGACTAATTGAACACACGAAAGATGTAGAGATTGCACACAGAGAACAATACACGAGTAGTGAAAAGAAGCGGTCGCGTTCCACCACCAAGTCCGCCCTTACGGACCACACAACAACCGAAAACCATATCATAGACTGGGAGGGATTAAACGTGATAGATAGGGAGTCACACAGAATGAAAAGACATGCGAAAGAGGCCATGTGGATATGCAAGACGTCGAGATAAACCGAGACGAGGGCAACTACGAACTACCTCACGTGTGCGATGACGTCATTCAACTTCATTATGATGAAATCGCCTTGACAAGACGACGAAAATGTATTCAAAGGTAAAACACAGTTTGGATATGTCAAGATACCAATTTCAACATGAAGACTTCGATAACGTTTACTTTAAAATAAGTAAGCATTGTGTAAATGATTACGAATGGTGTGGTAAATTAGAATGGTGACACTCGTGCTCAATTTGATGTGATAAAAGTGCAGTGCCTTGATTATGAGCGTATTAATATTTTGAAAACAAAATGGGTTAGCGCTAATACCACTGCTGCTGTTGTATCTATGCTTAAGATTGGAAATGCGAGTGTTAGAAAATTATAAAGTAATAAGGAAGTAATCAGTTATTTAAGTTACATTAGGGGTTTAGGCGATTACTTTTACATGGAATAGGAAATTAACATTACGAATATGTTTTATCTAAATATTAAATGCAATAATTTCTAGCACGAATACAATCCATTAGGGTTCCACTTCATGGTTACCGTTTCTGCGTCGGAGTCACTACTTGGTGAATCATCAGATGGTGCAATGTTCGAGGCTGGACGCCCTGGCAGATAAAAGAAGCAGTTATTGCTTCACTTATAGTACTGTAGTCAAATAAAAACATTATTGTATGACTCTAGTGTTCACACACGAACACACGCACGCAAACACATTCAAATAATAATGTTGTCTACATTCATTACAACAGTTGATAAAAAGTAATCATTGAACTATGACACTAGGCAATAGGTTCTGTAACGAAAGAACAACGTAACGTTAATAAAAAATAATTACACAATACACATTGGCTGTGTTTTATGAACTATTAATTACCACCCAGTAATGACACATTTAACACGATTTAACAAGATTGCCATCGAAAGCAGAAAACCCCAGATGGCAAGTGGAGAAGGAGAATGAATACACTCTTCATTCACTAACCTTACTTCCTGTCCTCTAGTTCTTCTAGCTTCCGTAATTGAGAAATAATACTTTCATGGCCATTCAATATATCTTAGACACTTCAATTAGATCTCATCTTATTATCATTGTATGTAGACGTGTTTCTTAACTAAGGTCTCTCAGTTCTGGAATTGGCTATTATTGCTAGTGTATATATGTTTTTCTTACAATATGCCTTCCAAGCTTGTTT
>OY759261.1:46887410-46897410 GCA_963662155.1 Lamellibrachia columna
TACAATTCACATTGATTTTTAGAATACAACGAAAGCCGACAGCTATGGGAAACAAGTTTAAACAACCCAGTAAATCTGGTGTCCGCAACAAACAAAAAAGCATTGGCATAATTTATTCAGCCCTGCAGCAAAAGTCGGGAGTGTGCATATGCATGTATGTATGTATGTATGTATGTATGTATGTATGTATGTATGTATGTATGTATGTATGTATGTATGTATGTATGTATATATATATATATATATATATATATATATATATATATATATATATATATATACGGACATCTAAATTATCTATGTGATGCCGGGGGCATCAAAACTTGCATTGATCTGAATGAGGTAGAGAAAACATAATTCATGCTGGCATATATATATATATTTCTTAAATATCGATATATATATATATATATATATATATATATTCTTTGTGATATATATATATATATATATATATATATATATATATATATATATATATATACAAAATGATGCAGTGAATTATGAAGTAATATATAAATATAATATATATATACATATATATATATATATATATATATATATATACAAAATGATGTGGTGAATAAATATATATATATATATACATATATATATATATATATATATATATATATATATATATATATATATATATATATATATATATATGTATATACATATATATATATTTCTTAAAAATCGATATGTATATATATATATATATATATATATATATATATCACAAAGAATATATATATATATATATATATATATATATATATATATATATATATATATATATATATATATATATATACAAAATGATGCGGTGAATAAACAATTATTAAATAAGTGATGTTTTTGCCAAAATCAAAACGGAAATAAAAGTCAGTTGTGGTCAGTAAAAGCATATGCCTCTCGAATCCATTAAGAAGACCCACAATTACAAAAAGTCATGGCGATTATTGACAAATATTTTATTATGAGGAGGTATTTTGGGAAAGGCATCTTTATAAAAGAATAATACTTTTTCTGTAAATCTCACCTTGACCTTGCAATGTGTCAGTATTCCAGTTATTCTCCGGAGCTGATTCAATGGACCGAGTTGCTAGCAGTTTCATCTGCTCGAAATATTTTTCGAGGACAATCCACTTCACCCATAGTTGCTCTATGTTCGTCGTATTGAGATATACTTGGCCTGAAATAGTTTGTTCGACTCACAAATGGGCCCATCGCAATTTCATAATAGGGTTTAGGGCTGCAATCTCGGAACCGATGCTACCTCATGTTAAAGCAACCGTATGACATCTTATAATAATCACTCCAAAGGCACATAAACATTACATGTTGTGATTAACGAATTTTTTTTAATAAAAGGTGCATAAATACAGACAAATAAAACAATAAGAAAATATACTCCGCTGACTCCACAAAATGGCGCGACCGGATTAGAAGAACCAGCTGAGAGATCGCTGTTAATTAACATTTTTAGTGACGAATATAGCATCTGTATGTAGAACGTCGTGAATTGTATTACCTTGGAGGTATTTTATTTGGTTAAAAGTTGTTTTCCAAAAAGAATTAGAATTATAGTTGATGGCTAAATTATACATGCCGTACCCTTTAGTTTATCCACGTCCTGTCTCAGTTCCTCAACCTTTGGACCAAGCCTTTCTTTCAGATCCTCATTGGCAGTGAGAAATGCCAAAATAGCCTGCAGGAGTAAATTATATGAACAACAAAATGATGTAAACATGTAAAATAAGTTGGTTACATACATTACAATTAGTTCGGATATACATGTCAAATGTATTCATGATGACATGTTTCCTCCACCAAGACATGTTTCCTCCACCAAGACATGTTTGCTCCACTGCTCTAGCAACCTGGCTTTGAGAGTATCTGTGTCACAAGATGAAATGCAAGAAATACTACTATGACGTTGTTGGACAAACTTGAAAACAATGTGAGCAAATCAACACCAAGTATTTTTTTTACTGTGTCGGTTACAAAATGTTTCTGCATGTTAACTGCATATCATTATCAAGCCCGTAGCGTGGGTGATTTGGGGGTGGGTGTATTTTTAGAAAAAGCGGAACTCTTTTGGTGGATCCGGGCAGGGGATTTCCCATGAAAAACAACGACCAATTACTTTTTCATTAAAACAAAACAAAAAATTTGATCTTTTGGATATATATATATATATTAACTATCTCGTCCAACTCCCAAATTATATTTTCTATCATGACATAAGCCTACAAAATATATTGGGTCCGCAACCAGCGGCCTGCCGAGATATTTCATTCAACCGCGGACTGAAAGCGTGACTGCGCATAAATCGGTTCGCGATGTTCGAATGAATAAATAGTATGACGTTCCGCTTATTCCTTCGGTGAAACTGCATCACAAATGTTGCGTAACTGGTTCCATGTGGTGACTGGTCTAGGACAGACTGCATCCTTTCTCCCCTTCTCTTCGTAGTGGTTAACGAATGGGTCCTACATCTAGCAGCCAGAGACAATCAACGCATTGTGTCGGTTGACGATACTGGTCTGGACTCTGCCGATGACATTCCCGCTCTCTCAAATAGCACCCAGACCACCAGCGTCTGTCAGCAGATACGCCAAGGGGTTGGAACTTATCATCGCTGACCAGAAGGTCAGATGACATGCTAAAGAGTTTGCCTCAACTACTCATCGATATACTAATCAACCAGAACAAAATGGACTCGGTAAAAAAACTTCACCTACCTGGGTAGTTCCACCAAAAACATATATATATAAGGAACAGCAAGAAACTTACCCTGAGATCAATACTCTGCTTACAACTCAAGCGTTCTACCAAACCTGTTATATGGCTGCAAAACATGACACCTCAAAGTCAATAAACATTGGCCCTTTCGCTTTCGACTCGAAGTGTTTTCGCAAGATCTTAGAGATTCACTGGAGTGATTATATGACAAACAAAGAGGTCATAATATGATTTGGACAATCTCCAACTCTCAACTATATGCATAAGACACTGCCCACCAAGCATTATGGTGGACACCAGCTGGACACCAGAAAAAGAGAGGACGACCGAAGATGAATTGGCGAGAGACGATCGACTGCGACTTATAGACTGGATAAGAGAAAATGTAGCGACGTCAGAATACTAGTTGCTAATAGATCCAATTGGAACGCTTTGTCTGCCTTATGCGTCTCTAGACGGTGAGCCGCAAAGTTTAAGTGTGTCAGTTTCAGCACCTTCTGGTTGGTATGTATCCACAATACCAACATCTCACGGGAAATGTCACATGTGTCACGATCGCGTAGGCGTATCTGTTGATCTCTCGTGCTGCTGCATTGATGACTTGAAACTGTGTGCACTGTATTGGTCAAAGCAGTCTATAACCGGGTATGGTATACTTACCTACAGGTACATGTTTAATAAGATTGTCCTTATTGCAAATGTTCCAAATGTTTCATCTTTGTAGGCGGACCAATGGCGTATAAAGCAACCACTCTCTTCAGGTTTGTAATCAGACTTCATATCATATATTTTTATCCTGATTGGACAGTGACGGACTATGTCTTCGCAACCACTAGAAATAAACTGTGTAATTCGTAGTAGCACTGCTACTTCATTATTTTTCACTTTACTAGCAGGCTGGCATTTTGGACTTTTTTGGCTTCACCTTTTGAGTGTGGATATGTTTCACTCTAACGAACGTATTTTTTTCTGATCAGCCTCATCCGCCCCAAAACAATTGCCTGACGAAACAGAACTCAAGTCTCAGCGGCCCACCTCCCCCACCCGCCCCCAAGAATAAATATTTGTCTGACGAAACGAAGCTCTTCAGTCCCAACGGCCCCAAAACTTGTATGATAAAAAGGAGCAATTCAGTCTCAGCGGCCCCGCAAACATTATGCATAATGAAACGGAACCCTTCAGTCTCATTGGCCCAAAAAATATATGTTTGAAGAAGCCGAACTATTCAGTCTCAACGGCCCAAAAAACATTTGTCTGACGAAGCTGAAATCATTAGTCTCAGTGGACACCTAACTATTTGCTGGTGAAGCGGAACAGTCTCAGCGGCTATCAAACATTGTGTCTGACGAAGCGGAACCATTCATTCTCAGCGGACCCTTAAATAATCTTTTGACGAAGCGAAACTCGTCAATCTCAGCGACCCTCAAACATTTGCCTGATAAAGCTGAACTATTCAGCCTCCCTCCCCATTGTCTGATGAAGCGGAACTCTTCAGTCTAAGCGGTCCCAAAAAAATTAGTCTGAAGAAACCGAACTCTTCAGTGTCGGCTGTCCAAAAACATGTCTCACGAAGCGGAATTCTTAGTCTCAGCGCCCCTGAAAAAATGGTCTGCCTGACGAAGCAGAACTCTTCACCCTCAGCGGCTGACGAAGCGAAACTCTCAGCGGCACAAAACGTTCGACAGCTCGACTCGACTGACTCGACTGACTGGAGAGCACTCGGGTGCTCCTCGCGAACGACGAGAATTTGAGTCGACCGACTCGACTAACCCTGACTCGAGTACTCCCCACTTTGGGTTAAACGAGATCCAACATGGCGGCGCCAAGTGGTTTGTATGTGTATGTTTTCATATTTGTGACGGTGTACGCATCTTTTCCAACTATTAAAATACCCTAATTAATTATATATATATATATATATATATATATATATATATATATATATATATATATATATATATATATATATATATATATATATATGTATATGTATATGTATATGTATATGTATATGTATATGTAAATGTATATGTATATGTATGTATATATATATATATGTATGTATATATATATATATATGTATATATATATATATGTATATATATATATATATGTATATATATATATATATATACATATATATATATATATATATATATATATATATATATATATACATATATATATATATATATATATATATATATATATATATATATATATATATATATATACAGTCATTAATGCATAAGGTGAGTTTTTGATTCATTTACAGTCGGGTAGATTAAGTAAATTAAGTAGATGTTCTGCAAATATAGAATGCATGTAGTCCTCGATTTATGTCCTTTCTATTTGCGTCGTTTCGCGTTAACGTCAACGACGAATTAGAATTCGATTTAACAAATTTGATTTAAAGCGAGCTGTTTTGCTACAACGTCGTTTTTGAGACGTCGTAACAGGTTTCGCCTAGCTAGCATCGTGTTTTCCGGGAACGCATCCACGACATAAATCGAAGATTCCGTGTACATTATACATGTTAACTGAGGCCTGTAATATTAATTATGTTTGTGTGGGTATGGTTTTTGAAAAAAAATGGATTGTACGCCTAGGCATTCCGATAGAGCTCCCATTCCTTTCATAATCTGTTCATATTTTTGTGGGATCTGTGTGCCAATGCTGGCAAACGGGTTCCACAAAACAGTACGAATTATCGCGCGACACGAAAACCGTGAAGTTAACTATGCAGCTCATCACTCTGTACATAGAACATAGCACCACATACGCACGCCCGCAAACACATTTTATGAGTGTGTTTTGAAAAAAATATGTGAGCCTTTGCCATAACGTAACAATGCTTTAAAATTGCATAACAAATTTCAGGTGTTCAGAGACGCAGATAAACGTAGTGGACATTGACCTACACGACCATGGTAACTATTACAATTTGGTGCTTTCTTGTTCCAAGTTGAGGGAATTTTATTGGTAATCCACCTTGTTCCCATGGTAAATATGCTTTAAAAAATATTAACTACTATTAACTACACCAAGCTATGACAGTATGAGCACGATATTACAAAGTGAAATCTGTAAAGTGGGGTGATCCTTTATCGAATGTCAGGAAACACATACTGGCAAACAATGAAACGTTATAAGCATTCCAATATTGAAGGATCATGCCTACGTTATGCGTTGTACAATTTAGTTGATCCATTAACCTGTTGGCTTGGTCTTGGGGTATGCTAGGCGACATTACTGATGAAATAAAACATTTCCTTACTGATGTGCCATTGTTTACATTCGTGCAGCATTTACTACAGTTAAAGGAGTTATGTATTATCAGTTAAGGGAGGTTGACTAGTTGCATGCTACATTACCCATGATTTCTGCCAGTTTTACTTGAGCATTATTCTTGCACCTTGAAACAGGGTAGTTTCCCACATCATTCTTTACATTCAATGGTGTACGGACCACTGAATGAGCCACGCATGTACATGTCGACATTTGTTTTACATGCATGATGTGTGTTTGGACTTGATTAAGTTATAAATGTTAATCAGTTCTCGACTGTATTACCTATGGGTCCACATGTCAGGGTTGGATTAAATTCCAATAAATAGTATTGCTTATGCATATGTTCATAGCACCAGTTTTGGTTTATACAAAAAAATGTATATATTATTTTATTTAATACTTAACTCTGAAGATATCACTGTTTTATTATAATATAATATACATATTTTGTCATCCTAATTTTACTGACAATACTTCTGGCTTTGTATTACATATTACTTCGATTAATATTAGTGTTACGACATTATATTAATGACATGTATACAAAATTGTTTACCACAGAAATGTCTGTTAGTAGATCAGTATTCATGGAGCGATGTTTACACCAAGGCACTTGAGACTGTGCGGATGGAAATGGAAAGTGAATTTAACATAGCAAAAGTACATAAAATGTTGTGGACTAAAATTAGCCACATTCTGAGTGGTAATGGTTGCACAGCAACTTCGACACAGTGCAGTAACAAGTGGAAGTCACTGAAAAACGAATACAGAAAAACAGTTGACAACAACAATAAATCTGGTGCAGGTCGCAAAACTTGCCGCTATTATGAAGACTTTAATCAACTGTATGGAAACCGCAGTGCTACCAAGCCTCAGTTTGTGCTGGCCTCAATGCCTGTGCCTGGACGCAGCAAATCTGATGTTTAGCAGCAACCAAGTACATCAGCAAATGCTGTGCCTGTAAGCAGCCAACCTGATGTTCAACAGCAATCTAGTAAATCAGCAAATGCTGCGCTTATAAGCAGCAAAAATGATGTTCAGCAGCAACTAAGTACATCAGCAAATGGTGTGCTTGTAAGCATCAAATCTGATATTCCGCAACAACCAAGTACATCAGCAAATGTTGTGTCTGTAAGTAGCCAACCTGATGTTCAGCAGCAACCAAGTGCAGAAGAAACAGATGTGGCATGTCATCCACCAACAAAAAAGGCAAAGAGGCAACCAACCAAGTAGCCCACTCTGCAGTGGCTGCAGAGACCTACTCACTTTGTAAATTTAGTCAAGCCATGATACTGTATCTTTACCTGCAATACGATGGAAGGAAAACCCTTTCGGTTGATGTAACCGTTGTCTCCTTGAGGGATCCTTGACAGTCGGATATGTGATCCGTCAATGATGCCTACGATGTTGGCAATGTTGCTTACTGCAGCAAATGTCTGAGATGTGAGACGCTGCATCTCAGCAGTGGGAAATTTAATGACACTGTCTTTCAAGTCACACAGCACATCAGCTACTTCGTGCACAACGCCATGCACTGTAGATTTATATAAGCCAAACAAGTTTGTTATTTCTCGCATGCTGCTGGTATTGCTTTTTTGGGGAGGTACAGCAATAGGACCCGCGTTCTCGGTTCTCTTTGCTAACAGAACTGGCACTACCCTGTCTGCGACGATGTCAAACGTGGATTTGTTTATCCTGAAATGATGCTTGAAATCCCAACATTAAAAATTTGCGACAGTTTTCTCCATAAAACCAATGATTTTCGGAACAGTTTCCCTCTTTAAAAGTATACTTGCTGCGACATATACATTAAAACGTAGCACTATGATTGATGATCTGGTGAATGATGCAATCAACAGTCCAAACAGTGGCATTGGTTTCAATAATGTGCTTTACGGTGTGCTCATTGCGTGTCGATTATAGACATGAAAACGTAGTAGTCGTCTCAATAATGTGCTCTATAGTGTGCTCAACGGCAAAGCCTATAATGAATTATGGTGTTTTCCTTTGATTGCATGTTAACACCTCAGATGGGTTGCAGATACATTAAAGAGCACAATACCATTGTTTTAGTCAACTGGTCTTTTACCAGTCCATCCCCAGGGTCACTTTTATATAATATTTATTATATATAATTTTGACCCCGGGTAATTTTTCTATAGCAATATGCCCATTGAAATGTGACCCCCACTATATAATTGTGACCCACATTCTAAAAATATATCTTGAAACATAATAAGTGGTTAGAAGTATGAAATACATACGTTGATTAGTAGCATATATATCTAACTACATAATACATAAAGGGAATAATTAAATAATAATTGTCATGAAGTTGTTCACCGTTCATACATACGCACCATAGCCCTAATGTAATATAGTCATTTGGTAATTATTAGTTAAATATAATAAATTCCTGCATAAACCTGCATTACATTGGTATATTAAGTACACAAACTTTTTATTAATTCTGATTAATTATGTTATGCAAGCCATTCGTGATTACGAAATCACGATATGTAAATTGAGTTCACGACCTCAAATCAAATGTTAGGGCTAATTAGGAGAAATATCATGTATAAGGAGAAACAGCTAATTGTACCCCTGTACAAAGCAATAGTTAGACCACATTTGGAATAGTGTATTTAAGCATGGAGGCCGTATCGTAAAAAGGACATAGACAAGCTAGAAAGAATACAACGAAGAGCAACTAAAATGATTCCAGAATTGAGAGACCTTAGTTACGAAAGTCGCTTATTACAATGTGGTTTGACAGCACTAGAGACAATTAGATTAAGAGGAGACCAAATAGAAGTGTTTAAAATAGTGAACGGTTATGAGGATGTTGATAGGAATATGTTCTTCAAACTTAAAGAAGGCAGTAGAACCAGAGGACACAAAGCAGCATTAGTTAAGGAGCAGTGTAGGGATGACATTGTATATTTCAGGAACATAAACAGAGTATAGTAAAGTTGGCGTTTCAGGCGATACAATAGTGCTGTGCTGCTGGGGTTTTTGTTGACCAACAGTTACCTACCTCTTTGTTTCCGTCACCTTTGTAAATGATTTCTGACCACAGTTTATATTCTATGTTGAACACATCGGCTTTACCATTTCCCCAAACGAAACACTGAATCTGCAAATGGATAAACACAACTTATTTTATAAAATAAACTTGTATATTTCCTGCAGTCATAGCTGATTGTGTCACATCACTCCATAATATTACCAATAACAAAACGGGAGCAGAGTATGCAGCACATTAATATACTTACTTCCTCGTTGCAAAACATAATTAGAATGATATAGCCTATTACACTCCAAATACTCGTTCCAACACTTCCAACATCTGTTTGTAAATTTAAAACAAAGCAGCATTGTGCAACAATTTGGAAATGCTTCAAGAGTTACTGCAAAGATCGCCCGACTGATTAATAGTTTATATTGCAAAATAAGAGACTGCTTTAGATAGGTCTCCCAGTTTTTGACTGATATCTCGTAGATTTTCTGGCTTCAAGTGCCTTCGAAATACTGTCCACACCCAGACCATCTCAGGTGGGCCTTAGCCAGTGCAGTGTCAAATATTACGCCCCATGGTGCAGTACGAGTATATCCAGTATATGGTTATTTGAATGATCATATGAGAGAATGGTTGTCATGTGAAAAAAATTTAGGTTTTGTAATTGGTAATGTTAAACATTTGTGTCCATTTGGATTCTTTAAATGGTAAACATATACTGAAATAATAAAATTATATGTTTTATTTATAGTGCTTTTTGAAGTTAATGTTTCAAAAATGTTTGAAAAAGCTGATGGCATTTATTTTGCAAACACGTGAACAGTATAAAACACACAATACAATTATTATACACATGGGCAAACATAACAAATATTTGTATAGTGATGCAAAATGTAGATGGTATACCTCTTTGATGTCTTCGACTGCGTTTTGTGCTGT
>OY759261.1:46902410-47087410 GCA_963662155.1 Lamellibrachia columna
CTTGTGTAGCGTCTTCAGGTAGTGTAGTGTGTAGTGTGTTTGCGATCTGGTAGATACGTCGGATGTCACCACCAGCACTTGTCATCTCAGTTCGTTAGTAATGCGATCGCGCTGTCATAAGTGATTTTTGGAACGTGTTGCGCAAACCGGTGTATATTTGACGATATACAGTAAGTCCAGTTTGTCGCCAGTTACGCTCAGCACGACGCAATGCCCGCTTCTCGTCAGATAGTTCACTTGTATGCCACGGTGTCATCGGCCTAGCCGTGATAGTCCGCGAGATTACTGGGACATGGGCGTTAACGATGCTACGTATGCATGTATCATATCGAGTGAGGATAACTTCAGGATTTTGTTCAGGAACGTTAAGATCTGATGCAGCGAGATCTGCAGTAAGACGGCTGCCGTCAATGGCTGAGTACTTGCGGTATTGAACGCGTGGCGTCGTGCGCTCTGGTTTAGGTTGGCGTAATTCACATTCAATCACTCGGTGATCAGTGAGAAAAGTCTCCAGCTCAACGGTTGTAGCTATGACGTGAGATGTTCCAGACGTGATAACCAGGTCCAGCGTGTTGCCGCGCTCGTGTGTTGCACCTTGTACATGTTGTACAAAACCATGTGTCTTCAGCAAATCTGCCAAGTTCATTGCATCGGCGCATGTAGAATCACCATATCGTGTGTTGAAATCACCACACACGACAGTTGCAGAAATTAGACGTTGGCGGTCTTTAGACGACAATCACGCGAGTGGTGCAACCAATACGGATATTGCGCAGAAAAACGCAACAAGTCTCACAGACATGTGTATCATTGTCAGCACGTGAAACTAGCTGCAGTGTCTTTCGGAATAATACTCCCAAACCACCTCCACGACGGGCCCCACTGCGCGGCCGGTGAACGAACGTGAAATCCCCACCGCACAGTTCGGATGTGGCTGTCGTTTCGCCTTCTGCCAGCCAGGTTTCCTTTATGGCGACGACATCCAGACAGCTCAAAGCACTTTACATTTCACCACCTGGCAGACCTGTCCACTCCAACACAATCTAAACTTCCATGTGAAGCTTTCGGCCACGCTGCAATTACTGCGCGAAGACTATTCGTTCACGTGTCCGCCACTGTCTGTAGCCAGGTACTCGTGTATACATCTGAGTGAACCGAGACAATGTGGAATGCTCGAAATTGTCCAGACTTCGATAGCAAGAGGAGTCGAACCCGGGGTCTCGCGATTGATAGTCCGATGTTCTAACCGCCACGCCACCGCGTAAATAAATGGTTTTAGATAAGTTTGATTAGCCAACGTATAAGTTGCCCATTGTTGTGTTCCTGCAAGTTGTCGCCCAGCCTGTCGTCGTACAGGACACGGCACGACGAACTCGTGCATGACGAGATAACATCAACAGAGTACGTATGGGCCGTATTCTTGTCCGCACTGCGCATTGTGCAGGAAGGGCTCTTATGGATGCAGTGGACAGTCGTGATAAGACTCCAAGTGATTGCTATGTTTCGGAACAACATATGATGGTATCAGTGTGATTATGGCATAGATTTACACAAGCAACCATGACGACGTATTCTTACAAATATATAATTATAGGCTTACATGTGTGGGTTACATTTCAAAACTGCTTCAAATGTATATGCCATAACTTCAAATATCAAATACCATATATAACATTAGAACTGAATGAGAGAAAATTGTAATTATCATTTGGATGGTTTGAGATGATTTCATATATATTCTTTTGCAAAATCAAAGCGATTTCATTCCCAGCAGACATATTCATTCAAACACAAACTGTGCACTGTAGAAATGCGTTGCGGAAGTTTCGGAAGTTCGGCAATTTCGATCACTTTACGTTGCCTCATTTCTCTCAGCTGCATAAATGCATCGGTTGCGTTTTGTCTTATTTTAAGCAAACCAATTAACTAACTAACTATCTCACTCACTCACACTCCCACCGACTCAATCACTTCTTCACTTCCTCACTCATTCACTCACCCACCCACCCACAGACCCACCCACTTCCGTGCCTCTTAACAGCCACGGCAATATAATCGTATTGACATTCTGAGGACGTAAATGTTTCCATCAATGTTTACCCATACATGTACAACCACGTATCATTTCCGCCAATTATTTTAGAAATGCACACTTTCACTACCAGTCATCCTCTCGAGCCAGCTAATAGCTGTTGCGTAGATATGTACCCCTGTGTGATGTGTGACGTCATCCACCGGACTTAGTTCGAATTTGTAAATTGGGACTACCTATAAAGTGGTGCATAGCTAGAGATCTGGACTGGTTTCCTACGTATTGGAACTGTTAGACGGTTGAACAGTGCGAATGCATCAATACAACATCCGAGCATACTACCTCCCAAAACAGTAGCTCAACTATATTACTGTCTTCTCCTACCCCTGGCAGATCGACAAAATGCGTGTTTGTCAGTTGCTGTGTTAACCAATGGTAACTATTACAAACTACTAGGTAGGTTGAATTTGCAAAAAAAATTAATATGAAATGAGACGAGTCAAAAAGTCGAATTGAGGAGAGACCTTTATCTGTTTCAGAACAACATGACACATTTTTCCGGTATTTGAATAAACCACTAGAGCATACATAGTTAAATGTCTGCCAATTTATAAATGTATAAAATACATCCATCCTCGACGCCAGGGATTCCTGAGTACATCATTACCGCTGACAGATCGACCTGTTGAAACGTGGAACTTTCAGTTGATATGTTAACTGTTAGTAAGTCGTATTGTTCATAAACACAACTTTATTAGAGCTGGTATCCACACTTTGCATGCGACAACTGACAAATCCACGTTTCAACACGTCGATCTGCCAGTGGTACTACTACTACCCATGGCTAGGGAGGATAAATGCTGCCCGCGTTGGCAATTTGAATAACTACAAGTGCTGTCACCTGGTGTCCTGTTGGGAAACTGGACACCACTTTTCCTTGTTTGGAGCTGGCCATGATCTCACTCATGTTTCTGGATACAACTTGGCAGCCAACTGTCAAACATAGCGGCTTAGCAGTATCCGCGACTGTTGAAATCAAACTGAAAAAGTTAGTTGAATTCGCCAGCGATCGCCAGCAGGCCACACACGCTTAATGCAAAACCAAACGATCATTAGGTGGTTGTACTAAACTAAAATTAATTATAAAATAATTTTACTAAACTCACAATCGACTATTCGTGACAGAACAAATGCTGGTGAAATCCATGATACGCCTCCCTCCTGTGATTGACAAGTATAAATTGCCAGACCATTTGGTCGACAGATGGCTCCACGTATTAATGACCATGCAGATGTACTGGCTAGTTGTTGCTATTTATATTATGAAAGAAGGAAACACCCGTGGCTCCTAAGGTTACATTTTCTATTAAGTGGCTACCGAATGCATAAAATGGCCCCTTCGTCTTCCGCATGAGAATTTCCTTCCTCCTAATTCTTTCCCTTGGCACATGTTAAAGTGGGCTGGATACGGGGAGTGAAAAACAGAAGTCGGACACCGGTGCAATTCGCAGCGCTATTTGGCCCGTAACAGTACCATAAAACACTAATTGGTAATAATATTATGTCTTGTGTGTACCTTAAGTGATATGGTGTGGTGGAATAAATATGATGTAAATAAAATGAGGTAAGACTTACATACAAAGTGGTAGTAATTAATAATAATGGGCCCCAGAAGTAAGTGAGGGGTGTCGTGCAGGGGTCTCAACCTCCCACCTGTTTCGGGGGGCACCCTCCCACCCGATAAGTGAGGGAGTGGCATGGGTCTCAACTTTCCACATCCCACCTGTTTTTAGGCCAATATACGTTGTTTGTTGCCGAGTCTGCCCTCGTAAGGTACACGACACGGCGAATCCACGCAAGTGGAGATAGTATCAGCAGAGTGTCATCTGTATTTAATCAACGCTGAATACTGTGCATGACGGCTTGTTTTGAATACAACCGACGGTCGCGATAATACTCCAGGTGAACATGAATGTAAGTGGGTTCAGACCACAGTTATGCTTCCGGAAGTGTTTCGAAACGCGTATTAATATGTTGTAAAAACTAGCGATGTTGTTGGTAGACGAGTGTGCGAGATGGCTATGAAAGAGCTGGAGGTTTATCAGTTTGACCAAGCTTGTTCAGCTTATTGATAACATAGTGCCAGAAGAGTAACAATGTAATAAAGTGTAAATAGTAATAACAATTGCGACATACTACGACTGTTCTTGTATATGTTGGTTACATCTAAAAATTGCTTCATATTTAAATAGGATCTACCATACACCAGTAGGCTAGGCATCATATGTGAGACAAGGCGTTCACACATTGTGGTTAAATAAATGTATTTATTTCAGTGATTGTCCAAACACAACTCCGAGGCTGAGTCATCGGTGTGAGCCGCCCGAGAGTTGTTACAATTGCAACAACTTGCCCCAAGCACAATATTTGCAATTGAACGCACGTAGGCGATAACAAAATCCTGAATTTCAGTTTAACTTCCACTTGGCATTGCACCTTATACAATAATAATACTCTATATAAATACAATGACCTGTTGTAAAATATATGACAAGCATCCAAATCATGATGAACAATAAATGTCTTTATGAAAAGGTTAGCGTTAGAACTGAATAACATAAAATAATGTATTATTTATATTGTTTGGGATTACATTTTATATATATCGATTCAGTTGCAATACCAACGCGCTCTACAATCCCTGGCAGACCTCTTCATCCCAACACTAACTCGACTTCTCTTGGGAGCATTCAGCCACGATGCAATTACTGTATAAAACATATTCTTTAACATGTATTGCCACCCCCTTCTATAGCCAGGTGTTCATTTATACAGCTGCGTGAACTAAGGCAACCCGGAGTTATCGAAATTGCCCAAGTTTCGAAACAGCTGCAAGAGGTGTCGAACCCCGGTCATCTCGATTGAGGGTCCAATGTTCTAACTATATTGGTACCCCGCCCCCATTACAGCTGTATGATAAGCGCCCTGACCCCATAAATGCTGCCCCGCTGTCCACCAGTCACTACTACTGTCATCTATCAGTAAAAATCGATTTTCATTTCCGGAAAAGGAACGTACAAAAGAACTCGATTGTATTCAAGAAAGTGGCTGAAATAGGAAGATTGAATAAAACGTTGTGTCGAACCGCACTGCGAGTTACTGTCGATCTGTTCAACAACATTTGTAGATTCTTCTACAATCTTCTCCCGAATTGCTACTCCTGTCAAATAATGTGAAACCCTCTCCTCGTCGATGACTATTCTCTTCCCTAGCAAGTGACTCGATCCTTACGTCAGTGAGTGAAACTGTCTTTACATACTGTTATCTACTGCATAGATTGCCATGCACATACAAGTCGTGGTAATTCTACTCGATGTTCCCATGTACTGGCTATCACCGGCGAAACGATCCGACCCACGCGGGTATCTAATAATATTTCAGTTCCGCCATCAGCTGCCTGTATTTCTTAACATTGCTGTGTGTTCTCTCACCGCCTGCACTCAGCAAAGGGCCAACAAATATCACAGTGATTTATTCTTTGAGATTTCTTGACAGCCACGGCCATATTTTCAAATCCACATGCTGGGGAATCTTAGGCAAAATCATTGCCAATGTTTACAAATACACCAACATATAACAGCGCCAAATTACAGCTAAACACTCTTCAGCCAATTATTTGGTTAAAATGTACCTATTTCACTACCAGGAACTTCTAATACCAAAGCATTGCTAATGAGTGTGCATTGATCTCACATTACGTAAATTTATTTAATTTCATATTATGACTGTTTACTCCGCCACTCATTCGTGCAACCGGACCCCTATATATGTCTGATCTATGGACGGGGGCCCCCCGTCACTGACATCACTACAATACCACAAACGACGTCAATACAATATCCATACGATTGCCGATAGCGCGAAAGGGATCGTAAATATGCTAACTGAACTTCACACTGTGTAGGCTAGAAGATAGCGAGCTCTTAGGATTATGTATCATCGGCATTTCCGTCTTTAGTTGTCGAAAGTTGAACATGTTCAAGATGCCTACTCTTGTAAGTGTTTTGTGCATAGTATAATTAGTAAATTCAGTATCGAACGTTTTCAAAGAAACGCCATGTCGGTCCACTCATGGAGGTTTGAAAACTAAGCGGTCACAATGAGGTAGGTGGACAAATCTGTATCACTGAAGGGTTCAATACATACTCAGGAAGTTCGATTTTGAAGAACATTTCTTTGTCTTGCACACAATTTCCCCGCTAGTTTTCAGAGGCAAAGTCGGTTACCTAGGGCAATCCGAAAACGTCTTCAAGAAATCTCTGTGTGACTTCGTTAGGAAGACACTAACTTGGTCGGCCAGTAGCGCGACCATCTTCACTATGTTTAATTGTCACTCATTTGTTATGACTTATTTCTTATCGTTAGCGTATTGGAATATTAAAAAAAACTAATAATAATAAGTATAATAATAAATACGAAAAGCTTAACCGACTAAATCTAACCGACTAAATATTTTGTGGTAACCTTGAGTTTTACATAATACTAATCATTGTTGTGTTTGTGATAAAAAAAACGTTCAGCTTAACCTATATTACAACTGTACTTTTAAAATGTTACATTTAAAATCTAATGTTTTAGTTTGATTGATTCTGCATGCTGTAACAGCAGTTGCATAAAACTGTAGTGTGACCTATGTAGCTGTTGGCTTGCCTGCTCTGCAACTTTGAGATGTAAACGCTCTATCGATAACACGTTGTGATAGACGACGATCGATTGCCGAAGGCGGTCGTGCATGGAGAGCCCACGCCGGCCAAGCGTAACATCAGAAGTCCGCGATTACGCTACCCCCACTGTACTGCACTTCAGCGTCACCGCTCTCACTCGGGCCGCATAGATTCGTATTGACCTCGTATTGCACTAAGGGACATCCGTCCAACAAATGCAAACAACGGATTGACCAAACGGAACTAATTGAACTAAACGACGGGCAATGAAAGTCATACTCGACGGACGGGCTGATGACGACACATGCTCTCGATGACGTACAGTAGAGGAGTACTTTGATTTGGTCCTGTGGAATGTTGTGCCCCACGTTTGTACCAGAATACCCAAACACAGTCAACATAAATACGTTGACTTGCCCAGGAACCCCTAGCATGGGGGCTGCGCCTCTTTAGTCAAATCCTAGATCAGCCCCCTGGGAACCATAAGAAAATACAGAATTGTTGGCATTTCAACGATTGTTCAACGATGTGTAAAGTACCGTTTGCTGTAATGGCAATTACAATTGTGGTGTGCGATTATGGGCGTAATGATAAGGATTTTTTAATGTTGTTATGGTAGTAATAATGTTAGTGGAAAGCTAATGTTCAGTTAGTACAATGTTAAGCATTTATTGCAGCACTGCCCGGGGGCACTCACTACGTTACATGTGTATCATTCTTGAGAATTTATTTAACTGATTACCCGAAACACGTTTTAGACACTTATTACAATCATACCCTTTACACGTTGACATACAAACAAATATATAATATTGAATGTGTAAAATGTGCAATTTCCATGACAATTTACAGGTATGTATGTATATATATATATATATATATATATATATATATATATATATATATATATATATATATAAATTCACTAACATAGTTTATTTATAGATAAAATGTGCAATTTTAATTAATATATATATATATATATATATATTTATAGATAAAATGTGCAATTTTAATTTATATATATATATATATATATATATATATATATATATATATATATATATATATATATATATATATATATATATATATATATATATAAATTCACTAAAATATTTTATTTATAGGTTAATGTTAACTAAAATTACAGTTTGTGGCCCTGAAATTTTAGATCACAACTATTGTTCTAAATATACCCTTAATTACCCAAATGCGTTGCGTGCATCAACGTGCTATGTCGCACAAAACTCACCCATAAAATGTGGAATTTGTGTCAATGGTTGTATTCTTGTGACGTCATTTGTGCCCCCACCCCACCCCACCCCACCCCTACCCCCACCCCCGCAGCACTGTTAGTGATTTACGTTGTGTAAGCTGAGAACAACTAACACGAATAATGTATATTGAGTTTTACAAAATCACCGATTGCAAACATTGATCCTGCAATCACCAGTTTAGATTTAAGTTATCATACAACAACAAAGGAGTACATCATATTCTTACAGCGCGCCAACTGTATTGAAAAGACGAAGTAACCTCTCTAAATGATTGATATACATACATCACTATGTTCTATTACTATAAGTAAATCAACTTTTACTTTTGATAGCTGCAGACTGTGGGTACTCCAAATATAGACTCATGTTAGTACAGTAATCAGATAAAGCAATAGGTCACTCGGAGACGTTGCTACCTTCCTTCCTTCAAAACAACGTAAATCTATATAGATATGATCACATCTACGTAACAACATATATATTACTTACTCACATTACGATTCTTCACTCATACATCCTGTAGGACGCCGTATAACTGTTCAGGTTCAGGTAGCGCCTACTTCGTCAGATTAGGTCATGTGCCACAACAAGCCATGTGCATTCATGCATGCTGAAAAAGCTGTCCCGCATGTCTTAGTTGTGTGGTCACGGTTCATGCACACAATGAAAAAAAATTGCCCGCCGCTGAGCTCTCGCTCTCATGGGTTACTTTTCCAAACAACTCATTATTGGATCAACGCAGGAGTTTGTGAATTTGTGCGCATGCGTCGAGGGTAATTTAATTTTTTAGTGATATATTTTAGTTTTAGTCAGTTCTTCATTTGGTTAAAATTATATATATATATATATATATATATATATATATATATATATATATATATATATATATATATATATATATATATATATATATATATATATATATATATATATATATATATATATATATATATATATATATATACATATATATATATATATGCTAAAACTCCTAGTTTTACTCACCAGCTACTCGCATATAGACACTATCCACTATATATAGCATAATGTGGTTTGATAACACAATGGACTATGAGATTAAGAGGAGAATAAATTGAAGTTTTTCTTATACATTGATTGAATGGTTATGAAGATATTGATAGACATATTTCCTTCAAACTTAGAGAAGGCACAAAGCAGCAGTTGTTAATTAACACTGTAGGTCGAATATGAGAAAGTACTCATTCTCACAAAGGATGATAATTGAATGGAACATATTGTCTTATTATTGTAACGATGTTAGCAGTTCTACATGCAAACTATCATCTTTTCTCTTTCTTCCAAATATGTTATTGCTTTCTCTTACAGCACTTTAGCACGCCAATGGCTTTCTTGTTCAATTGCCATCTGAAGATGACAATCTTGTTGAATCTTGTTAGCATTGGGGAACTAGAGAACAGTTACACATGCACAGTGGGATATTCACTAATGTAATATATTTTATTAATTATTTTACTTATTTATTTTTATTGTAAACACCCCTGATTCTATTTTTAGAGATATGCGGTGTCTAAATAAACTTGATTTGATTTGACTTGAATCCCAGCTGACAGAGATGAGCTACTCCCTATTATCATTGCGATTGTCAACGCCTCTGTGGATAGCAGCTGTGTGCCTCGTGCATTAAAGTGTGCTCAAATACGACCACTACTCAAGAAACCAACACTCGATCCAGGCATCCTGAAACACTGCAGACATGTGTCCAACCTTCCTTTCATTGCTAAGATGTTAGAGAAGGTTGTAGATACACTGATTGAGCGCCAACTGGTGAGTAATGGTCTTCACGAGGAGCTCCAGTCAGCCTACCGTAGATCTCACTCGACAGAGACGGCGCTCCTCAAGGTGCAAAGCGATAACCTCGAGTCTCTGGATAATGGCTGTGTCACAGTGTTGGTCATGCTTGATCTGTCAGCTGCGTTCGACACTCTCGATCATGGAATTCTGTTGCATCGTTTTGAGAACTTATTCGGAATCCCCGGAGCTGCCCTCGGCTGGATAGCATCGTATCTCCGCGACCGTTACCTGGTAGTGGTCATAGATGGCGAGCACTCCGATCCAGTTCTCCTGGAACATGGTGTACCACAAGGCTCGGTACTCGGCCCGAAGGAATACACCATGTACTCAAAACCACTAGGAGCCATTATCCGTCGGTATGGACTGTGTCATCACTTCTATGCGGATGACACCCAGTACATCTCGTTGAAGCCGAAGGACGGTGCAGCCTAAACAGATTCCCTGGAACTAATTGAGAGGTGCCTCACGGACATTGAAAGATGGATGCGCGTAAACATGCTAAAACTGAACAGTGAAAAGACTGAGGTTGTGTTGTTCACATCCAAGCATAATGCCATCCAGACGGCAAATGTTACTGTGCGTGTAACAGTGGCGACACTGACATTACATAAGTGAACAGTGTGAAACACCTGGGTGTTATCTTCGACTCTGCCATGAACATGGAGCAACATTTGAACAATATCTGTAGGTCTGGATACTATCAGCTCCGCAACATTGGGCACATTAGGCGTTATCTCACAAACAATGCCAGTCACTCATTAGTCAACGGGCTTGTAGCGTCACGTCTAGACTATTGTAATGCTCTGCTCAATGGAGTGCACCAGACATCAATTAACAAGTTACAACGTGTGCAGAACACTGCGGCACGGATTGTAACCAGAACATCTCGCTACAGCAACATCACACCAGTGTGGAAAAACCTGCACTGGTTACTTGTTAACTATCGTGTGCAATTAAAAATCCTGATGCACACATATAAAGCCCTACATGGACAGGCTCCAGGATGTATATCGGACATGCTGAATGTGTACCAACCAAGAAGAACGCTACGATCCATGGATTCGGTGACACTAGAAGTTTCAAGGGCTAGAACAGTTACTTACGGCGACAGAAAATTCCAGTGTACAGCAGCTAAGTTGTGGAATGCTCTACCGGCTCACATTCATGAAGCAAAAATACTGAACACTTTCAAGAAGCTGGTAAAAATACATTTGTTCCTGGCTCATTTTGGTGCTTAACTCTTTCTAGTCAGTTTTTCGTTTTCTTTTTCTTACATTTTAAAAACAGTATATACATATTTATTTTATTATATCCAGTCTTCTATAAGATTTAATTTTTCTATCGTGTTACCGTTTTTATGCTTTGTTGTTACTCTCTATGATTATTCTATTCATTGTGTACAGCGCTTTTGAGCAGGCTTTTATGTATGAAAAGAGCGCTTTATAAGTTCGGTATACTAATAATAGTAATAATAACATTTGTAAATTATGAAAATGTACGTTCTTTTATTGCGCGGTATCCAGTCCGTAGGACAGCTCAAAGCATTTCTTCACCTGACAGACCTGTCCACTCCAACACCATCTAAACTTCCATGTGAAACATTCTGCCACGCTGTAATTACTGCGCGAAGACTATTCGTTCACGCGTCCACCGCTGTCTATAGCCAGCTGCTCATTTATACAGCAGAGTGAACCGATACAACGTGGAATATTCGAAATTTCCAGCAAGAGGAGTAAAACCCGGGTTCTCGCGATTGAATGTTAACCACCGCGTAAATAAATGGTTTTAGATAAGATTATTAGCAACGTATAAGTTGCCCGTTGTTGTGTGAGCTAAACTAGTGCGTGTTCCTGCAAGTTGTCGCCCAGCCTGACCTCGTACAGTACACGACACGACGAACTCGTGCATGACGAGATAACATCATCACAGTACGTATGGGCTGTATTCTTGTCCGCACTGCGCTTTGTGCTGGAAGGACTGTTATGAAGTTGACAGTCACGATAAGAATCCAAGTGAACGTGATTGAATGTTTCGGAACAACATATGATGGTATCAGTGTGTTTCCGACATAGCTTATATAAGCAACCATGACGGTGCATTCTTACAACTGTACATAGGCTACAGGCCTACATGTGTTGGTTACATCTCAAAACTGCTTCAAATGTGCATACCATAACATCAAATACCAAATATCAAATACCACATATCGTATTTCCCGTATTATAAGTTGTGTGCACACAGACACAGTTTTCGGGGCATTCACTGCGTTCAATCCGTCGAACTGTAACAAACACCGGCGAAACAACAGCACACTATTGAGCCTGTCAGCCATCCCAGGCAGTGTACCACCGTTACAAAACGTCTACCTCCGTTGCAAAACGTCTACCTCCGTTGGCTATATTCACCAGCGTCAAATGATATCTAGGTCCGTACATTGATTGATATCGTATGAATGTTAACTGCACTATTTCAATAGCTCGTTGTTATAAAAAAATATTGCCAGCGGCAATGCACGACCGCCGATTCAGCGGTAGACTGTTTGTGCGTGTGCGTGTGCGTGTGCGTGTGCGTGTGCGTGTGCGTGTGCGTGTGCGTGTGCGTGTGTGGTGTGTGTATGCACGCAGCTTTTTCCATGTCGTGTAGTGGTCAGTGTCAGACATGATTTGTTGTTCTCAACGTCGGTGTCTTCAATTATGTCTTTGTGTTGACTTGTGTGGTGTACTGCCTAAGATAGCTTTACGGTGGACAGCGGAAGAAATGAGACGGGATCGCCCCGAAGGAAACATGGAGAAGGGCCATGGAAAAGAAGATGAAAATATGCAACTTGACATGCGATACCACCACCAGGAGGGCTGCATACCGACAACAGTGGCTTTCTCTCGTAGTCCGGGTGTTGGCCAATGAGGCGTGCATTGGGGTCTGCACGATGTTTGTTTTTGCATTCAAACCTTCCAAGTCAATAATCCGACGGATGCCACACTGGCACCCTTGTGCGTTTTTGTATAAACCCATTAATATGCAACCCTGAATATACTGAATAGTAAACATCCAAACAATCAAAATAAGGTGTCCAAACGAATGTTTTCATGGTCTCTGGTTATTATTACGTCAACGAACAAGGTATAATATGCAAATGTGTCGCATGAATATGCAAATTACCTCACTCAATATCATCAGAGTCTTCGTCACCAGCAAATGTTGCAGCTGCTTATGTTCATTCCTGCAGCCCGTTTCTCCCCGACAAGCACATAAAACTGTGCATGGTAATTTGGCTGCTGTACACCGACATTGCGCTGTGTAGCACGGCTTGGCCGAGGACTCATCTCTAAGACTTCAGATGGCGCAAGGGCGACATTAGGCGGAAACATTAGTGACCTCTGATGCTTCATCGCGTGCCCAGCCGTACTTTGTTGGATCAAAAGTTGGTGGTTTTGACTTGACAGCCGACTTCCATATTGCAGTCTGGATATCAGCGCGTCGTACGTTTTGTTCAAAGGCTTCGGTGGTAGATGGCAGAACCGTCAGGTCTGGCGTTGTTGTGACCTTTGGCATCCTCATCTTTGTATAACCCACACGAACATCAGACATGCTGTTTCTTTCATTGCTTCCATAACACGTAGCGATAAACCCAGTGGCCTCAGACACCACTCCGTCGATACACACGTCAAAATCACCAAGTTTGCGAAGAGAGTGGCCAGCTTCTAGCGCCTTTATAGCAGTGTCTTTCTATCTGCCCCACAACTGCGCATCCGTATTTAGGACTCTGATGCTTTCCACTCCATCGTTGACAACTTTAGCCTCTTGCTGAATCATGGTGACATCTGCATCCCCGTGTGTCGTCTTCAGATCGTCACGACGCCTTTGAAACCCTCGATGAAACTCCGTCGGGGAAGCTTCCTGGCCTGCAACGATTGAGTGAGGGAACAGCCTGTGGTTGGTCGGCTTTCCTGGTTGACTTGCTGCGATCAAATGATGCTTGTGGCGTCTGCTAGCCTGCTGGCCAGCTCTAGCTGATCGTGTTCCGCTCTTGATGCTAAAATCATGGTATCTATCGAACACCAAGTACACATCACACCTTTCTGCCTTGCCAAATATGAAGCTAGTGAAACTGTCAACAAAGCTACGCACAGTTCCCTTGTTAGGTCAGTGAATGACCCAGAGGATTGCACAGCCATCAATGATGGTAACATCAGGCTGGGGAGCCAGTCTCGGTGGGGTTTCTACCTGGAGATTCTTCTTTTGTGTCGCCTTTGTCTTTGCTATTCTCATCTCCCCATTATCTGCGAACATTGATGTCGGCATCATATTGTAGAACGTCACTGAGCTTGGCGTCGCGAGATTGTTGCATTCCTATCACCCTCGAGTAGATTATATTTACATGGCATACTGCAGTTGCTTCCACTCGCAAGACTTTCCGTGTCACTGCCATGGTCACGACCTATTTAGACAACGTAGCATTGAATCCTTCTGGCCAGCTTCCTTCATAGGAACCCATCTGTGTTCTTCCTATTTCAATCGCATTTGGCACATTCACCTTCTCTGGCCCAATTCTTCCAGCCGGATCGAGAGGATCGATGCAGGACTGGAGCTTTTCCCTTATCTTTTCGCTGTCCTCCTCATCCGATCGTATACGAGATGGCTTCTCTTCTTTGTGGGTAGTCGCCTCTGTTACCGTGTGAACTTCCGACATGGAAAATCTGACAACACACACATATATATATATATATATATATATATATATATATATATATATATATATATATATATATATATATATATATATATATATATATATATATATATATATATATATATATATATATATATATATATATATATATATATGTGTGTGTGTTGTCAGATATATATATATATATATATATATATATATATATATATATATATATATATATATATATATATATATATATATATATATATATATATATATAGATATATATGTGTTGTCAGATTTTCCATGTCGGAAGGTCACACTGTAATTTTTTGGCCATGTGACTGGTTTTCCCAGAGCACCACATATATATATAATATATATATATATATATATATATATATATATATATATATATATATGTGGTGCTCTGGGAAAACCAGTCACATGGCCAAAAAATTACAGTGTGTATATATATATATATATATATATATATATATATATATATATATATATATATATATATATATATATATATATATATATATATATATATATATATATATATATATATATATATATATATATATATATATATATATATATATATATGTGTGTGTGTGTGTTGTCAGATTTTCCATGTCGGAAGGTCACACGGTAACAGAGACGACTACCCACAAAGAAGAGAAGCCATCTCGTATACGATCGGATGAGGAGGACAGCGAAAAGATAAGGGAAAAGCTCCAGTCCTGCATCGATCCTCTATATATATATATCCTCGGTGGCGAGGAAGTGTGGGAGCATTTCTGTCACAGCCCAAAGATACAACGGCCAGTCACCTTCGCTTTCAGCCAAAAAACCATTATGATGAATACCGGCTTCACTAGGTTCTCAACCCATAGCTTTATGGTTGAGTTCTTTGCCGCATTGGACTTAAGAGTGTTCATTAATTCTTCCTGGGTCTTTGCTACACTAAATCTGAGCGAAGACCCTCCTCTGTCACAAGTTGCAGGGCCATAAAATTATGTGGAAACGTTTATCCACCAAGCATATGGGCGACACTATCGTTTCTAAGAAATCCTGGATGTCGGACATCCAGGTACCTCACTGCTAGCAAAGCACATCACGTCTGTCTTTTCCTTAGCAAACACCTCGAAATGTCAACACACTAAAACGCGAAATACGTAATATGTTATTCGATAATCGATCGTCTTTGTTTGTTTACCCTTCGTCTGCCATTGTGACATCATACCGTCTACAACTCAACACATAAATACTCAACACTATAAAACAGTATCTGCGTTAAATTTATATAAAATTTTCTATGTTGCATATTTGAAATTAGCAACCCCGAAAAAATGGACTACGACACCCCGTTTGAGAGATTGTGACGATTTCTTGAGGAAACAAAGGAAAATCGTGAGGTTATAGTGGTTAGAGCTAATTTGCATATTCATGCGACAAATTTGCATACAATAATTTGTTCATTGTCATAATCATAACCAGATACCCTTAAAATATGCGTTTGGACACCTCATTTTGTTTGTTTTGGTGGGTGGGTGGGTGGGTGGGTGGGTGGGTGGGTGGGTGGGTGGGTGAGTGGGTGAGTCAGACATTCAGTCAGTCAGTCAATCAGTCAGTCAGCCAGTCAGTAACGGTATGGAAAAACGAGAACGGCTATAAATTACTTAACCAGTGATCGGTGTGGCAGAAACACAACAGAAAAGGTAAATAATACTGACATGCATCAAATTCATGTTTAACTTATTAGTCAGCGTACATACGCTGGCGTTGCACAATGTTGTGTGAGCTAAACAAGCTTATGTTCCCGCACCACATAGACAGACATTGTTTGTTACCGAGCCTGCCCTCGTCACGTACACGATATGACGAGTTCACGCAAGTGGAGATAGTATCAGCAGTGTTGGCTGTATTTTTATCTGCACAACACACTGTGTTGGGTGGCTTGTTTTGAATACAGCCGGTGGTCACGATAATGCAATAATACTCCAGGTGAACGTGAATGTTAGAGGGGTTAGACTACAGTCACACCGCCGGAAGTGTTTCGAAAGGCATATTAATATGTTGTAAAAACGAGCGATGTTGTAGGTAGGCGAGTGTACGAGATGCTTATCAAAGAGCTGGAGGTACGCCAGTTTGACCAAACTTGTTCATCGCATTGATAACCTAGTGTCAGTAGACTAACAGTGTGATATGGTATGAATATAGACAGTCATTACGACTTCTTATAACTATTACTATATGTGTTGATTACATCTAAATCTGCTTCATCGTTATATAGGACCTACCATAAACCAGTAAGCTTCATATGTGAAGCAAGGCGTTCACACATTGTGGTGAAAGAACTAAAAAAAATTCTGTGACTGTCAGCTCACAACTCCGTGGCTGAGTCATCGGTGCGAGCCGCCCGAGAGTTGTTACAGTTGGAACAACTTGCCCCAAAACAGTTGTAAAAATATGCGTAGCTAAAAAAACTAGTTGTAGTTGGTTAAAAGGTCATTGTTGTCCACACCTCGTTAATTTCGACTTTTTCACTCCCGATGTTTGGACAGTGTGGACTTCCAACCAACTACGTCAAATATAACTCCATAGGTGTGTTGTGTTTTTGTAAAACGACTCGGGAACAACATGCCCCTGTACACAACTAGAACCGGTCCCCACCCTACCATGTGACGTATTTCTGGTGTTAGCTATTGTGTGCACGAAGACAAACGTTCCGGGGCTTTCACTGCGCTCAAAATGTCGAAATCAATATATCGCTAGTATCCGCCACTCACCAAGCAACGTCACAATGTCGAGCATTCCAGCCATTCCAGAGTATCTACCACAGTTACAAAACGCCTACCGCTATCGGCTCTACTCGTCAACGTCATTAGAATGATTTCTTCATTGTTTGATATCGTATACAAGTTTTACTGCAGAATTACGATCGCTCATTGACATTATCGAATGTAAAGATCGCCTTTCGGCAGTGCACGAACACCAACTCGCCGAATACTCGCTGAATACTCTATATAAATACAGTCCGAAGTTATAAAATATATGATATCCAAATCTTAATGAACAAGAAATGCCTTTATGAAAAGGTTAGTGTTAGAACTGAATAACATAAAATAATTTATTATGTTTGGGATTAATTTTTATACAACTGCGTGAACTAAGGCAACCCGGAGTGATCGAAATTGCCAAAGTTTCGAAATAGCTGCAAGAGGGTTCGAGCCTCGGTCCTCTTGATTGAGGGACCGATGTTCTAACTACAATGCTACTGCGCCCCCATTAGAGCTGCGGTAGTTGAGGACAAACGCCCTAACCCCATAAATGCCTCTCCGCCGTCCCCAGTCACTATTACGAAATGTCATCTATATAATAAAATTATGTCAAGATAAAATTTTCATTTATGGAAAAGGCAACTTACGAAAGAACTCGGTTGTATTCAAGAAATTGGCTGAAATACGAAGATTAAATAAATCGTTGTGTCGAACCGCACTGCGAGTTACTAGTTACTGTCGATCTGTTCGGCAACATTTGTAGATTCTTCTTCAATCCTCTCCCGAATTATTAGTAATGTGAAACCCTCATAAATAACTCTTATTTCCTAGCAAATGACTCGATCCTTATGTCAGTTTGCGAAACGATCCTTGCATTTTTTTCCACTGTGCATTGATTGCCATGCACATACAAGTCGTGATAATTCTATTCGATGCTCCCATTTACTGGCAATCCCCGGCGAAACGATCTGACCCACACGGGTATATAATAATCTTTCAGTTCCGCCACCAGTTGCCTGTATTTCTAAACATTGCCTGTGTGTTCTCTCCTTGCCTGCACTCAACAATAGGCCAAAACATACGATAGTCCATTACTTCGTTTACTCTTTGAAACAGGTTGCAGGTGTCATATTCTGGTTCAAAGAAACATGCCATCATATCGCAGTGCATTCATACATAGGTGGCCGGGGTACGATTGTTTCTCTTTGTAAGCAAATTAGTCTACTCACTCACTCACACACTCACTCACTCAGTCACTCACTCACGCACTCACTCGCTCGCTCACTCACTCACTCACTCACTCACTCACTCACTCACTCACTCGCTCACCCCCTCGGGTCGACCGTATGGGAGCGCTTTGACAGAAAACAAAACTCCCATTTACTGGCAATCCGCGGCGAAACGATCCGACCCACACGGGTTTCTAATAATCTTTCAATTCCGCCACCAGTTGCCTGTATTTCTGAACATTGCCTGCACTCAACATGGGCACATGTCAGAGTCATTTACTCTTCGTGGCAGGTGTCAGGTGTCATATATATATATATATATATATATATATATATATATATATATATATATATATATATATATATATATATATATATATATCACCTGCGACCTGTCACACACACACAAAAACGCGCCATCATATCGCACTGCATTCATGCATGGGTGGCCGCGGTAAAATGTTGTCTGTTTGTAAGCAAATCAGTCCACTCACTCGCTTGTTCACTCACTCACTCACTCACTCACTCAGAAACAAACAAAACTACCTAGCCCCAACAAATCTGGAAACTTCTTGATATTCACAGCCATATTTTCATATCCACATGTTGGGGAATCTTAGGCAAAATCATTGACAATGTCTACAAATACACCCACATATAACAGTGCCAAAGTACCGCTAAACACCCTTCAGCCAATTATTTTGGTTAAAATGCACCTATTCACTACCAAGAACTTCTACTATCAAGACATTAATAATGAATATGCGCTTTTCTCACATTATATAAATTTATCCAATTTGATATTGACTGTATACTCCGCCACTCAATCGTGCGACCGGAGTTTGACCCCTATATGACTTATCTACGGACATGGAACCCACCGCTAAGGACATCACTACAACTCCAGTAACCACGTCATTACAATATCCATACGATTGCCTATGGCGTGAATTGGGTCCTAAAAATGCAATCTGAACTTCGTACAGTGAAGGCTAGAAGATGAGCGAGCTCTTATGATTATTTATCATCGGCCTTTCCGTCTGTATTTTTTAGTTATAGAATGTTGAAAATATTCGAGATTCCTACTCTTGTACGAGTGGTGTGAATAGTATAATTAGTAAACTCAGTATCGAAAGTTTTGAAAGAAACGCCGTGTCGGCCCACCCATGGAGGTCTGAGAAATAACTGAGGCAGGTGGAAAAATCAGTGTCACTGAAAGGTTGGATACATACTCAGGAAGTTTGACTATGAAGAACATTCCTTAGTCTTGCACACAACTGTCCCGCTAGATGCAAAGTCGGTCATATAGAGCAATCCGAAAACGTCTTCAAGAAATCCTGTGTGGCTGAGTTAGGAACTCGAAGACACTAACTTATTCGGTCAACAGCGCGCCCACCTTCACTATGTTTAATGTTCACTCATTTGTTATCACTTATCACAAATGTTATGCAGCATTTGATGACATGCTGAAATTGTGTGTGCCAGACTTGGATCAACAAATACTAGTATTGGAATATGTGTGTATTTGAGTACTGTTTACAACGTCAATCAGTATTCGTATTAGAATACTTTAAGATTTGTGCCCAGCATAAACATTCGAATACATTTTTATCAGTTATTCGTATTCGAATGCTTTCTAAAAAAATTCGTGTGAATATTCTACGAATAGCACGCAGACCAACCGACTAACTCTTTTGTGATACATAATACTAATCATTGTTGTGTGTATGTGTATATTAATTTACATTTAATATGTTATTATTCACGTAGGCAGATCACTCTTCCTCTTTATCTAATTACTGTTAACTTGTGCCGCTTGGCTGAATCATAAATTATTTGTAAGTTCTGCTGATTAGCAGGAATCGTGTTTTCCCATGAGCACCCGCACCGACCGCCTATATAGCCGCGGGCGTAGCACGCCCTGCTTCACGTTTTCCGCCCACCCACCCTGCCTTTGTGGGTGGGACATGGACACTGTAGTCTTAGGCCGTGTTCACATACAACGTTAATCCGCATTAGGATGCGGATCCCAATTCAGGTAGCGCAATGTGAACACCCTTAATCCGCATTAAGCTACCCGAATTCTAATGCGAGAAAACAGGTGAATTAAGATGTGGATTAGCCAAAGTGAACGCTCCGTTTGCCTTGATTCGGCGATGGCGGCGCTGCTGCATGACAGAGGGCCGTAGTCTCGCGAGACCGTATGTGACTCGATATCTCAAAATCATGTCAGGTTCGCGGCTAATAAGCACACGAGCTATTACAGTCAAAAGGACAACTATCGGAAAAATAACTTCGAGCTGGTAACCCGCCATATTGACAAGTTGACTTCCGCTCTCGCGAGACCACTGTATGAGTGCACATGACCCGCCCTCTGGTGCACTAAATCGGTTGGCGGTTTAATGCGGCTTAACTCGGTGTATGTGAACAGAGCCGAATTAGTTGATCCGCATCGTAATTCGGCTGAAAATTAGATGTGAACACGGCCTTAGTTTAGATAGTGTTTTAGCATTTGTCACCACTAGATCTTGTACAAAGGGAGACCTTTTCATTTGTATTTAATTGTATGTTTTTATTGAACTCATGATGTTCTTGCATTAAATTATCTACGAGTTCACCCAAACCATGTCTTGTTTTGTACTTATAATTATACCCTGTACACAAGCCGTTTTATGCATATCAGCATAACGAAAAAACACGTTCAGCACAATCTATATTACAACAGTACTTACAAAACAGTACATCTAAAATCGTATTTTCTAACTTAATTGATTCTACATGGTATAACTGCGGTTGCACAATATTATAAAACTACAGAGTGGTCTACACAGCTGTTCGCTTGCCTGCTCTACAACTTTGAGACGTAAACGCTCTATCGATAGCACGTTGTGTGGCTACCACAGGTCCACCAGCGGCCCTGCGGTTCATTCTTGGGAACAGGTGGCCAGACCGCGTGACGAATAACGAGGTGTTGCGGTGTGTCAGTAGGTCGAGAGTCGAGGTCATATAGATGCACAGACCGGCCACGTGATAAGGATAGACGACGATCGGCTGCCGAAGGCGGTCACGCATGGAGAGCCCACGCAGGCCAACCGTAACGTCGGAAGACCGCGACTACGCTACCCCCACTGCACGAAGCGGCACATCAGCACCACCACTCTCACTCGGGCCGCTTAGGCTCGTATTGACCTCGCATCGCACTAACGGACATGAGCCAGACGGCATCCGTCCAACAAATGACAACAACGGACTGACCAAACGGAACTAAACTAATTAAAGTAAACGACAGGGGATCAAAGGCATACTCGACGGACGGGCTGACGACAACACATGCTCACGATACCATATTATATTATATTTGGTTAGGTCCTGTGCAATTCTTCCTTATTGGTATGTTGTTTTGTTTGCCATATATATATATATATATATATATATATATATATATATATATATATATATATATATATATATATATATATATATATATATATATATATATATATATATATATTCATTCGTATTCACTTACATTCGGTATGATGCACATTCATTAATTAACAATGAGTCATACAAGATGGTGAAGATCTGAGATCATTCAACATATTGAATTGAATACCAATTTACAACTTACAAATGTACATGCTAGATAACCGTGGCTGATTCCGTGGGCATGGACGGGCATGGACGGGCATGGACGGGCATGGACGGGCATGGACGGGCATGGACGGGCATGGACGGGCATGCCCAGGTTTGCACCAGAATATCCCATTTCAAACACAGTCAACTTAAATACGGGCACATTCTCAGGAGCCCCTAGCATGGGGGCTGCGACCCTTTAGTCAAGATCCTAGATCCGCCGCCCCCCCCCGGGAAGATGATTTTATTCATAGATTAATGTTAGCTATAATTACAGTTAGTGGTCCTGAAATGAAACCACAGCTCTTGTTCTGAATATACCCACAATTACCCAAATGCTTTGTGAGCATCAACGTGTTTTGGCGCACAAAACACACCCACAAAATGGTGTGAAAATGTGTGCCCCCCCCCCTCCCCGCAGCACTGTTAGTGATTTACGTTGTGTAAGCTAACTAACACGAATGCTGGACACTCAGTTTTACAAAGTCACCAACTGGTACCTTTTATTCAGCAATCACCAGTCTAGATTTAAGTTACCATTCTTACAGCACGCCTACTGTGTTGAAAAGACGAAATAAACTCTCTAAATGTTTGATATACATATATCACTATGTTCTATTACTATAAGAAGATAAACTTTTACTTTTGATAGCTGCAGACTGTGGGTACTCCATATATAGATTTATGTTAGTACAGTAATCAGATAAAGCAGTAGGTCACTCGGAGACGTAGCTGCCTTCCCAGGTTCAAAACAACACAAACCTTTATAGTTATGATCACAACTAAATAACCATATATATATATATATTACTACTCACATTACGATTCTTCACTTATACGTTCTGTATGGCGCCGTATGACTGTTCCGGTTCCCTTGTGCGTCCACGGGTAGCTTGACAGGTAGCGTCTGCTTCGTCAGATCAGGTCACATGACATAATTTAACAAGCCATGGGCAGTCACGCGTGTTGAAAAAGCTGGCCCGTATGTCTTGGCTGTGCGATCACGGTTCTTGCACACAACGCAAACCAAATTGCCCGCGGCTGAGCACTCAATCCTACTATAAATTCTCCAGGAAAGCCCGTACATTTCGGGCCAACGCAAGGGTTCGTGGACTTGTGCACATGCGTCGAGGATAAGTTATGTTAAAATAAAATTAAGGTATATATTTTTTTCTTCATTTGTTTACAATCCCAGTCATCAAATCATTTTGTTAAGTTGCGCCGGCGATATCAACACACCTTTCGAGTTTTGTTGCGTTGTGGACCAACGTACATTGCACGACTGATCCATTTTAAGTGAAATAAAGACATGATTCACAACAAAAGCTTAACAATGTACATGTATATTACCCGGCCTGTACGAAATGATTTTTAACCTAGTTGAGTTATCCATCCTTTCACGGGAGAAAAGGCAGCCACTACAAGAAATAACAACGTTTTGCAGTACCTATTCACGTCTAGATACTACAATGCAAATTGTAATGACGGATCCAACTTCGTGACACAAAATTCACATGAACGTTTGCCGTAGATCACGTAATACTATTTGTTTTTTTTATGATTTAGGAATGTTTTTTTATGATTTAGGAATGTAGGATTTGGTATATGGAAAGTTTTCCCTGCATGTGTTTATGGCTACTCGGAGCCACGCTCCACATAATGTCCGTCACTCAACAGAGTTTTGAGATTCCTTGGTACATGTGACTGGTTTTAATGATTGTTGAGGTGAATATGTGTGGTGAATGCAAACTACAACTACATGCGAGAAGATATATATATATATATATATATATATATATATATATATATATATATATATATATATATATATATATATATATATATATATATATATATGTATATATATATATATATATATATGTATATATATATATATATATATATATATATATATATATATATATACATATAGATATATATATACATACATACATACATACATACATACATACATACATACATACATACATATATATATATATACATGTAAATGGTGTTCGATAAGTTTTATTAGCCAGCGTATAATTTGCCCGTTGTTGTGAAAGCTAAACTAGTTTGTGTCCCTGCATTACTTAAACAAACATTGTTGCCCAGTCTGACCTCGTACAGTACACGACACGATGAACTCGTGCATGACGAGATAATATCAACAGAGTACGTAAGGGCTGTATTATTGTCTGCACTGCGCATTGTGCAAGAAGGACTGTTATGAATACAGTCGACAGTCGTGATAAGACTCCAAGTGAACGTGACTGCTATGTTTCGGAACATCATGATGGTCACAATGTAATTATGGCATAGATTTATATAAACAACCATGACGATGTATTCTTACAACTGTGTGTAGACTATAGGCCTACATGTGCTGGTTACATCTTATTACGCGTGTCGAACTGTAACACACACCCGCCAAGCAACAGCACAATATTGAGCATGTCAGCCACGCTGTGTACCCCCGTTTCAAAACGTATGCCTCTAGCTATTTTCACCAGCGTCAAATGATATCTAAGCCCCTACATTGATTGATATCGCATGAATGTTAATTGCACTATTTCAATAGCCCGTCGTTATCAAACAAAAATATCGCCAGCGGCACCGCACGAACGCCGATTCAGCGGTCGGCAGATTGGGAAACATACTTGTGAACGGTGTGTGTGCGTGCGTGCGTGCGTGCGTGCGTGCGTGCGTGCGTGCGTGCGTGCGTGCGTGCGTGCGTGCGTGCGTGCGTGCGTGCGTGCGTGCGTGCGTGCGTGCGTGCGTGCGTGCGTGCGTGCGTGCGTGCGTGCGTGCGTGCGTGCGTGCGTGCGTGCGTGCGTGCGTGCGTGCGTGCGTGCGTGCGTGTATAAATAAAATGTCTGACTAAGTAAGACGAGAAGTAATAATATTATACATTAGAGCTGATTGACACACAATTTCAATTATCATTTGGATGGTTTGACATGATTTTGTATTTACATTCTTTTGGAAAGCCAGATCGCTTACGTTCCCTGGCAAACCTATTCATTCAGACACAAATTGTGCACTGCAGAAATGCGCTCGAATGGGACGTAGTAGCGTAGTGCTTAAAACGTCGGCCACTTAGTCGAGAGGAATTCTCTTGCTGCAGTTTCAAGACTGCAGCAAGATAATTCTTCCAGTTCTCTCAGCTGCATAAATGCATCGGTAGCGTTTTGTCTGATTGTAAAACTAACAAACTAACAAGCTATAACTACCTCATTCACTCACCCATCGCCCATCCACCAACTCACTTTTCACTTCCTCACTGACTGACTGACTCACTCACCCACTCGTCAAACCACCCTCCCACGGCCAATCGTATTGACATACTAAGGAAGTTTAGTTAAAATGTTTGTCCATACATGTACAACCATGTATCGTTGCGGCAAATTTCCGCTGAACACCCTTCCGCCAATTATGTTGTTAGAAATGTACACTTTCACTACCAGCGCAATCCTCGTGAGTCAGTTATGGGCTGCTGAGTACCCCTGGCAGATCGACCTATGCATGTATTTGTCAGTTGCTGTGTTAGCCAATGGTAATTATAACGAACTATAAAATTAAGTAGGTTTTAATTTCCGAAAAATTCATTTGAAATAAGATGAGCCAAACAATCGAACCGAGGAGGGACCTTTAACTGTTGAGAACAACGTGACACGTTTCATACCGTATTTTAATACTCCACTAGAGCATACTTAATGGAATATCTGCCTATTTTTTTATTTTTTAATGCATCCACCCTCACCACCAGGGACTGACTACACCTGTACCGCTGACAGATTGACCTGTTGAAATGTGGAATTTTCAGTTGCTGTATTATCTGACATTAATAAGTCGTATTGTTCATAAATACAACTTTATTAGAGCCGGTATCCACACTTTTCGCGTGATAACTGACAAATCCACGTTTCAACACGTCGATCTGCCACTGGTACTGCTACCACCCCTGGTTAACAAGGATGAATGCTGCCCACGATGGCAAGTTCTGCCGCCTGGTGTCCTGTTGGGAAACTGAACACCACTTTTCATTGTTTGTAGCTGCCCATGGTCTCACGCATGTTTCTGGATACAACTTGGCTGCCAACTGTCAAACATGGCGGCTTTCCAAAGAGCACACGCTTAATGCAAAACCAAATCAACCCACAAACGACCATTAGGTGGTTGTACTAAACTAAAATTAATTACAAAATAATTTTACTGAACTCACAATCGACTATTCGTGACAGTACAAATGCTGGAGAAATATATCGTATGCCTCCCTCTACCACCCTGTAATTGACAAATATAAATTGCCAGACCATTTGGTCGGCAGATGGCGCCACGTATCCATGAATGTACAGATATACTGGCTAGTTGTTGCGATTTATATATAATATAAGAAGGAAGCATGCGTGGCTTCCAAGGTTACATTTTCTATAAAAAAGCTACCGAATTCATAAAATGGCCCTTTCATCTCCAGCATGAGAATTTCATTCCTCCTAATTCTTTACCGTCTTGGCACATGTTAAGGTGGGCTGGATACGGGGAGTGAAAAGCAGACGTCGGACACCTGTGCAATTCGCAGCGCTATTTGGCCCGCAGCAGTACCATAAAGCACTAGTTGCTAATAATATTATGTCCTGTGTGATGTGGTGGTGTGGTGGAATAAATGTGATGTAAATAAAATTAGGTAAAAATTACATACAGAGTTGTAGTAATTAATAATAATGGGCCCCAGAAGTAAGTGATTGGTGTCATGCAGGGGTCTCAACCTTCCACCTGTTTTTGGGGCACCCTCCACCCAATACGAGAGGGAGTGGCATGCGTCTCAACTTTCCACATCCCACCTGTTTTGAGGGCTGTATAATCTCCCATCTCCCATACAGTTTGTTGAGGGTCCATCTCAGACCTATTTTTGAGGTAAATTTCCTATCTCCCACCAATTTTAGGACAACCCTCCCATCTCCCGGGCACACCTCTCCCCACCATCCTCAGAAGTAAAGGATTACTGCCAGTAGTGGGGTACTTGCCACGGGCATGGCCATTGCCATAGCATGGGCATGGCCATGCCCGTGGCAAGTACCCTACTACTACAGGTCGTAGGGAGACAGGACGTAAGGAGACGGGAAGGAAAGGAACGGGAGGGAAGACAACCGGAGCGAAGGAGAGGGGAGTAGGGGAGACAGGAGGGAAGGAGAAGGGAGTGGGGGAGACAGGAGGGAAGGAGAAGGGAGTGGGGGAGACGGGAGGGAAAACAACCGGAGTGAAGGAGAGGGAAGTGGGAGAGACAAGAGCAAAGGAGTGGGAAGTGGGGGAGACAGGAGCGAAGGAGACAGGAGGGAAGGGGTCAGGACAGAATGTGATGGAGGGGATCGAACGGAAGAGTTATTCTGCAGCAGTGATAGAGGTGGTGAGGAAGAGAGCGAGGGTGTTTGTGGGGGATTCGATAGTTAGGAAGACCGACAGAGTCTTAAACAAGGGAGATGATGTGGTGGTCTGCTTGCCTGGAGCCAAAATAGAGGCGATAACTGAGAGGGTAAAAAACATTGTAGGCTCTGGTAAGGGTGGATCTGTTTTAGTACACGTAGGGACAAATAACGTAGAGAGGGAGGGTACAACTGCCATAGTTAGGAAATATAGGCAGTTGGTCAGAACACTAAAACAGACGCGGGTTGAGCAGGTAATACTGTCAGGGATTTTACCTGTAATGGGCAGGAGGGGTCACAAATATCGAAATTGTCGGGGGATGGCAATTAACATGTTAGTCCAGAAGTTATGTAGGGAAGAGGAAGTTGGATTTATGGGGAAGTTTTGTTGGGAGGGCTGATACGTACATGAAGGATGGGCTTCATTTAAGTGGAAAGGGGGCGGCAGTATTCGCGGACAAACTTTCAGCAGCAGTAGATAGTGACTTGGGTACAATGACAAATATTTTTGGAAGTAAACATTCTTTAAACTAGAAGTGCAGGGGGGTTACCTAGAGGTGTCTCAAGCAGAACAAGAGGCCACTAGCACAGATAAACCAATATCAAATCATCCGAAAAACATCTCTGAAAAAGGTTATAGATGCGTATGTTTAAATGCAAGGAGCATAGTAAATAAGAAAAACGAATTAAACATTATGGTAGAAGATATTGACCCTCACATAATTGGTATAACTGAATCATGGGCCAACATAGATATAACAGATGCTGAATTAGGACCGACAGGATATGTAATGTTTAGGAAAGATCGAATAGGAAGAAGGGGCGGGGGAGTTATTTTATATGTTAAAGAATCTATTCAGGCTTATGAAATAAAACTAGAAAGGGAAGCAGATTGCGATGAAGCTGTTTGGTGCAAAATTGTTTCAGGAAATTCAAAATTAACTATTGGATTAGTTTACCGAAGTCCAAACATAAACGAAGAGGACAACACAAAAATAAAAAACGCTATAAAGGAAGTTAGTAAAGGGGAATGTATCATAATGGGAGATTTTAACCATGGACACATACAATGGAATTCTCTAGAGAGCACAGGGATTGAGGACCAACAATTTCTATTTTTAATCCAGGATAGCTTTCTTACTCGGCACGTACTAGAACCAACCAGGGGAGAAAATGTATTAGATATAGTTTTGTCATCACAAAAAGAATTAGTGGACAATGTAAAAATATTTGAACCATTGGGTAATAGTGACCATAATCAAATACATTTTGACATCAATGTAAAATCAGAAAGTAAAAATAAGAAAACGTACAAGAGAAACTTCCACAAAGGTAACTACAAAGATATGAGAAAATACTTAGCAAAGCTAGATTGGAATAACATGCTGATGAATAAGACCGCAATTGAATGTTGGAATATTCTAAAATATGAAATTGAGAGTATCATCGATAAATTTGTTCCCTTCCAAAAACAAGGAAAACGGTGTAGAAAGAAACACTTGTCAAAAGAGGCTATTAGAAAAATAATGCTAAAACAAACTATGTGGAGGGTTTATAGGCGTACCAGAAAGGACGAAGACTATGCAAAATACAAAGAGGCACTTAATGCAGCTACAACTGAAATCAGACAATCTAAAAGAAGCTATGAGCAAAAACTAGCATGTAACATAAAAAATGACAGCAAGAGTTTTTATGCATATGTCAGGAGTAAACAAAACGTACAAGACAAGGTTGGACCTCTAGAAGACAATGCTGGAAATATAATATCACAGGGGTTTTTAATGGCGGAAGACCTAAATGGTTACTTCAGTTCAGTGTTTACCAAAGAAGATATTAGTTCATTACCAGTTGCTGATGCTAAATTTCAGAGGGCTAAATCTGACTATTTAGGTCCGTTAGTTGTAACTCCAGAATTGGTAGCTAAGAAAATAAAGGCAATGAAGGATAACAAATCACCGGGAGTGGATGGGATTCCTCCAAAATTACTAACGGAAACAGTAGAACAAATCAGTATACCACTTGCAAGAGTATTCAACTTGTCATTAAAAGAGGGAGTTGTTCCGTTTGAATGGAAAGAAGCAAACATCATACCATTATTTAAAAAGGGTTCGAGAAATAAGTCAGAGAATTACAGACCAGTGAGTTTAACGTCAGTGATTTGTAAATTATTAGAAAGGTTAATTAAAGACCATATGGTGGACTTCCTCGTTAAGCATAAATTATTAAATTCATCTCAACATGGATTCCTTAAAGCGAGGTCATGCTTAACAAATATGTTATGTTTTTTGGAAGAAATCACTAAGTGGATAGACGTGGGATCGCCAGTAGATATTATCTACTTAGATTTTCAGAAAGCTTTTGACAAAGTGCCACATCAAAGATTACTACTTAAATTAAAAGCCCATGGTATCGGGGATAGCATAACTGACTGGATAGAACAATGGCTGACTGACAGAAGACAACGAGTTGTAGTAGATTGAGAAGTTTCAAATTGGAAATCGGTTTTGAGTGGGGTACCTCAAGGATCAGTATTAGGACCTATATTATTCTTAATTTATATCAATGACTTGGACGACAGTATAACAAGTAACGTACTGAAATTTGCGGATGACACAAAACTGTTTAGAAAGGTTAATACTGATGGTGATAAACAACATTTACAAAACGATCTAGACAGTTTAGTGAAATGATCTGAGAAATGGCAGATGTTGTTCAATTTTGGGAAATGTAAATGCCTACATACAGGACATAGGAACTTGAATGTAAACTATAAAATGGGAGATACTGTTCTGGGTACTACTGTAAAAGAAAAGGACTTAGGAGTTACAATAAGCGCTGATATGAAAGTTTCAGAGCAGTGTGGTATTGCAGCTTCAAAGGGTAATCAAATTCTTGGATTGATTAGAAGAAACATAACATACAAGGGAAAAAAGTTAATTATACCTCTTTATAAAGCAATAGTTAGACCTCATTTAGAATACCGTATACAAACATGGAGACCATATCGTAAGAAGGATATAGATACGCTTGAACGCATACAAAGGAGAGCAACTAAAATTATTCCAGAACTGAGAGACCTTAGTTATGAAGAACGCTTGAAAGAATGTGGTTTAAAAACTCTAGAGACAAGGAGGTTAAGAGGAGATCAGATTGAAGTTTTTAAGATATTGAATGGGTATGAAAATATTGATAGAAATATGTTTTTCTCACTCAAGAAGGATAGCAGAACTAGAGGACGAGGTAAAATTAGTAAAGGATCAATGTAGATTGGACATCAGGAAGCACTCGTTCTCACAGAGGACAATAAATGAATGGAACAAATTGTCTACAGATTGTGTAACTGCTAGCAGCGTGAATATGTTTAAAAACACGGTTGACACATATCTCAGGAGGGCGGGCTATAAGTAGATGAACATTGTTGGACTCTCGATAAGCCAATGGCTTCCTTGTCCACTTGCCATCTGGGCCTTTGGCTTGGATGGCAAATCTTGTTACTGCCACTGCCCTGGCCTGGGCCGGTGCTATCGTACGAGCCGATATCAATGAGGACCAGATTTCCGTATAATCGGGTTAAAACAATGGTTTTCTTTGAGTTATTTTTAATCCTTTCGCTTTTACATCTCTGTGCACAGTGGTTCATTACACCACCACGGCTAGACAAGATTACGTATTGCCAAGTTTGCTCAATTTGCCGCTATTCTGTCGTCGGCGGATAAACAAGTCTGTAGTCCACGAAATTGCGCATGCGCAACGTACCGGAAGAGGAAACTCCAACATCCGGGAACTTCGACCTTCATTTTCCCCACGATGAAAATTTAGAAGTCTGTGCAGTTCGGGGGTTCAGTAAGCCTCCGTAATCAACAAATGTAAACACTAATAACCGTATTATGCAGTGCCGTAGCAAATTAGATCCGCAAACTATCCAATACCGCCAGCGAACTACTTCGACAACTTTGCGGTGAGTCAGAAATAACTTCGGAATACTTGCTCGGTGTGAAATCTGAAGACGGATTCAGCCGCGACAAAGTTATCTGTTTTGATCGTAATGGACTGCTGTCACCCACTGGCGAACAACTGGTTCCAACATTAGGTGGACGTGGATAACATAGCAGGCCGTGCAAGATGTCTTCACCAGGGAGTAGCGGCAGGCGAAGGGTCGCCACGCGACAGTATTCGGCAGAGGACCAAGCCCTTGATCAAATCGCAAAAGAGGTGAGTAAGCAGTCATCACCCTCCCCCATCACTGCCAGTGGTGATCGATTTATTTATGCTCGACTTGTGGGTCCATACAATTAAACATGACATTTTGAACTCCGTCCTCAGTTGATTTAGCCTATCGCAAATCAAGTTTGGTGATGTTCAAATCTGTAGTGTGTGAATAGTCTAAGTAATACGAAGTGGTTAGCGTTCCGTACCCATTAGCACATAAGCACAACAATTGGTCTGGCACTCTTTCTGCTTTGTAAGTGCAGTAAGCGTGTACATATAATGAGCACAACATATAATGAGCGCATGCAGATGTTCAACAAATCATTAACAAACCAGGTGCTGAACACCGAAATATTATCTGATACACTCAAATTTGATGAAGTAATGATACATAATTATTTGAAAAGCATAGCTAGGTCTCTTCTGTTTTTCCAACGATCTGAAAAAGTATTAGAGACATCTTTTGTTTAGGCAGGCAGTTACATCTTCATACTTCCCACCTGCTGCTGTTTCAAAACTTGGCCAATTTCGTCATGCATGGTGCAATATAGATAAAGTCACCAGATAGAACATTTATACAACTGCATTTATAAGCAATTTGATTGTACAATCATTTATATATGTAAATGACAATTGTTCAGCCATTCAACACAGCATGTTTTAGGTTATGAACAACATGATTGTTAAAATTTATGCTAGCACAAATATGGAACTGAATTTAAAAGCAATCCTTCTTTAATATTAACAATAACAGTGACAAATTAACACTAATTTGACATTTGCACTGATTTCTCTGAACTATGTCTTGCAATGACAGCTACAAATGTTGTGATTGCAGTACTCACATAATATTGATTTGTGTAAGTGTAACATGGTGACAATCACAAATCTATTTGTCTTGAGTTTTGAAGAAAACGTACCACATTCTACTTCAGTTATTGATTGTACTAATTAATGATGTTATCTTAACATCTCATATTATATTTATAATTAATTTTATATCTGAGTGAACTGGAGCACCATGTGGCTTGACATAAAGCTTTGAATTACCTACACTTATATAAGTATTGCCAGGGCAGTACAATGTGTTGTAAAATAAATAGTGGTGGACTTATGCTAGCTATAAATGTAAGTACTTTGTTTGTGGTTTGCTGTAATATGAAAAAAAAATGTCAATAGACATATGCCTTGTTCACTCAATAAATTCCTGATGGTATATATTAGCAATTTATCAATCAACACTATCCTACATTAATCAGCTGTAGATATTAATGCCTGGATATACAGTTACGTTGGGTGTAAATAGGCATTTTGATTTGTCCAAATGAACATATAGTGGAACCTCACTATTACAGTCACCGTCGAGACTAGATCAAAGTGACCTGAATAGCAAGGTGACCCTATTAGCGGGACTTAATGTCCTATACTTTGTTGTTGTGGAAAAATTGTGGCTGTCCCAGGGTGACCACAATGGAGAGGTTGTTGTATTACTGAGGTGATTGTAAAGTGGTGTTTGACTATACTTTGTGTTAATTTGTAACGGAAGAAACATACATTTTCAAGCTAGAGCAATTCCAGTATATATAGTAAGCACCATATTAGTTAATGGATTTGTCATAATGTCAGGTGACTTCATAAGATGAGAATGTTATTAATGAGCACTACATTAATTTTGTGCATAATCAACATAGTAATGTTTACACTTCCAATCACCAAATTTAGGTGATTCAGAGACTGTTTGTATTATTTTAAAAAAAAAATATTTAAAGCAGAGCTGTAGTTGTATTAACTTACTTTTGAGTGCCAAATAAACGTCCCTATACACGTATTTATTTGATTCCACCCTATATGCACCTTATTTGGCACTATACTATTATTAAATTTTAACATTTGTGCCAGCCTATATTCTCCAATAATCGTGGCAAATTATGCAGGGTATAATTTTTAGGAGAGCAATCGTTCTCACTCCCTATTGCTAGCACTAGTTGTGAATTTAGTGGGATCCTGAGGATCCTAGATTTTGATCCCGAAGCGTTAGACTATTAAATCTCCATGATTAGAAGATTTGGTCAGAATCTTTAGTTCTCTGGAGCTCGGCATGGTATATTATTAGTTAAAATGCCATTATTACTGTGTAAACCGACCGTAAATGGCCGTCGTGCGCAGCGCCTCAAACCAGTCGTAACAGGCTTGCAGCGGTTTCCCCTGAAACAGGCTTGTAGTTTCAATTCAATAAAACTTTAATGTCCATTTAAAAACGGAAATTTTCCAGGTTTTCCGCAGATATAAAATGCGGTTACTATATCTGCTGTGACGCGAATATGCACAAAGTTTATGCATATTCGCAGAAAAAAACCTAAATACACAGTAATCTGCATAGTTTTTTTAGGTGATGCCTTGGCTTGGGCTTGGCTTCACGTTGAGTAAAAAAAATTGCTTCGCCACTAAAGAAGACAAATATACTAGTGACTTTTTCGCACTGTACTATTATTTGTTTTTAACAATTTGCCCCCTATATTGTTATTCGGCAGTATACTATTATTAAATTTATTTTTTGGCACTCAAGAGTATAATGTTTTGTAGACTATCAATGATGCAACAGTTCCCTCTTGACAATAAACAGGATATTAACAGGGCTGTCAACATTGGTTCTGGTTGAACATCCCATGTTGCTGTGCAGAGTTGGCCTGAGGCAGATAGCAGAATTTAGCACCCAACTGTCATCTATTCTTAAACAGCCAACATCCCATGATAGCAGCAATCAAATGTAATTTCCCTGTAAGAGCTGTCTGCAAACCTATCAGTCACCTGAACTGATAGCAAAGGGAGCTTCATAACTATTGAGACTAAGTATTTATAGTACAGAGACTCAGACAGACACGTAGATGTTGCTTTTGAAATGACAGACAGCTTTTCTGCTTGGGCTGCATGCCCAGTGGACAGCTAGCCATAAATACATCCAACCTACCAGCCACATATATTTCTACTGACTCCACAGACTTGTATCATTAACCAGGGTGTAGTTTGTAAGGTGATACCCATCTGCCATAGTAGGTCATTCTCTTAGCACCAGTTTCTTTGATGAAGTTGTTGAGTGGTTTGTCCAATTATGCTAGGTCAAAGTGATTTTACAGATCGCATAAAACTATGATGTTTGAAGTTTATTTCTGAAATCAAACAATGTGAAAGAGTTGTAGTAAAGTTGTAATTATAATTGTTGACAGCTATTTGTCTTGTATTATAAGCAATTACATAACAATTGCAAATGAAATTGGCTTCTAAAACAAATAGGTCCATGACTTATGCAACTGGGAATTCAGTTTTGTGGTAACTTTGACTTGATTTAAATGCATAGGCCATATCGACCCTCTTGGAAGTTATAGTAATCACCACTATATATGGAATTAATTCTCACTAGGTGGCATTGCTTTTTAATACATGGCAATTTATGTAGACTGCATCAAAATTCCAATGAAAACATAACGAGCAACAAACTGGTCATGTTCCACCAGACCAGGGAAAACCAGCTAATTTTGTGTGATTATATTTATAATATACTTATTCAAAATTTTCTCTGTAATACCCGGTACTGCTGCACAATAAACCAAAGCTTTTATTTAGGAACATATTTAACATGGAAGATATTGTACATACTTTCCTTGTCGTGTCGATAAAAATTCCACAAGTGTAACTGCAAGTATTAACATTTTCTTATCTTAGATTGTCCGTGTTAATCCTTCAAATGAATATCTTGGCTGAATATTTTCTAGGATATCAATAGACGCTTTCAGAAATGCAGTTGCCATGTTTTAAAACTTAACAGCCGCCAATGAAACGTCATATTTCCCTGCTGTGGTGCATGTGTAACTATAATTACGTTGTATATAAAGATGTATGTCAGCATACTGAGTCAATGTTTTTATTGGGAAAATAAAACTAAAGAAAGCCACCTATTGGAGTGAGTCGGCTGAAACATTTGGAACCAATACCAACAGTTTCCTGAGAGGTAATCACTGTGTCAAATATCACATTCCAAGAAACCATCAACCCATTCAAGGAAAAATTTATATTCTATTTCTGGTGAAGAAAATAGTTTAGTGTTCAGTTGCGTCTTCAACATGAAGTAGTTTGTGTATTTTTTGCTCGGAACCATGTACATAGGTAGACAGAAACTCATCCGTGGTGTGATGGGCATGGCTCTGTCAGGTCTCAGTCTGCCAGCTGCCGTAGCTTGTATCAGCCTCAAAACATGACCCTTTCTTGTTCGTCAGAACCTCAAGCTTCCTGCTGAGTGCGTCTCAACTGGAGATTTAATATCAGAAAACATCGTTGTTGCATGCTGGTTGTTTTGGCAGTTACTGATGAGCCGCAGCTGCAAGTATAAAAGCCCAGGCCTAGTCGATTGTACCTGTGTGGTGTGGTTATTTACAGCTTGGAAACACAAACGGTGCACTCTAAGATCAGGGATGGATTCGATTAAAAATCTCAGTGATAATTACAGGGAATTTATACTGGTGTCTGATAATGTTGCTGTGGAGATTACCCCAAGGAAGATATGCTGTGTAAGATTTTTTTATCAGGGTAACCACTGATGCCCTTGATGTAGTGAGCCTTTTGTCTACTGTTTTTTTTGCATGAACTTTTAAGTAGTCTTGGAGGATAGATCAGACAAAGGAAGCAACATCTGCTATGGTGTGGCACAAGTGATTGATTCTTTGTCTCAGCAAAATGCTGAAGTGATAAATTTTTCACCACTATTCCTTTGTAAAATTTGCAATATGTATTTTCATGCATGGGTTTATATGGCATAACAAAGTGTGTACAAAGCAGGACTACCTAGGTCAACTAAGGAAAACAATTTCTGAATATATGTACCGTGTCTGATCTATTAAACGTACGTGCCCTAATTAGCGTTCGCCCTCTTTTTTATCAGCAGAATCCATAATTGTTATTTGACTATTGTGGAACAACTGAAAAGTGTCACCATCTGGTGTTAAACAGTTGGCCCCACTTTTCAGTTGTTCTACACTAGTTACCAAATTACAACACTGGTGTTAACAGTTACCTTATTATCTAGAGAAACAAATATGCTTATAAGAACAGACATTTTTCCATGGCCCAATTTTTTTTCACACATTCTGTACATTTGTTAGGTCGAATACAATACTTACTTCATTACAAATGCCAGTATGCTGTAGTAATAGACTACCTTCTATCAACCACTCAACATAATTAAATTAGTCTGGCTGGAAATTATTCTGTTGTTTTGTAAAATCCGCTGTGCATAGTAAAAGTTCTTATAAATCATAAAATTTTTGAGTTCACGTTTTTTCTTTCTCTCACTAGACTGTGCCATTTTGTTTCTCAGAAGTTGATGGGTGTGCATTTGCTCCCCCCTTGTCGCTGTCATGACTCATGGTACAGCAACTCACTGCTGCTGTGTAGAACATGTCCTGTATGTTTTGTCATTTGTCAACCAATACCAGCACATTGCCTGCATTCATTCCTATGGAATGACTGATTTATCACTCCGTTTTGTTATTTCACAAATGTATTTCACTGTAGCTTTCTTCATCTTTTTATGTCTCTAGATTGAATTTTGCAGCATAAACAGACATGTGCGGATCCCGTGTTAGAGTAGGTGAATGACTTGAGGTAAACCATTTGATAATTGGATGTTGTACGTGTGGTTGAGCACCTTCAAATCTGTGGACATCAACACAAGACTAGGTTCGACTGTATGAAAAGCTACATCTTTGGGTTGTGTGATGTAATTAAGTTGCAACCGTCATGGCAAAGGATTATCAACTTGGCCTCTAGTCCTTGCCCAGTGTGTATTTATAAATGTATCTTTATAGGATGCTTGGTCTTACTGGGAGCCAGTGCATCAGGCCCTTAGCTGGGGACCCATCTGCCCGTCTTGAAGTACAAGACGGGCACAATAAATTGGATACAATAAAAATAAAAGATGGGTTTTTCTTTTTACAAGATGAGATTTTTTTCATAATAAAATTGTTTGAACTGTCTTAATGACTCTTAGTGCACAAGATCGTGATTCAACCAATGTTGTCGTCAGCAGAATAGCGAATACCTTCGATCTATGAGTCTATATTTTTAACCTTGACATTGTTGAAAATAACAATACTGGTGTTGATCTCTATTTATTGTAATCGTGTACGTACACGTACACTAAAATGATACACCAGAACCCGTGTAATATACTAAATTAGTATGTTGTGGTTCCTAATTGTATATTTCTTTCGATATATAAAATATACACTGAGTCTACAGACCACAATGTCATCAGTCATCTTGTGCTACTCTGATGACTGAGGCTGAATGGAGGCTGAAGTACCAGGCCTGGCTGACTGCCTGACCACTCAGCCAAAGCCCCAGACCAAGCATCCTATAATAAGACATTTATAAATACACAGAGGGCCAGGACTAGTTGGGTCTTATCACTGTTTTCCTACCGGGTTCATGGCATACGAATATTGTGCTGGTGATTGTGAGACGGTGCCCCTTTTGGCAAATCTTAGTACCTGTAAAATTATTTTTGAACAGGGATATAGCCACAGTTGAGGACTAGGAGACCTATGCTGTGCCCAGATTAACATTTCTAGAGGCTAGCTGTCAACTTACATGTGTGCCAGCGACTGTAGGATCCCTTGTGCATAAAGACATGATTGTTTGGTGGCTCCATTTCATGGGGAGCATTTATGTATGTTATATATATACATATATATATATATAATCTAGATATAATAATATTTTTCTTCCTTTGCCCCTTTGTGGGACTGGTTCATGTTCTTGCTGTATCTCCCCAGCTGTCATCCCTTTTCCCCATTAGCAGCCTTCCCCCTCCACTTGTCATCCTCCTCCCATCTTAGTTGCGGTCTGACCCTTTTCCTATATAGAAGTAAGTTATATGTATATTTTATATATCAAAAGAAATATACAATTAGGAACCACAACATAGTAATTTAGTATATTACACAGGTCCTGGTGTATCATTTTAGTGTATGTGTGTTCATGCGTATGTGTGAAAGAAATACTATTAGATACATCAAGAACCATACAACATACTAAATTAGTATATCATGGTACTGGTGTGTGGGGGAGGCAGTGGTGGAGTGGTTAGAACATCAGACTCTCAATCGAGAGAATCCATGTTCGAATCCTCTTGCTGCCATTTCGAAGCTTGGGTAAATTTTTTTATTTTGTGTTGCATCAGTTTACTCAGATGTGTAAATGAGTAGCTCGCTTTAGACAACGGTGGATCTGTGAAGGAACCGTGTTTGTGTAGTAATTAAACGGTGGCTGAATGTTTCCCAGAGTAGTCAAGTTGGTATTGGAATGAACAGGTCTGCCAGGGGGTAGTACGGTAGGTTGAGCTGTCCCAATGACTGGATACTGCACAGTATATGAGAACAAACCTTTGCCTTTTACTGCCTAATGTTTGGTTCAGTTCACTGCAGTGCTGGACTGGCCAGTGGTCAAAACTCAGAAGGTCAACCGGGTTCATGCTACTTAACCCAGATATTGACTGGATGGGTGTGTTTGATTTGTGTGTTTTGTCTCCAGGTGTGTTTGGTTGGCGTATGTGTGTGTGTGTGTGTGTGTGTGTGTGTGTGTGTGTGTGTGTGTGCGTGCGTGCGTGCGTGCGTGCGTGCGTGCGTGCGTGCGTGCGTGCGTGCGTGCGTGCGTGCGTGCGTGCGTGCGTGCGTGCGTGCGTGCGTGCGTGCGTGCGTGCGTGCGTGCGTGCGTGCGTGCGTGCGTGCGTGCGTGCGTGCGTGCGTGCGTGCGTGCGTGCGTGCGTGCGTGCGTGCGTGCGTGCGTGCGTGCGTGCGTGTGTGTGTAACTAGTATCATATACATACCTTTGTTTAAACGGACAGGTGTGTAGCCTAACTTAAACACCTGGCATTGCCATAAATATGCAGCTCATATCTTCCTATAGGATAAATCTGAAATAGTTGTGCAAACAATTTGAAGGATTTTTTTATTAGATTTTTTATTAGATTTAGAGATTGCCCTCTAAGTGATGGTGACCTAAATACCCCAATATTCCTCAGTCCTAGCCACTTGCAGTAAGTTGATGTTAGATTTCTTATTAGTATTTTAGAGAGAGAAAACATATTTTTCAGGAATAGAATTTAGCCCAAAATTAGTGGGGGGCCATACGGACCCCCACTTTCCAGAATCTAGGGGTCTGCCACTAAAAGTGGCGGCCCAAATCTGTTTGCTTGAAAAAAGCCATAAAGTAAAAATTTATTGACTGGTTTATTTTTTTGTTGTTGTCCCATTTAAAAATGTGTTCCCACCGCTCCAGCGAGTAACACCGATAGCCATGTGCTTAGCATGCCGAGGCAGAGTCCATCCATACAAACTTCTGGCAAAGACTAGGATTTCGATACCAATAATTGAATAGTTCCAACATTTCAAGAGTATCAGCCATTTCATCCTTGATCGAATAACTAATAAAAAAAATTTATTATTGGACTCGTGGACATTAACATGGGCAGGGATTTCTCAGCTCTCGTGCCAGTTTCAATGGCGGCTCACAAATGGGTTTGTTTACCTTATGAAGTCCGGAGTTTTTACTCGCATAAAATGAAGACATCATCTGTAATACCTCTTATTTGGATTCGTAAAATTATGTAATGCACATGTCGTGCCTTCGATGCGTACCTGTAGCATAGTTTTTTGGGCCAAATTTCAGGGGCCAGCCGGACCTCCAAATTCAGAACTATTGGGGGTCCGACAGTGAATCTAAGGACCCACGGACCCCCACCAAATTCAAAACCTGTTTTTGAGATGGTACCTTAATGTTTGATATGGGTTACAGATTGCACTTCATAAGAGTGCACATTTTATGTACATTGCGTGGTGTTTGTCTGGTCGAGATGGTCTCTGGTTGTATAGTGTAATTGTTATAAAACAGACAAACAAGTAAGCTTGGCTTGTTGTAGGCTGAGTTTCCTCCCCACCTGTTCACAAACTTATATTAGAACACCTACATTTGGGGTTGATTGGGAGCACATTCTGGGCTATATTTACCTACCTGTACTACATGCTAGGACTAGTGGCAGTGCCAGGCTCTTGCTGTAGAGTTCTACTAAGTACTCATTATAGGAAATATCCTTTGTTTTTAAAGAAATACAGTTATTGTTGTCATCAACATAAATTGATGCGTAACCATATATTTATATCATTGCAACTTCAATTGTTGAATGTTAATAATCAGTTGGGCTTCCATTAACATTAGTGGCAGTGTGAATAGTTCTGTAACCATATGTTTATATCATTACAACTTCAGTTGTTGAATGTTGGTAATCATTTGGGCTTCCATTAACAGTATTGGCAGTGTGAATAATTCAGTCATGTATTTCATGAAATATTAAACATTTGAGATGGTGCAGTTGACGCAGTACTTCCGCCGTTTATTTTGCTGTGGCTGGAAGAGTGGTCTACAGCAACATAATGGCTTTGTTAGATAGATAACATCAGAAGTGATTCACCATGCGCCAGTCGAAGGTAGCCAATGAATTTAAGTCAGCGCATTATGGTACATGCTCTGATGGATTTTAAACAGAAAGGAATATGTTTCTCTTGGAATTGTTGTAGAAATAGTTGCGAGCAGGTTGGATGGTGAGGGTAAGTTGTTGTGGTCATTGGAAGTAGGTTTGTAATGCATCTAGGTGTCAACATTAATACCGCTTTTGTGTGGAAAAAACACCTTTTCCTATTGGTCTGCTTTCTGGTTGAAATGTCGCCAATTTTGAAATTTTTAAGCAAAATCTTTTCATTGTAAAATCAATCTGTTTGTTGTACAAGGGGCCGTTCTAAGCACGTTGTTTCTCTGGTCTCAAATGATTTAATATTTTCCTGCTCATGCATTCACTGTGATGGAGAAGGATAAATCAAAATAATGACCCATAGAAATAACACGTTTCTGTACAACAATAGCTGAGGAGGACGTTTCCCGTGTTTTTATCATGAGTAAATGTTGAGGCACAGATGGTAATAAATTTAAATTCAATCATTTTAATATATTAAAAAAATTAAACATGTATTCTGTGTTCGGACCAGGCTCGTAAATGATTCTAAATCCATAAACTGTGCACAACAAACTTATAAAACCACATGGTAGCAAAAACTGCCCAGTCTGGAAGCCATGTCTCAAACACTAACAGACGTGTTAATGATGCGACGCAGCAGATACATGTCTGTTTGCTTTGATCTTCTTCAGGTACACAATTTGTATCAGATAAGGAAGTTAATCTGATGATTCCTTGTTGTTTGGAGAACTGACAAGTTTGGCTTTATCCCTCTGTTCCCTACAGTGGGATTGTTAATTTAGGATTCATGGAGGGAACACCAGGACTCGGAAGTTGAAGCCACGGGGACTCAAAATAAATCAAAGATTTGGAAAAGACTTGTGGGTTAAACTCCATGGCTAAAGAAGTGCTATGGCAAGATAATTAGTTTTTTTAAAGAATATTTCATACACTATATCATCATCAGACTTGATGAACAATATGTTCGGTTCATGTTGTTTAGAATAAAAAAGATTTTTATTTTTACAAGACCTAGACGATTATTTAGATATTATAATCGATGGCTATATCTATGTGGTGAAGAATGCAGTGATGGCCATTTTTAGTTAATCTATACTTCCTGTGTTCCATATGCCCCAGGGTAGAATGTTCCACTCAGTATCATCCTGGGGTAAGAGGTGTTTATGCATAAATTACTACCCCCAAAATCCTGGTAGTACAGTGCATCCTGGTGAATGGGTTTCAGTCTGTGATCTGTTTTGATTGTGAGTTGTATTACCCTTAGAAGTGGGAGAAGACAAGATTGGTGATTGTAACTTGTAAGGTGGGTAAGTGATTACACCAGTGTTACACTAACCAGTGGTGGATTGACCTTTGGTAAGTTTCTGGGTCTGTAGCAGCTGCAATTGTGTTGGCTTGACAAAAAATATTTTTTGTCAAAAGATGCATAATATAGATGCGCTACACTGATAGTGATACATCCCACCCACTGGCTTTTTAGTAGATGATGTCGTGGGTCTAGTTGTTGCAGCTTGGTTAGCTCCATGTTTCTGTCTTCTCTGCGATGTAGAGAGTTTCCATCGAATCCTGTGTGCTTGCATATATATATATATAAATAGTTATCAATAAGAACTCTAGTTTGTGATTATCCCCAGGAAGTCATATCCATTTACAAAATGTCAGTTGTGCATAAACAGTTGAGGCAGCCCAGATCAGTCAGTTACTTCACTCCATCTGTATCTCACAAAAGAATGTGGCTAACATAGAGTCCTGAGCTTAAATGGAAGAAGAAGAAGAAGAAGAAAATCTATACAGATAATATTTATTAATAACAAATTCAAAGAGCAATGTGGGTTTCAAAATTCAAGGATCTCTTAACAGTACAGTGAAGGAGCTCTTTTTGGGCCGCACATTTACCTCTGGACATATACTACTACCTCTATTATCTGGACATATGTCCAGATAATAGAGGTGGTAGTATATCCTGTCCATTTCATCCTCCTCCACAACCTCTGCCACCTCCGTGTCTCTCCTTACCACGTCCCTCGTTCTTAACCTTCTCTGTCCCCTCCACAACCTCTGCCACCTCCGTGTGTCTCCTCACATTCCCAGATGCATGCCTCAACACCTTTGTCACTTTATGTTCCTTTCTATTCTCTGGATATATATATATATATATATATATATATATATATATGCTGCAAGCAACAATGCAGTTATTTTACTAATAATTATTGCATGGAACTATTACCTCTTGTGATGCACATTAGTTTATATATTTTTGACAGGAACTGCATGTTTAAGGCGCACCTTAGGTGTCAGTGAACTTACTCTCAAGACACTGGGGACTTATAGAACTGAGTAACTCTGAATTGCCTCAGAATCAGCATATCGCTGAACGTGGAAGAGTCTACACCATGTGGTTGGTGGGATATGTCTCTATTACACTCACTTCTAAGTTCTAACACACGAAAAGGGAGATTCCCTTTACTCTTCAACAGCGATATGGGTTGGTGCTGCAGTGCTGGTAACTGGGTCATGTGACTGTGATGAGTCACATGACACACACACACGCACGCACGCACGCACGCACGCACGCACGCACGCACGCACGCACGCACGCACGCACGCACGCACACACACACACACACACACACACACACACACACACGGATGTGACATCATCTGTCACTGGCTCTGTTTTTTTCATGTGGACCTGCTCTCAATTTGAAGTCTGCCCCTGTGGGCGGCTGACTGTTTATACATAGCAGCCTGAATCATGGCAACCTTCTGGTACTTTAGTTATCAGCAGCATGGATCAACTAACTTGGTTCACCGCAATCACCACAATACCCACGTCCCAGTTTATTTACCCCTACTGGACCTCATATATATCCACCCTCAGAGGAAGGTGTCCTTGTATTCACTGACTAACCCATGAGGGGAAATTTATGTGGATATCCCCCTTATGATTTCTCCCTATTAAATGTCAGTTTGTTTATATTATTATTAATATTATTATTAATTGTGTAACATCATGAGTATTTATTTGTGTTCTGTCTCAAACACACTTTCTTTTTCCCACCAATTAATAAAATGCCACCCAGCAGATATTATGTTTGTGCACCTTGAATTGAAATGAATTGTATATACGTACTGTCCATACGTCCATACAAATTAATTGTTTGTACGTACGTGTATGTATGTATGTATGTACCCTGGTATGTTATCAGTATTATTAATTACAGAAGCTTTGGTTTTATTACACATATTAATTTAGGTAGATTTCGTCAATAGGGTGAATTGACATATTACTGCATTTTCCCCAAATATCATTGCTTTTGCTGGTTTTGTATGCATTTTAGGGGGTGGAAGATTTCCCGGATGGAAGAAAGTTATCCTAAAGTATATCTTCCCAGTGGGGTGCAGGGGCTTATCTGTTGTGGCAGTCTTTCTGGGAATAGCTGTGTGCGTCAGTTGGCATTTCTTTCTGTAGGTATCCATGATGTTTAGATCGCAGCCTTATTTTTTCGTGTCTGCATGTTGTTGGGTTGAGATTCCGTGTTTTGTGGTGCGCAGTGATGAGGTGGTACCGTCACTCAAAAGAACCGGGGTCTGAATCTACTTCTGGTTGTTTTGGACAATTGTTTTTCAATCTCCGTTTACTCAGATGTATAAATGAGAACCTGGCTATAATCTTTTCACAGTAATTGCTGCATGGCTGAATGCTTCATGGATCAAGGGCAAAAAATTGCATCGCTTGCTTCAAGTTGCTTGTAGTAAATCATCCTCTACATGGCTGGTTAATGTGTACATGTGGTGAACAGATCATAGATCATTTAATAAAGATCTTATTTGGGGTTGTAGTTTATACTATGTACTAATTTTATTTATGAAGCCGATGCAAAAATTGTTTGGCAAAAGAGTCTAGCCTGTAGTCACCCTGTATAGCACTCCAAACTTATAAAGCTGCCTGTGAAGCATCTAGAGAAGATAAAATGCCTTGCAGTGCAATTTTTTTGGCTGTAACTGCTCTGGTAGTATGGTGCGATTACATAAACATAGTGACGCTTCTGGCTAAAAATACTTGTTTTCTCCCGGAAGTATCAACTAGCACATAACTCTGTCTTAGTAGCCACTTGGGGCTCATCAGTTTAATAGGCCTGTATGTCATTATGGTTGCATTCCAGCATACACACACCTATGCCAGGTAGATATGCTACCAGTAGTCCTGGTAGCTATAGGGGTCAGGCCATTTTTCTGTTTGTAGCCGTGTTCATGGTTTTTTCTGTATTGCCCAAAAAACTAAAATCAGTAAAATTCCAAATTGTTAGACATCAAATGTCATAACAAATATTACCAACATGCTGAACAAGTTTGGAAAAAATCACATAGAGTATGTACGACTTATGAATGTGCCGACCCACAAAAAGTCTACATCATATCAAATCTGACTTATGATACCAGAACTTACTGAAGGCAAACATTAAAAGTCTAAGCTTGCTGGCTAAGCTGTTACTGCACATAAATAAAGTCATGAAAATCAGCTTACTTTGGGACTTCAAATATCTGAAACACAGCATGAAGCCTAATTGAGGCCTGACCCCTGATGTCAATGTCCTCCCAGAAATTACTATGTACTGAAATGGCTATTTGCACACATGTTAAGTACAGTAGGTTTAGCCTTGAGGTTATGTAGTGGTGAAAGACCAGATGTTTTCTTAAACTTACCAGGTGTTTTTTTAGAGGCCACATTTGTAGAAACTGCCTTGGGCTGTAGAGTTTGTTGCCCTACAACCTCTGGTGGTGAAGTTACCCTCCCACCATGGTGGTCAGATCTACTGCTAGGGTGGTATCAATCATTACAATGCCAATGTGGCTGTAGGGCTGGGGCAGGAGTGTGGCTACATTATGAGGGTAGCAATGTGCCTGTAGTGCTGGTGTAGGAGTGTGGCTACATTATGAGGGTAGCAATGTGGCTGTAGTGCTGGAGTAGGAGTGTGGCTACATTATGAGGGTAGCAATGTGGCTGTAGTGCTGGGGTAGGAGTGTGGCTACATAATGAGGGTAGCAATGTGGCTGTAGTGCTGGAGTAGGAGTGTGGATACATTATGAGGGTAGCAATGTGACTGGAGTAGGAGCGTGGCTACATTATGAGGGTAGCAATGTGGCTGTAGTGCTGGAGTAGGAGTGTGGCTACATTGTGAGGGTAGCAATGTGGCTGTAGTGCTGGAGTAGGAGTGTGGCTACATTATGAGGGTAGCAGTGTGGCTGTAGTGCTGGAGTAGGAGTGTGGCTACATAATCAGGGCTGGGTCCAATTATGTAATTGTAATTGTAATCGATCACAGCAAAATTGTGTAATTGTAATTGATTATGGTTTCGAAATTTTGCTGTAATTGTAATTGTTATATTTTGTATAATTGAAAATTCATTTCAGTTGCAATCAATTACAGTACGTTTTATATCACAAACTACCTGAACGAATTGTCAATAAAAATTTAATTTAATTCTCACATGAGTTGAAAATCAAGACTAATAATAACACCTGCTTATGTATTTATATTTAAGTTACAGTATTCACTGTCTGGTGGGTACTGGTCCATGGTGCTAGTGGTGGGTAGGCTTAGCGATTAGCTAAGTTGGTAACAGCCACGAAGCAATAAACAATGCACAGACATTGTCAGACAAGGGCTAAGCTGGTATTCAAACAACATGGAAAGACCTGTAGCCCTGAAATTGCTTCAGAAAATATCAGCTCTGTGAAACATTGCAGAGTTAGCAAGCCAATTACACCCCTTGTGTTGTGGTGGATTGGAGACAGGTCAGGTGGCAAAGACCATTTATATGGCATCTATCCCCATTCCCAACTCACACAATGCAAAGGGCAGACCAATTAAGAATGTTAGATTAGAGCAGGAGCTACAACCTCAAAGTAAACACATCATACCCTATTATTAGTATTTTCCGAAGAAATTCACACAGATAAATGTCTGCAAAACTAGAAAGGATGCCTAGAGAAAAACTACAAATAAATATTGTATTATAGCCTGTGGGATTTTGTCCAATTTTCACATTTTTGTATTTTGACCTGTGGGATTTTGTTCACTTTTCATATTTTGTGATTTTGTCTGTAAGGAATATGTCCTGTAGGATTATGTCTGGATACTGCATTGTATTTTTATATAACGAAAATATGTTTTAAACTGCTATCTTTTTATTTAGTATAATTCAAAGTCACAATTCAACAAAATGTACAAACATTACCTTTATATTTATTTATCAATTGTGTACAAAATATTGAAATTCAGCAAAACGTGCAAATATACGTAATTAAAAAATGCTGAATATATTTGGTTCCACATAATGTAATTGTAATTGTAACTGAAATTGAAACAGTGTAATTGTAATTGATTTGGAAAATTATGATTGGAATTGAAATTAAAAATTAAATGTAATTGTAATTGATATAATTTTGTGTAATTGGACCCAGCCCTGGCTACATTATGAGGGTAGTAACGTGGATGTAGTGCTGGAATAGGAGTGTGGCTACATTATGAGGGTAGCAATGTGGCTGTAGTGCTGGAGTAGGAGTATGGCTACATTATGAGGGTAGCAATGTGGCTGTAGTGCTGGAGTAGGAGTGTAGCTACATTATGAGGGTAGCAATGTGGCTGTAGTGCTGGAGCAGGAGTGTGGCTACATTATGAGGGTAGCAGTGTGGCTGTAGTGCTGGAGTAGGAGTGTGGCTACATTATGAGGGTAGCAATGTGGCTGTAGTGCTGGAGTAGGAGTGTGGCTACATTATGAGGGTAGCAATGTGGCTGTAGTGCTGGGGCAGGAGTGTGGCTACATTATGAGGGTAGCAATGTGGCTGTAATGCTGGGGTAGGAGTGTGGCTACATTATATGTTTAAGGTTGGTTCATACAGGCAACGCAAAGTTTCATACAGGCAATACAAAGTTTCATACAGGCAACATTTTTTTGACAACTGATTTACCTTAAGATGGTTACCAATTGTTCTTTATGTTGTGCGTAGCTTGCAGCAAAATGAGTATATCGCAACAACCGTTGAATTTGTGAATGAAATAGGCTGTTAGAAATACTGAGATACAATTACTTGATTTTCAAATCATGAAGCAAACTTTAGGGAATATTGACAACAAACAAACGTCAATTTCACCATGCTATAACAAATTCCAATGTCATTACCATCAACCCAGAGAATCAAGTGTAGCCGTGTTTGTTAGTTTTGTTCCACTAACAACAGTTGTCCAATTCTGATGGTTACTTTTGCATATTATGCACATTTTTGTCAACGTGCATGAAAACATGACACAATGCAAGTCTAGAAACCAATAAATACCATGTAGATTTATCTAACAGAACTACAATGCACAATGCCTGCTTGTTTGTAATTGTTTGCTGTTAGTTTAGCATAAAATAAATTAACTTAGTATTGATAATACATTTTTTTTGTGGCACATGTAATGACAGCCCTCTATGTTAACCCTCTTGATTACAGTTGACACATTCACAGTTTACTACACAACAAATGCTGTGCATTACAGTTGTAATTGTAGATCAGATGTGTGCAATAGTTTTTGGGGGATCGACCCATTGTAATTGATTACGAACAAAGACACAATACACTGTAAAATATACCAACATGTTCACCACTCATTCTTCTCACTGGTACCCAGGGTTGGCAGGTTTATGGCAGGGTGGTTTTTACCAGGTGGTTTTTACCGGTAAAAACTGCCCTGCCGAAAACAGGTTTAAGGCAGTTTAAGGCATAGAAAATGCCTTAAACATATTTCATAAAAAAAACAATAAAAGTATTATATTAAACATGCCCTAAAGTATGACATAAGTATTAATATTTCCCTTCTCAATTGTTACATATGTGCTAGAGATGTAAGAAACAGGTTTAAGGCAGTTTAGGGCATAGAAAGGCCATTTAGCCATTAAAAGCATGTCCTATACTTAAGTATAACAGAAGTATAGTTTTTGTAATTCCCTTCTCAATTATTAAGCCTGCTAGAGGTGTGAGATACAGGCATAAGGCAGTTTACTTGCCTATTATTTCTAGTAGAGGTGTGGTATTGAAGTCTACTAAAGTTGGTTGCAAATAAACTCAATTGCTTTACACCTGTTAGAGGTGTGCTACTGAAGTCTACTAAGGTTGGTTGAAAATAAACTCAAGGTGTTACAAATGATCCAAAGGTGTTGTTTTCAAGTACTATATAAAGCTTCCCCTGCACACTAATAATCAAACATTTCATTTTGTGTAGAAACCTGATACATTCCTTACAAAAGAGTAGCTGCTGGTGACTTGTGTATAGCAATAATTCATTTTGTTTTGCAATCATGGCCAACAAAGGTGGTAGACCCCAAGATGGTGTTTGGGAACATTTTGTAAGAGTGACAAAGGATGGCAAAAAGTTGGCCAGGTGTGTTTCATGTGGCTATGAAATGACCTTTCCAGCTGGAATGTATAATATATATGTCAATAAACTTCCTGTCATTTTTGTAAAAAAAATCATGAAATAAAACTAAGTTTAAGATTTATTTTTGTTTGTAGTTTGATTTAATATATACAATGTACATGTGTTTTATAATAACAGAATCTTCAGTGTGCCTTTGGACAGGGATAGCTTTAAGGCAATTTGAGGCAGTTTGAGGCAGTTTTAACCACTTTAGGGCAGTTTAGGGCAGTTTGCGGCACATGCCGTGCCAAAAACATGTTTAAGGCCGCCTTAAACCCAACCCTGCTGGTACCCCAACAAATTTCATTCTAATACAGGCACTGATAATGTAATTTATTTCAATTTAAAATGTAGTTTTAGTTAGGCAGTTTTAGTAGGTGTATAATATAGTGTCATCACAACCACAGCAAATTTTCTGTAATTGTTGTTGTAATTAACATTTTCTGAGGTGCTGTAAATTTACAGTTTTGTAGTACCGGTATAGTCACAATTACAGTTTATGGTATAGTGTAATCACAATTTTTTTGGCAAAACCATGCTATTGTAATATATTTTTGTGAGGTACTGTAACACTACACCTTCATAACACTTCTGGTTATAATGTAAGATGTTGGTTTGGCCTGGTTGTTGAGTTGTGAATGACTAATCTAAGTGTGTTGATGGTTTATGATGTCCTCCGTGGCAGACCTCACTTGAAGGATATCTATATGAATTATGTTGGTTTGGCCTGGTTGTTGAGTTGTGAATGACTAATCTAAGTGTGTTGATGGTTTATGATGTCCTCCGTGGCAGACCTCACTTGAAGGATATCTATATGAATTATGTTGGTTTGGCCTGGTTGTTGAGTTGTGAATGACTAATCTAAGTGTGTTGATGGTTTATGATGTCCTCCGTGGCAGACCTCACTTGAAGGATATCTATATGAATTATGTTGGTTTGGCCTGGTTGTTGAGTTGTGAATGACTAATCTAAGTGTGTTGATGGTTTATGATGTCCTCCGTGGCAGACCTCACTTGGAGGATATCTATATGAATTATGTTGGTTTGGCCTGGTTGTTGAGTTGTGAATAACTAATCTAAGTGTGTTGATGGTTTATGATGTCCTCCGTGGCAGACCTCACTTGGAGGATATCTACATGAATTATGACAGTCGTAAAACTGATAAATGCAGATAGGACTGTATTGATATATTTCCTGTAGGTTTGTTAGAGAATGTAACTGGAGTTGGTTCTGATTTTTTGCTAGTCCAAGAGTTTAAGAATTTTTTTTTAACAATAATAGTTTATTAATAATAGTAATACTGCATTTATATAGCGCTAAGTCCCACTTTTCTGAATCAGTGTGCTCTACATGATATAAAAATATTATGTAAAAAATTTATGAAGAACAATGTTGAAACAGAAGAGAAGATGGAGATGGCTTGGACACGTGTGCCGAATGTCACCTGGCGCACTGCCCAAGACAGCCTTACGCTGGACAGCAGATGGAAAAAGGAGACGTGGTCGCCCAAAAGAAACATGGAGACGAACAGTGGAGAAGGAGATGAAAGAATGTGGCCTGACATGGAACACCATCACCAAATGGGCTGCAGACCGACAGCAGTGGCGCTCTCTTGTTGATGCCTTATGTGCCACCGGGCACGAAGAGGACTAAGTAAGTAAGTATGTTGAAACAACAAAACCTAAAAAAAATTATTTGCTAATAATTAAATAACTTATGAGCTGGTAAGACAGATTATACTAATAGATAACATTATACTAATAGATAAGTATTACCTAATACCTATGACTACTGGATCTATATCTGTGAAATGGCTAATAAAATGTCCACCGTGTTTGGTTCACCACATGTATTAGGGAACTGTGTACTAGAGTAGCTTCCTACAGAAGTGACATGTGTATGTCTACTAACCTAGAGAGTCCTCGTCTTTCTGTTGGTTGGTTGGCACCTTGGTTGCTTGATAGACTTGTTGGAGATGACAGTTTATTTGATCAGAAACACAGGCATGCCAAAAGATAGTCTCTTCATATATATATACATACATACATACATATATATATACTCTAGTGTGGTAGGCAAACAGACGTGAGAGGTTGACAATCATAGCATGCAAAGGCATTGTGATACTAAGACACATGTTGTTACCTAAGAATCTGATATGTTGGCAGTTTGAAAGAGAGATTCTTATATATTTTATAACAGAGATGTAGAAGGATTTAAATGCATATGGTAATAATGATAATACTATACCTCGATGACTTAGTATGTTTATTAAAGCTGTAAAGCTTTGCTTTTCTGCACATGAGTTTTGCCATCCCTCCCTCCCTACTTCCCTCCCTCCCTCCCTCCTTCCCTCCCAACCTTATGATTATGGTTAATATGATCCTATTTCGGGCAGTTGTGTATTTAACATTAACTCCAATGTATGTCCAGTGTTTGGATTAGACATCATTGAACTTTGACTTGAGGCCACATAGTGAGGTTGGGGTTGAGGTCACATGGTGAGGTTGGGGTTGAGGTCACATAGTGAGGTTTGGGTTGAAGTCACATAGTGAGGTTGGGGTTGAGGCCACATAGTGAGGTTTGGGTTGAGGTCACATAGTGAGGTTTGGGTTGAGGTCACATAGTAAGGTTGGGGTTGAGGTCACATAGTGAGGTTGGAGTTGATGTCACATAGTGAGGTTTGGGTTGAGGTTACATAGTGAGGTTGGAGTTGATGTCACATAGTGGGGTTGGGGTTGAGGTCACATAGTGAGGTTTGGGTTGAAGTCACATAGTGAGGTTGGGGTTGAGGTCAAGGATTGGACCATGGAACTGATTACATGAGTTGTGGACAGTGGCTGTAGTTGAGAAAGAATGATAGTATAACACCAAGTGCTGATAAAGGGTTTCTTACTTGAGATGATTTGGGTAAAAAAAGCTTCAAACAAATCTAGGATTCCCAACTTCATAACAATCACTTGTTAGCCTGTTGCCTAACTTGCAAAGGGTATGACCCAGTGACTTTGCCCACACTGAGCCATTATTTACCCCATTGCTGTATCCTTATCAACCTCAGAAATCTACAGGCAAAGTGTTGTTTGTTAAACTGCTCAGAAGTCAGACTTAAGGGGAAAGGGAGAGGTAAAAACATTGGGGTTATTATAAATCTTCACTAGTTAGTAACCCTGGAGTAGCTATGACTTGTCTGGAGGGTAGCTAGCTGGGGACAGATGACAATTATGATATGTCACTTACATTAGCCTGGAATATAGCTAAGTAGATGCATATTCTTAGAAATACCAGATCATGCAGTAAGCATGTTTTTATACATTATCTTTAAGTTTTTAGACTATGCACAGCTGTTGCATTTGAGGTCAGGCAGTGCTGTCATCCAAATATATTTCATGACCTTATCTCCTTGTATGTCGGGTTTCCATCCAAGGTCTTAGTTATTCTGTAATTTAGATTGCGCAAAATACAAAACAAAAAGAATTCTAAAACAAATGTACTGAGCGTATATAAACCTGGAATGAACCAGAAAGTCTTGAAAGAGAAGATACATGGTAATTGCTATGTGCTGACCTCCACTCAGAACATTGAACAATACTATTTAATCTCTACTGCAGGCAGAAAAATACCTAATCTGATCAAGTAGTTGTCAAAATCTGATAGTGTATTGTCAAATCACTATGATTAACACTGGCTGGCTGACCACCTAGCGACATAGGGTGTCATTAAAGGTAGAACTGATTCCTTGTTCTGTGAAATTCAGTGTTGTACATAATGAACATCAATATTAGTAAAGAATTATCAATGGTGGTCTGACCCCAGCTGCCTGTGGAGCCAGTGACTGATAGTTCAGTGCAAACACTGACCATTATTTATGCCAATTAGCAACATATTGGGCTAATTAAGGCCTGGCTAATGCCCCTGTTTATTGGCCTGTTGCTGTGTAAACTGCTGGTGTAGTCAGATCCAGTAATCAGCTGTGGTAGCCAGCTGGGGCCTTGCTCTACCTGCTGAAGTACCATGTAGACCCAAGCAGAGGTACTTTAGAGTACCTAGCATAGTTACCATGTAGTACCTACCAAAAGTGCAGACACCAATTTAAGGGTCTCTTCTCATATCAGTGTCTCTCATCTCATTTCAGAATCATTTCATAGTATCTACTAAGACATGCTAGAATGTTTGTACAAATAACTTATTTAGTTCTGGTTACTAAGACATTTCTTCTATGTGCAAAATAAAAATATATTGTATATTTAATGTATTATTATTATTTATATTTTAGCATTTTAGTTTTGTAAACACTGCTGAACAGATTTTTTCTGGATTTTAGTGCATAAATAAAGTTATTATTATTACTTCTGGCCACGAAAAATAGTGCTTACTCGAAAATAAAATTATGACTTATAAGATTATTGGCAGCAAAACAAAGTGATAAGATGATAAAAAAAATTAACTATTAACAAGATTACTAACTCATCAGATCTTGTAAAACTGAATTGCATCATCACCATCATTAACTTCACTGTTGTTATTATCAAAAGCATTGGAGCTGGGTGCGTTGCAGTATGTCGCCATTAATGTGTAATGTTGGTATTGTCCACCAGGTGGAGGCAAGGCTTGCGTCGAAGCGGGCAGCGAGGGCCGAAGCAAGGGAGATCCGCATGCGAGAGTTGGAGAGACAGCAACAGGAGGTGGGTGCCATTAAGGTAAAACTGCATTTATTTCATCTTAGGTGTCAACATCACCTTCGGGCAGGAAATACTATTTTTTTTCTAAATGTCCCGCTTTTATAGAATTTTTAAATCTCATGGTCAAATCGGTGCATCTGTTGTTCCACACAAGACCATTCTAAGCACATGTTACAATGACATATTATAATTTAATTGATTGCACATGATTACAGTTTCAACTATAATGGAAACAAACCCTGATGAAATGGACAAATACCTAATGTTTTTTATAAAAGCATTTATTAACCCTGGTGTGGCTGGTTGAACCTGTTCCTGTTGATATTTGAAAGGCTGACCAATTTATATGGTTGACACCTGTGAACTCAAAATGGGTCATGCTAGTTACTGAGGTTGGGACCCAAAAACCTGGTTGTATAACCATGGAGCCAGTTTCTTCTGAACTGAACCCATTTAACAGGCCCAGTCCACTGAAACCCAGAAACATTAATTTCTTACTTCGTCAGCCATACTTGGGTATTTCATCTAAACCACTTATGTCAGACCCAGAAACCCCAATGTTAGTCCACCATAGATGGTGGACCCAGAAATAAATGATGTGTCCCTGCAGTTCAGGTGTCAGAATGACCCAGAAACACAAGTGGCTAATGGTAGGGTTAACACCTGGTGAACTTGGTACTCAGGCAACCACTTGTAAGCCCAGAAACCTCAAGTGTCTGACCCCAGGAATGAGTGACATCTGGCTTCAGTCACCCAGTAAACAATAATCACTGAGACAAGCTAAAGACCTTGTGTTATGCTTCAGAGTTATTGGCTTGAATCATCCTAAATGACCACCCCAGTACAACCAGCATTGTGGGCCTTCTCAATAAACATGACAGACCCTAGAATCCAATTAATTACAACACCGACTTGCTGCTTTCTACAAAGTAACAGAATGTATTGAACATTACCCTCCCACCATAATGTTCCGGTTCCATGCACTCATTTTTGAAACAATGATCCAGTCAAATATAAGCACGCGTAAATGCATACTGCTGTATTAATTTTGTTTGCTTATGAAGTGATTTTTGTGACAGGCGGAGGAGAAACAAGACCGCAGATATGGGATGATGAACGAACAAAATGTCTAATTTTCATGTGTCTTCCTGCTTTTCTACAACGTTCTTTCCACTACATTGTCCTGCCTTTTTCACAGTGTTCTTTCCACAACATTGTCTTGCCGTTTCCAAACTGTTCTTTCCACAACATTGTCCTGCCTTTTTAACAACATTCTTTCCACAACATTGTTCTGCATTTTCAAAGCTGTTCTTTCCACATTGTCCTGCCTTTTCCACAGCATTCTTTCTACAACATTGTCCTGCCTTTTCCATAATGTTCTTTCCACAACATTGAATTGTCTTTTCCACAATGCTCTTTCTGCAACATCATCCTGCATTTTCCACAACATTGTCTTGCCATTTCTACAATGTACTTTCCACAACATTGTCCTGCCTTTTCCACAACGTAAAAGCAACATTCTTTCCACACCATCTTTATGCTTTTCCACATCATTCTTTCCACGATGTTTTCATGCTTTTCTGAAATTTCTTTCAGCTTTTACACAACATTTTTTTCACAACATCTTTTTTTACATTATGTATAAATGCGAATTTCTTTTTAATGATTTTATAATGTCACTCATCCCTCCTTACGTAACTTTCTAACAAGTTATTTACCAAGGCTTGTAAAACCACCAAGCAGGCGAAAACATCTAACTAGCCCCAGTACACAATAAATACGGTTTATTGAAATTTCAACGCAAATCAGTATTCTTTTTCTAAACTTATGTTAATCTTTGCCCGATGTTTATTAAACATAACACCCCAGTACGCATATTTTCTTCCGTTCGTAACATAATATGTATTGACACAAATAGCTCATGAAATGCCAGTTTAACAAGATTTAACAAGATTTGCCATCCAAGCCAAAGGCCCATATGGCAAGTGGACAAGGAAGCCATTGGCTTATCCAGAGTCCAACAATGTTCATCTACTTATAGCCCGCCCTCCTGAGATATGTGTCAACCTTGTTTTTAAACATATTCACGCTGCTAGCAGTTACACAATCTGTAGACAATTTGTTCCATTCATTTATTGTCCTCTGTGAGAACAAGTGCTTCCTGATGTCCAATCTACATTGATCCTTTACTAATTTTACCTCATGTCCTCTAGTTCTGCTATCCTTCTTGAGTGAGAAAAACATATTTCTATCAATATTTTCATACCCATTCAATATCTTAAAAACTTCAATCTGATCTCCTCTTAACCTCCTTGTCTCTAGAGTTGTTAAACCACATTCTTTCAGGCGTTCTTCATAACTAAGGTCTCTCAGTTCTGGAATCATTTTAGTTGCTCTCCTTTGTATGCGTTCAAGCGTATCTATATCCTTCTTACGATATGGTCTCCATGCTTGTATACAGTATTCTAAATGAGGTCTAACTATTGCTTTATAAAGAGGTATAATTAACTTTTTTCCCTTGTATGTTATGTTTCTTCTAATCAATCCAAGAATTTGATTACCCTTTGAAGCTGCAATACCACACTGCTCTGAAACTTTCATATCAGCGCTTATTGTAACTCCTAAGTCCTTTTCTTTTACAGTAGTACCCAGAACAGTATCTCCCATTTTATAGTTTACATTCAAGTTCCTATCTCCTGTATGTAGGCATTTACATTTCCCAAAATTGAACATCTGCCATTTCTCAGACCATTTCACTAATCTGTCTAGATCATTTTGTAAATGTTGTTTATCACCATCAGTATTAACCTTTCTAAACAGATTTGTGTCATCCGCAAATTTCAGTACGTTACTTTTTATTTTTTATAGGTTCATGTACCTGTTTTTTTTATTTAACACATACAAGACATATCACTGTCATTTAAATGTTTGTTTTAGCCTATTGTGATCTAAATGTAATCTTCAAAATAACTCCTTTGGTAATTTCAAGTTGTCGTTCATTCAGTTGCAGCCTCGAGTCTACACAGGAAGTTCCCGGAGAAGTAGTGATTCTTCGTCTTCTACAGAAGATGGCAGAGAAATCTAAGTATGTTGAATAAGGCTATTTCGCAGTGACAAGCACAGGTTATATGAATCTGATGTTGGTGCTCATTCACCAGACAAAGGACAGCGGAGGGTGGTGTGCGATTGTTTCTGCACTATGTGACGCATTCAACACAAGACGGAAGAAGAATATCATACAATTGTCAGGGGGGCTTAACAGCTGTTTTGTTTAATGGCGTATATAGATGTATTTTTTTAAGAATTTTATTTCCGATCACATTTCATAAGAGACGATGTGAGTGCCAACAATGAACACACACAGGCAGTTTCTGTTATAATGGCTGAAGTGCTAAAGACAAGGATTTAACATGGAAATGCCATTTCGAATCAATATCTTGTACCGCAGTCAGTTACTGCATGTGTTGTGTGTATGTACCACCAGAGGGAGCTGTCACAGCTGGAGGAGCGTTACAAGAAGGCGATGATGAGCAATGCGTAGCTGGACATCGAGAACAGACGTATCACTTCCAGGTGGATCTTCTGAAGGACCAGCTGGACGACATGGAGGAACGGCTGCTGGAAGTCCAGAGCAAACACCATGACCGCTGCAAGGTGAGTCAGGGTCAAGGTCGGGTCAACACGCATCCATATTTGTAGCCTCGATTACCTGGGCTCCGTGCTGTGGCACCACCATTTGTTGTGCACATCATCGCCTGGATCCAAACTGTACTTTTCATTGTGATGGAAATTATGCATGCACCCAGATTAATTAGGCTCTCAACCGTGGATTTGGCTAGCTCAAATAAGAGTGAACGTTTAGCAATATGTATCACAATTATACTTTGATTGTATTGACACAACTGTCACACTGAAAAGTTAAATCATGCAAAATAATTGGGTATCTGGCGCTTCACGGGAACGCCTACACAAAATGGAGTGGGTAACTGACACACCATGTATTCGGAACTAGACTCTTTTTCGGCGAGTTCACAAAGGCAAGCAAGAGTAGGATAAGCAAGATTAGCATTAGCCAAGTGTTACAGTTTATTCGTTACACTTACAGATTTTGTGAAAGTATTGTGATCATGTTGTGTTATTTTTTGGGGATTAGGTTGATTTTTAAATAAAGAATAAATAGATATATTGTCCTAGGTGGCAAAAGTCCCAAGGGGCTATTGTCCAGTTTGCAGTTGTTTGCAGGGTAGGGGACGTACGTATTTGTTTGTGAGTCTTATGGATTTATGTGGTTAGTCTTACAGATTTGTATTATTCAGGGTTGACACGTATGAATGTGATATGTAGTATTGTAGAGGTGTGTACCTTGCTAGACCAGGGATTTAGGGAGTTAAGAATGTATAACTATAAGTAAGCACAGAAACCTGAGACATCTGGCCCAGGGAGAGACATGCCAGCTTCATTAATCTAAAATCACAGTGAATACGTTTCAAACTTTGGCGAAGGTTATATTTTGTAAAATCATGTTGTGTGGTGTGGGCTATTTCCAACATCTACTGTTGTGGCAGTAACTCAGTGATCTAACACTTTTTGTAGCTGTTACTTGGTTCAAGTTGGCTTCACTTTGTTTGCAGACTAACTGTGAACTTTCACTTACCTGTCTGCAGGAGCTGGAGCACAAGAAGCGAGATTACACAGACCTACAGAACGAGTGTGTATTCCTCAAGCAACAGCTGCAGCAACGAGATGAGCTCATTAACGTATGTACTCTTAATTAGCATATTGTATCTGTCATAATGGAGGATTGTAATGTAGATAACTATCTGGCTATTGTCTTTGAATTACATTAACAAATAGCTTTAGAACTGTAATTTTGGCATAGCTAAATGCTTCCCAGGTAAGTACAGTGGAACATCACTTGACAGCCACCTCGCCATTATGGTCACCTTGGGACAGTCCCACATTATCTCCAGAACGGTCGGACATTATGTCCCTCTAATACAGTCAACTCTCTATTCCACTCTGTGTAAGAATCCTACTTTACATTGGCAAAGTTTATTTATATTTTGTATACAAGAAATGTTTGCTTCAATGCCAACATTTCTTATTAAGTAGGACATTAAGTTCCGCTAATACAGTCAACTCTCTATTCAGGTCACTTTGACCTAGTCCTGATGGTGACCTTGGTAGTGAGGTTCCACTCTATGTAAGAATCATACTTTACATTGGCAAAGTTTATTTATATTTGGTAATTTTTTATACAAGAAATATTTGTTTCAATGCCAAAATGTCTGATTAAGTTGTATGCATGTCATTATAAGGTATTAATTCAGCCTTGCACTTATCAACACAGTGTGGCTGTAGTAAGTTATACAAAGTTGCCATTCTGTTGTTTCATTTGGTACAATTCTCTGGTGGCATAATCATACAGGCAATGGTATCCTGTAACCTTGGTTTTGTTCTACATATTTACATAGACAAAATACTAATTCTGCAGTTTCAGTCATGCAGTGTTTGATGCTAATAACTGCATACGGTGTACTTGGTATATATTCTTTCATCCACATTGCAGGAAAACGGTTTAGTGTATGTATCAAATGGCACCATGGAAGATTGTGATGCAAGTTCCAGCAAATCAAAAACGATAACTCAGGTGCCAGCAAAGGAAACTGGGCTGGCTGCACTCTTAACACCAGAGGCTGCGGAGATACTAGGACTAGCCAATGGATCATTAGGTGGGTGTTAGTAGTTCTCATCAAGTTTAAGTTAAGTGTATCTTTTGACGTACGATCCAAAGTTATTACTCCAGGTAACAAGTGGACAAAAAGCCATTGGGTTATTGAGTGTGTTCTATACATAGCCTGCCCTTATCAAATATGTGTCAGTTTTGTTTTTAAACATAATTTATATTATTTATGATTATTTACATAATCAGTAGATGTTGTGTGTCATACATTTATTATCCTCTGTGAGAATGAGTACTTATGAACTATCTACACACACTGTTCTTTAACTAATGCTGCTTTGTGTCCACTAACCTTGATCAATATTTTCAAAACCATTAAATATTAAAAAATCTACTGATCTCTTCTTTATCTCATTGTCTCTAGCATTGCTAAACCACATTCTTTCTTATCAGTTTGGTTTACTGTATGTGGTGGCCTTTCATACGGGCAATTTGCCTATATAAAAACCTGCTCTGTCCACATGCATGAGATTTATATGTAATATTTTCTGACTAAGAAAGTTGAAGAAAAAACAGGTTTTTGCCAAATGACCTTCTGCAATGCCCTTGAAAATATATTTATTTTGCAGATGAGAGGTTAAAGTTATTTGCTGAAGAAAAGAAGTCGCAATTGGAAGTGAGTAAACATTTTTGTTGTCAAAGTTTCTCCCGGAAATCTATCAAATTTCCTGTTCTCCCAGACGGGAGAAGAAATCTCTGGATTTCTGATGAAACCTAGGATAGTGTTGTGTGGCCTAACTAAAGATATCAATCCCTCCCTTTACTCATGCCCACACCAACAGCGAGGATTAGTACCATCAGGTTTTGTGCAGAGTGCACACTGGAAACTAAACAGTATCCTTGTGTTTTGCCTGTTGTTGAAGTTATTTATATGCGTTAGACGAACTGTTACCCATTACCGCCCACATGTGCTTATCGAATTCCAATATTGCCCACCAATGCATCTCCATTATGTAAAGTCTTATTTAATTCATATATATTTGATAATTGCCACAATCGGAGCACATGAACGAAAACACAATAAAAAAGATTTTCACCAAGACTGCCTCCATCACCTAGGATCACAAATGCCTCCGTCACCCAGGATCACAAACTTTGAAGAAAAAGAACATGCTTCAGTAAATCTTATGTTAATTGCTTAAATGTAATCAAATATGTAGGCTTACTAGGCTACTGCCTGCTAGGTAAATGATTTTTGTCACACCGTGATATATTTCAGGAGTTGAAACAAATTGTGTATACCATCAGAGTATTATAACCAAGTTAAATTATATATTTTACTAGTCCACGAGGAATTTGTCTACTGCCAAAATGTCTATTAACATGCAAATGTACCATTTAATAGTACATAATGCTGTGTGGTTGGAACTAAAGCTAATATGGTGGTAATTTTTGTGAGTGGTGGCAATGTTCACACAAATTTAGGTTCTGCAGTCTAATTTAACCAGTTACCCTCAATGTTGTATGCATTATCTGTAATTGGTCAAATTTATTTTGATTTGGGTCTAGATGACACAATGTAATTTGTTCATCTGTTTTTGTCTGGGTTTTTTTCAAATGCAGTATTTCATCCAGATTTTGGAGCTTTTGCCCACTAACAGGTGACCATTCCCACCAGAAGAGCTGGCATCATATTGCAGCCAGCCTGGGAGGGTTTCACATTACAGCCCACTTGGAGGCATTCTGTTTGGCTGTGTAACAGTGGAAGTGTCAGGGGCAATACACAGCACAGGGCCCAAGGATCTGGTAACTGGCATCATATCAGCCCAATGGATCTGACAGGGGACTGATGCTCAGCTGACACTTCCACTTCCATCATTACAATAGGATATACAATCCCACAGGGTTGATTGTATATAAAACCATGGGTTTAGGTGTTAGTCTCATAGTGTGGAGCACTTTAAGTGATAGTGGTGATGGCTTAAAAGAAAATTCTTTGCCTAATCCTGAGTGTTGCAATCCGTTTAAGAATCATGGAAGGAAGGCTAAGGGTATTCGACCGATATCTAGACAATTGTCAGAAAAGGATCCAAGTCTGGGACTTCGAGTTGGAGACAAACTCTGTGTTCTGTGTAGAAAACGTGTGATGGCTGGGCTGACAACAAGCAGTTCATCTGAAACTCAGGAAGTGGCCGGTCCATCTCCACACTAAATAATGGTGAATGTGCCTGTTTCATAAATATTATTGTTTTCCACAGAAAAGCACTTCACAGACATCAGTTACTTGTGGGATATTTGGCATGGGTCAAAAAAATTCACCAAGACGATTCAGGCAGTTAGAACAAATTACATGTTACATTATAGAATGATACAAATACATGTAATTGCTTTGCATCTTGATATCATAATGTAAATTTTTTAACCTGTAAATTACCCATACGGCAATTACTGTTTTACTGTATATTATGTTACATCAAATGTGCATAAATCTTAAGGCTTGCATATTTACAATCGCACTACAGATGTAAAAGTATATTTATTCATTGTGTATGAATTTCATAAAACTATTATTCCATATTACCCGACGTTCATGCTATTTCAATTTATACTTTGCTAAAAGGCACTCCATAAATAATTTAGAAGACTGATGTCATATTATTTAATATGAGTGTTTGCAAGTGTTAATTGAAGTTATTGCCTATATGCTATTGATTGTTTCTTTTCTGCAGGTAGGGTAAGACAAGGGAAATGGACTGATGTTGACATGGGCAGGAGACATAGCGAACTATTTCTGGTACTGCTGTGAGAAGGCTGACGGCTCCGTGGAAAGTCTCATTGTAAGTACTTTGCTTGGCTGTATACAAACACACTTTACAAATTCAACAGTAACATTTCATAATGTTTCATGTAAATAGTGGCATTTCTTAAAATGTGTAAATATATTGATACTTTAATATCAAGAAACAAAGTATTACAGTGTAGTTTGATGGAACGAATCCTTGTGAAAGAATATATAATAATTTTCTGGCAATGTCTACAAATTTTAACATGACCAGGTTGATCTGTACTGGGTCACTGACATACTAAATTGCTCATGAATGCTAACAAACAGACTTACTTGGTAATACCCAAAGTATTTCACAATTTATCATTCTAAAACCTATTCACTCTCATTTCTTGATACTAGTGGCGAAATGTGGCATGTTTTGAAAAAGTTTTCAATCATAAGGTCGATGATGTGGAATCCTACATCATGTGACTAACAGTCACTCATGGCTGACGAGCGAAGGGGATGCACCAGCCCACTGTGAGCACGAGTCTTTGACAGCAACAGACAAGGTTTGTACCGGACTCCCCAACACATTTCGCTCTCAGATGTGTTGTGTTGAACAAACGATTCATGAATGCTGTCAAGTATTATGTCAATTTCAGGTGAGATATATGCATATATAATTGTGTGTGTATGTAAACAAACCATTAATACATATTATATGTATGCAGCAAATAAAAACACACCAGCCTTTAACACATACTATCCATACAGGTATATTGCACTGCCAAAAATAATCTTCTTGTACAAGAAAATATTTCGTGAAACAAGAAAAGTTTCTTGAATTAAGAAAAATGGCAGTTTGCATTTGTTATAATATCCAGTACTTTCTACTTGTCAACGTGATCATAAATAGAAATGAAAATACACATTAACATGTCATCATTCTGACTGTTTTAACTTTCATGAAAGCTAATTTGTAATAAAATAAATCTATGGATGAAATCCTTGGCTTTCACATACTAGGAAGTTCACTAATTGTATCTTCTGGCAACATGTTGTTCCTTCTTTGATGTGTGCAGAATGACATGGACATCTAAATCGTGCCATTGCTACTATGTCTTTGAAATTGTACACAATTCAAATACTTTTCAAATTTCAACTAATTGTTACTACGGCAATTTAGTTTTGCATTTGTTTGTACTGTACTGTGCCAGCAGTCGTCCCCCTTATAAGGTCACCCGTTCTGTAGAGGTACAAGGGCTGTAATGTGTGTGTGTGTGTGTGTGTGCGTGCGTGCGTGCGCACGTGCGTGCGCGCGCGCGCGTGCGTGCATGCGTTTGTGTACTTTACTGTGCCAGTAGTCCCCTCTTATAAGGTCACCCGTTCTGTAGAGGTACAAGGGCTGTAATGTGTGTGTTTGTACCTTACTGTGCCAGTAGTCCCCTCTTATAAGGTCACCCGTTCTGTAGAGTTACAAGGGCTGTAATGGGTGTGTTTGTGTGCGTTTGGTGTTTAAATCTGTGACCTTGCATTTTACAATATATTGCCATGAAATGACAAAAGTGAGCAAGTGACGATGGTTTTTTTAAATATCGGACAAAACATATTTTGGTTTGCTCTCTTGTACATATTACAGCACAGTAATTGTACACCATTCTTTGGACTATTTGACTTAGTGTATTTATACTTTTTTGTGACATGGTTATTTGTTGACTTTATGTCACTTGCTCCATTTTGTCATTTTATAAATTAAGTTATTGACACAGAAAAATGTTGTGACATAGAGCAGCAAGTGCAATCAAATCACCCTTGAATAACTCCCCTTAAGAAACAATGAGGCAGGTCTTATGACAGAATTATGTGCAGTAATTTGTAATAGTTTCATAAATTTGTCACTCACTAATTTGGGAGAAAAGATAATTAGATGGAACAGTGATATTTCAGCTGCAGTATGTAAAGGATTGTGCACAGTGCAAATATGGTGATCATAAGACTCATCCAACATTGTCATTCTGAAAGTTGAAATTCGTATAATATCGAGTTTAAGGCTGAATGTTTCTGAATATATAGTAACTACATTCCTATTGAACTAAGAAGTCATTACAAGTATCTCTGGCAGTATACAGTAGCACTTTGGAACTTGTCCTATAAAATAACAATTTGAAATACAGACTGCTAAAATCACTCTCGGAAATAAAAATAAAATAACAAAATTAATGTTTGTACACTCTGTACATACATCCTTCTCGTTATCATTCTTTAATTTTGTGATGCACATCTGTATGAATATATCTAGACATTCAGCAAATTTAAGCTCTAGTTAGAGGCACCTGAAAGTATAACAAGTGCATTTACCCCTTAGCTTAGTTTTCTGCAAAGTTGCTCAGATATAACCATTTGCTAATTGGTTAAAATGTTAGGACATTCTGATACATCACCTTTTTTAATTTCCTGAAAATTGGTTGATTTAACAAGGAATGACCTTACTGGGTATGAGAGCTGCAGATAGATTGCATGGCTGTCGCAATAACACATGCTATTGGTCACACACTTACTCCCTTTTCTCATAATAAAACACTATTCCATTGTCACTTGCTCCTTTATGCTGTGTCATCTGTAGAAAATCTGCCATCTAAAAGGTTTTATTATGTTAAAATATGGCTTTTTGTCCCATCATTGTGATAGCAAAAATATCACTTGCTCCCTTTTGTCATTTCACGGTAGTATGATAATTAATACTCTTCATCGCATTTTGTGGTAACAAAATTGTCTTATTTTCAGAAATGATTACTGACATGCAGTGATCAGTAGTTTTTTCCTTTTATAAGAAAAATATTTACATGAGGAAATGTTTCTTATTCCAAGAAAGTCTTTCAGAAGGTTTTTCTTGTTTTCAAAAATATATTCTTCCTAACGTGAAACATCCAAAATGACTACAAGAAAAATATTCTTATTAAATTTAAGAAAACATTTCTTGATTTACAAATTTTCTTGTGTGGCTCCCTAGAAAATAATTGAAGAAAAATTTTCTTGCTTTTTTTTCATGATTTAAGAAAATGCTTTTCTTATTTCAGAAAAAACATTCTTATGAAAATTTCTTAAATCACGAAAATAATTTTCTTACGTGGCTCCCTAGAAAAATTTTCTTGTTTTAAGTTTTTTTTATTAAACAAGAAAATTATTTTTAGTAGTGTGAGCATTTTTTTTTTAATACATGCACACACATATGCACTCATATGCACACATGCATGACAGTTATAGTTCCAGCGAACTTTGATTTTTGTTTATATTGTCATGATTTTGTCTTCCAGACAGATTGGTGTGCTGGAAGCTTTCCATAATCATGTACTGATGTATGCAGCCAAGCGATTTGCCTTCAGGTATTACTACATTGTTTGAAGCCACATTCAAGATATCTTTATTCAAGCAATTGTAGAAGATGCACATCTTTTTAACAATGACAGTCTTTAATCATTAAATATCGTCATTTGTCAAAATTATTGCAATTTGACTCAATATCTATTTCGACTTTGTTATGTAAACATTTACCCAAGCCTGTAGATTATACAGTATGGTGGAGTTGGCAACTGGATCATGCTTATGAAACATAACAGTTAAAACTTATCTACTGCAGTTTCTCAGTGTATCGGCCACGAAATGTCCTCACAGCAATAGACTACCAGAAGCACAAAGATTTGCCACTGAAGACAAACAGCAAAGGGCACACTGTGTAAGTATAGCTTGTATACATTGTTGTTAGACACAACAATAATGACATTCCATTACAGCGCAAACAACGATTATGTTTCTACTTAGCCCCTTGTGTTAGTTAGTATTTTGTAAAGAAATGGCTGTTTACACAAAGAAAGAAACATCATTCAAATATGTTAATATTTCCAATGGGAGGTTTATTGCGTTGCAATACACAACCAGTAATACAGTGCAAAATAAAAACAGCATGTGTATATCATGTTATGCATATGCATTCACATCCAGTATTTCCAATAACATTACATTTGTGTTAAATCATTTAGCTATTTAGGTTGAAACAGTACATAGCACCAGCATGTGGAATGGAGAATGTCTTGCAAATGCCATCCTGCCTAACAAGAGTTATTAATTGTTTTATAACACATCATTAAGTTTGTTTGTTAATTTACAGTTACCACAAGGTATTCAACAAGAGGGGAAAAATTTACAATTGTGCCAGAGCGGCAACCGAAACATTATGAGTACATTGTCAGCCTGCAGGAGACAATCATCTGTGCCTGCATAGAGGATGAATTGCCCAAAGCCAGGAAGCGTCGAGCCTGACAATCCCAGAAAGATTGCACCCAGCATAACAACAGTGCCTGCGCCACCAACATCTGAGCTAGTTGCCAGGCATCGTACTTGATTTAGAAAGAGTTAACCGTGTCGTTGACATTAGTTCCCAATGTAATGGAGAGAAGCAAAGTAGGAACAGGTAACATGCTATTTAATGTGTGTATTTGTTGTGTAATATCAAACAATTCAAAAGTCAAATTTCTGAAACCAAAGTGGTTTGAAAACTGTCATGGGTAACTTTATAATGTGTCTGGATAATTTTTAACTTTGAACCCAGTGTATTGTCCATTTTCACTTGGAAATGTCTGTCTAATTTGCCACACACAACAGCTTGGTATAACACGGCAGTTACCTGTTCCCAGCTTGCCATGTCGCCACAGAACAAACTGGTGGTATGCATAATGCCGCATGGCATCATTGTCCCCTCGTGCTGACACACCAAACACGTCAGCTCTGTAACGTCCCACCATTGTCAATACTGTAGAGTCGAATACCAGTAAATCCATTTCCTGTATAAAATATATATCATTAAATTTTAGGCATATTAAATGTACTGTTTGCATAAAATGACAGGTGATTATGCATGTGTGGTTACATGAATACATACATATATACATAATAATTGTATTGCCACAAGATGCCATATATATTATATTATGAGAATATAATATTCGTTGTAGGTCTGATTTGTTCTAACATTTGCAAATAATGTTGATATGAAAGTGGGATATAGGTCAAACACTCAAAAGCATATTCTGTGCCAGATATATAATGCTACTAAACAGGGTCAGAGTCATTAAGAGTGTTCATTGTGATCAGTATAATGTAAAACTTTGTAGCAGACATGACTGCTTAACAAGACACAAACAAAGAAAGAGTGATGCTTGACAGCTGTCTGCTGATGTAACACAGTCTGGTTATCCCATACTGTTCTGTTGTTGCTTCGTGGACAGCTGATTATAGTTGTTCAGTAGTTCTTAAGGAGAGCAATTGATTAGAGCCAATGATGAAAGTTGGTCTAATAAGGTGTTTGTGTTTGTTCAAGCATTGTCCAGCATGAAAGGGCAGGGAGCTGCAATGATTGATTTAGTGATACAAATGTTGAAGACAATCTGCTTAGTGCTGGTCAGTATTCATGTTGGTCCACTGCTGTAAGTGTAACCCTTATCCGTTACTTGATCACCAGTGAGTGAGTGGCTTCAATGGCAAACCTGTGGAGCGTATCTTCATAGACTTGTATACAAAAAGGTTGTGTAGGGAATTTAATAAAAAATATGCTTAAAAATAGGTTTCATAGGAAATTTTAGTCATTCAGCAGTGACTGACTGTCAGTGTCTCCTGCTATGTAAACTCCACAGTGAAACTCATTGAGAGCCATGATTCCGGGGGTGGGGGGGGGGGGGCGGCATCATAAAGCCCGGAGAAATTAGTGTAATCTGCTATTTCCTCCTAAATGGTGACAACATAATTAAATAACCTGATGGCATGATGATCATTATTTTTCATCACGGGTTCATTTTCATTACGTGAATTTATAATCGATTATTTTCATTATAATTATGTAATTAACACAATAATTATCATTTCTTTATCATTATAATGACTCCAACCAACCAAATCTAAAAAATGGTGGGAGGTGGTATATTGGATAGGAGATTGACTTTAAAAAATGGTGGGAGTTTGGGTAAAAGGTTGGACCAATAAACAGATGGGAGATGGGAAGTTGGCCCCAAAAACAGGTGGTTAGGAGATTGAGACCGCTGCCACACACCTTCTTGTATTACTTACACGTCGAAGGCTGAGACATTTATCAGGCTGCATGTTGCAGCATAGTCGTTCAACATCGCTGGTCATTTCTTGACAATGGTTGCATGAGCACCAATTTGGAGCAACTGCACATCCCACTGTTCCTGGTGTATTTTGCCTCATAATATTGAATAAGAGACCTGGCACCCTCTCGGCCATCTGCAGAAGCAGCCCTTTTGCCTCCTGCTCAGTCAAGGCCCTGATGTTGGCCTGGAAGGATGACAAATAAGAGGTGACACCAAGTAAAATTGCTCTAAAAATGGTAAATGTACTGGTTTCCGTGATTTGTGGGAGGTATGTGAATATTGGATGCTGGGGGCCTCGCGCAACGGTTGTGGTGTGTGGAATTTTTTTATTTTACGGTACATGTACTTTATTCTGGTGCTTTTCAACGTGAAATGATGGTGTGCAGGTACATCTGGATTCAAAATGAGTAAAATTATTTTTTTGCGGTTTGCTACTACATTTTGTTGCTAGTACATTTTGGCTTGACAGCAGGTTATAAAAATGCTGAGAAAGCTGTTCTACTGCCAAAGTGGTACACTTGGCATATCTGCATATTCTTTAACTTACGTGACACACATGTATAGCTGCTGTTGCAAAGGATTGCATGGATACTATATGCACTTATTACTGTCTATAATATTTGGCTCAGAACTTTAAATGTTGATCAACACATGAAATCATCACCGTTGATGTTGTATGTATATTGTAATAAAAAATTGTTTTCGTTGTTTGTAAACTATGTGACAACTATTCTACAGATTGTTTCCTGTATTTTCTTGCATAAAATTGACTAATATTATTACTACCTATCACTGAGTGATTGGGGCTGTAGTTATATGCATTATATTATCAAAATATGCATTTGTCATCTACGTGACATACAGATGTCATGTAGTGTTGTTAAAATAACAAATTAATGTCATGCAGGGGTCCACATCATGTAAATGATCTCCATCTCCCTTAACCATTGCACAATACAGACAGCTTAAGTTAAGTTAATGTAATCTGGCTACATCTATCGTGTAGATATTTATCAAAAAGGCATGTAGATGACACAAAGTTCATAATTATGTATACCAGTACATTTAGAATGCATTGTGCTAGATCCATGTCAGTAATACTGTACAATTCATTCAACATAATGACACTTAACTTCATTTAATAATTTTAAAGCATCTTTTTCCCACCTTGTTAGATGCACTTGTAATGTGTTAAATGCTAATGAATTAAATCCTTATAATTATGGTTAATTAGGGTAATGAAGTAAAAATTTGGTTGTACTGGGTACATATAATTTTCAGTTATTACACTTCGTAATTAATTTGATATAATTTATGTCACTGCAGTTTATTGCACGCATAAAAATACCACAAATGAGGCTCAACAATAATATAGAGACCTTTATCAGCTGCATTTTTGTTACTACAATTGTGTAATTCCATATAAGTACAATTTTACCTGTAGTCTCTCCTTTTTCTGGCTTCTCAGTTTCCTCATGCGTGCACAGTCTTCTCTGTTCAGTGTAACTAGAATTGCTCTGCCACGTCGACGCCTCCTGCCACCCATTCCTCTCGTTTTCATTGGTTTGTGATTTTAACCATGTTACACGCCGTTTTATTGGTTGATCCATATATATAAATATATATATTTCATCACGGGTTCATTATCATTACGTGAATTTAAAATCGATTATTTTCATTATAATTATGTAATTAACACAATAATTATCATTTCTTTATCATTATAATGACTCCAACCCTACTACTAAACTGATTTGTAGTAAGAAATATGTAACTTCAGAAAATGATGTTCATTACAGTACACAAGTACAAGTCAAGGGGTGGCAGAAAGTCCGAGGATGGTCTCAAAAATTGGTGGGAGGTTAAATCTAAAAAATGGTGAGAAGTGGTAGATTGGATAGGATATTGACTCTAAAAAATGGTGGGAGGTGGGAGTTTGGGTAAAAGGTTGGACCCACAAACATATATATATATATATATATATATTGTAATAAGAATGGATAGCCAACTCGAGGCCTCCTGTTGTTTGCGATCAAGCAAGTGCCAAGGCAAGCCCAGCACTCGGCAACACTGCCAACAGCAATGTAAGCGAACTAGGTAAAGTTTATTCGGTATGACGTAGATAGTGAAACCGAGGCACAAAACTTTGATTGCATGTATACATAATGCAGTGGTATAGATTGTGCAATGGCATCTTTTCACAAAACGTATTTTCCAAACTAATCGATCACTTCACACGCTTGCCACAACTGGCAGCGCACTTACTGTATTCAACGCCCCGTGCAGTAAGCAGTATAATAAGTTGTTTAATATACTAATAATTATTATATATATATATATATATCTTTATGGAGAGAGGGAGCAGCCGATAGAAAACTATGGAAAGAAAGAACAGAAAGAGTGGCTCGACAATATTTTACCTGACCCTCAACCCTGTACAGCAGGGAACAAGGAGGAAGAGCACATATATATATATATATATATATATATATATATATATATATATAAATATATATATATATATAATAATATATATATATATATATATGTGCTATATTATATATATATATTAAATAATCCTTGGTAGGTATATAAAGTTCCGCTAGATGGCGTCACTTTTCATTCGACAAAAATAGCGTCGTTTTATGTGTCCCATATTTGGTACGAAGGCGTGACTCTCGCGTCACATGGTCGCGGGAAAAGCCAAAATACTCAGTATGCAAATGATGTAGCCGACTTTGTTTACCTTCATATCGACCAATGAATGTCTTCTTTACATTATGTGTGCGGGAATTTTTTCATTCCGACGCTTTTGTGACTCTACCAAGGTGAGTAAGTTTTGTTTTGCGAATACTTGTTAAAAAGTAGATAATATAATTATAATAGAAAGAAGAATTTTATATGAATAAAAAGAATAGTACAATAATTACTTAGTTTCGAAATGGTGTGCATATTATTGCAGTGCACAGCTGCCTTTTTTCAGAAAAACGGGCAACATGACCCGGTGCAAGTTAATTTGTTATGTTTTGTCGTTCGGAAGCTACGGTCGGTGGCTTCGCGTGAACGAATATTTTAAAGACCCTTCATCGCATCGTAATTCGTTGACATCCGTATTCCTGCAGTTAACTAATTGCATGTTTTGTTGATCAAAGTTATTATAAATGTATTATTTTTGTCTATCCGTCAATATTGTTATGTTAAACATCACGAAAGGTAAATTAATGCAAGATGATTTGACAGCGTCATGGCGTCATCTGCAGTATAGTTACCGGTGCAGTTTTCGACCCACGCCAGTTTTCGATCCATTGAAATCTCGCTTGACATCGCGTTAGATACGTCACAGCGTCTGTTTACGAAAATAACGATACAGAGTCTTGTCTGAGGAAAACATATTTTTATATAATTTATAATATAACATGGAACACGTTTATGATATACATACTTTGATAAAATACCGACTTTGCATGCTTACAGACATTATTATTGAGCGTCTGCTGACGCATGTCTTGTTCGTGGCCACGTGACAATAATAGCCCTTTTTGTGGTAGATGTATAGCAAGCTAGTCTTGTCATAAAAGTAGGAATAATTAAAATGTGTTAAATATAAGAGAAACAATTTACTACATTAACGTTATATATTCAATACAAATATATGTGTATGTGTTTTATAAAACGCTGTGTCAAGCCTGGTTGTTATAAAAAGTTGATATAATAGGAACAAAGTGGTAAAATTAAAAATTATTGTCTGTACGGCTTGCCATAAATATAGGTCGAATTCCGCCGGTTTCCTCGAATCGCGCGACATGGTTCAGACGTTCAATATTCGTTTTTCGCTCAAAACAACTGTTTTAATAATATGTTTGCATTGAATAAATGAAGTAGCTTTTGCTGATTTGGTATATCGATCTCTTACACAAAATGATTTTTTTTATACGGCATATTCTATTAAGTAGGTCGAAAACTACACCGGCCAGTATACGCGAATATGAAATCTTTCCGAAGAATCCGAGCAATCCACATTTCAACAATTAATTGCTGGCACACTTTGTTTATAGCATTTGTTATATATGTATTTTTGTAGCAGTATTTATTATTTGTTATGTCACAAATTTTTTTGGTTACGTTTTACTGCATACCTTTTTTGCTGATTATATAATTTGTAAATTGTAATACCTGGTGTGAGTTGTGTAGTGTTTCTAAGGTATACATTGATAATGAATACTTTATGATGAATAATTTTTTTTATGTATTTGTATATACTTATGTTCGGTCGCCTTACAGTGGTCACTGTTAAAAACGAAGTAATAATTTTTTAAAGCTGCCGATACTTTTCACTTTAATATTTGATTATGCATATTTTATACTTAATATCTGCCACCATTTGTGTTTTGTTAATTTTTATTTGCAGTGATCATTTATGCCAACTTTAATATTTTCTTATTTTCTTAATTATCGTTATTTTATTTTACACATTATTTGACATCTTATATTTTAGAAGATCCAGTTTTTGTTTGTGCAAGATTTACTGTTATGTTATACAATGTACTTTTGATATTTGTAAATGTTATCATCTGATAATATCAGATATATAATATTATAATTACTAATTTAATTATTCAAAAGTATTTTGTGTTACAGGTAAAGGTATTCAACAGCAACTTGTGTGTACAGACTTCAGCTAGTTTGTGATTTATATGGATTACAATCGGCTGTTACGATACAAATGAATCGAATGATGAACACCTTGGATAACACTGCATCCACTATTGCAACATCATATAAGACTTCATCTCAGGACAACGGTTCCATTCCTCAGTGATGATTTGAGATAGATTCATCGTCCATCGATTAGCGACATCAAAGTGATCAATTCTGGTTTTGACAAATGTGCTGGCGTCTACGATAACCATATACTCTTACACATGGAAATTATTGCCATACACTCATCTAACATGATAAACAAAATGATGAGTTTGATGCTGAGACAGTGTGCTTGTGGAACATTGACACACTATTGCATTTGCCTGCAAGAAATAAAAAATATGATGAACGTAGATAGGCATTGACATTGTCTGAAGAAACGTATGTACATATAGAAATAAATAGTTGCTTTTGAATAACATGCTATAACCTTTTAATAATTAATACATGGTGGAATTTGTACAATTAACTGTAATATTACTGTATTCAGCGCAACCGTGCGCTGAATACAGTAAGCAGTTTAATAAGTTGTTTAATATAATATATATATATATATATATATATGTTAAATAATCATTGACCTTGGATATACATGGTTCTTTCAGGAATACGTTTTGTATAAATTTCAAATATTGTATTGATTAGAGCAAAAATATTTAATCAAAAATATTATTATTTCTTTAAATTTACATTACATGGGGAGTTTGATAGTTTATGGAGCAGCAGAACGATGGATTCCCTCCCACAACAAAGAAATATTTGAAAACAAGGTCTTGAGTGCTGGAAGTCACGTTGCGAGATCAGTGCAATGAACTTGCAATGGCATTCTAGAACATTCTCGAAAAATTTCCATTCACATCAGTAAATAAGAAAACCAAAGAAAATTATTGCTACAGCATCAGACCATTCCCACGGACCTGGGAGCGGTCTGTGGATGGTGTAATTTATCTACTACAAACAGGCACAGCAGAGGAACTACATCAACACATGAACACTGTCGACCCTACGGTCATCATAAGAGTCACATGAGAATATGACGAGGACAACAACATTCCCTTCTTTGATGCGAGGTTTACCAGAAAGGAAGATGGCAGTGTGAAATCCACAGTATACAGAAAGATGACCCACACTGACCAGTGTCTGAACTTCACGTCCCACCACCCCAGGCACGAGAAGTTAGGAGTAGTCAGAACCATTATGAACAGGTGTGAGACAATAACTTCTGAAGAAGAGGACAAAAAGGTGACTGAAAACAAGAAGAACAGGAAGACAAACCAGAAAAAAGGAGAACTACAGAAGCTGTGTCATCATCTCAAACGTGGAAGCTTTCACAGAGGGAAGAAAAAAGCGATATGGATACGGAAGACAGAGGCAGCGATCAACCGAGATGAGTAAGAACATATATGTAAGAACAGATGTATTATGAAAATGGACTATCCTGAGAAATGTTCAACAACGTAAGTAAATTATTTTCTAACTATGATGTATTTCTTTATGTCCATAACACTCCCTGAAATGTTGCAATTTGTCTCTATTAAGCGGCTGATTCACTTTTAAGCAGCCCATTTTGTTAGAGCAGGAAAAGTGAATGATTCTGTCCCAACCAATATATTTCATTCTACTAAACATTTGATTCTGTTATCCATGATTCAAGATTTGCCATCTAAGCCAAAGGCCCAGATGGCAAGTGGACAAGGAAGCCATTGGCTTATCCAGAGTCCAACAATGTTCATCTACTTATAACCCACCCTCCTGAGATATGTGTCAACCTTGTTTTTAAACATATCCACGCTGCTAGCAATTACACAATCTGTAGACAATTTGTTCCATTCATTTATTGTCCTCTGTGAGAACGAGTGCTTCCTGATGTCCAATCTACATTGATCCTTTACTAATTTTACCTCATGTCCTCTAGTTCTGCTATCCTTCTTGAGTGAGAAAAACATATTTCTATCAATATTTTCATACCCATTCAATATCTTAAAAACTTCAATCTGATCTCTTAACCTCCTTGTCTCTAGAGTTGTTAAACCACATTCTTTCAGGCGTTCTTCATAACTAAGGTCTTTCAGTTCTGGAATAATTTTAGTTGCTCTCCTTTGTATGCGTTCAAGCGTATCTATATCCTTCTTACGATATGGTCTCCATGCTTGTATACAGTATTCTAAATGAGGTATAACTATTGCTTTATAAAGAGGTATAATTAACTTTTTTCCTTTGTATGTTATGTTTCTTCTAATCAATCCAAGAATTTGATTACCCTTTGAAGTTGCAATACCACACTGCTCTGAAACTTTCATGTCAGCGCTTATTGTAACTCCTAAGTTCTTTTCTTTTACACTAGTACCCAGAACAGTATCTCCCATTTTATAATTTACATTCTAGTTCCCATGTCCTGTATGTAGGCATTTACATTTCCCAAAATTTAACAACATCTGCCATTTCTCAGACCATTTCACTAATCTGTCTAGATCGTTTTGTAAATGTTGTTTATCACCATCAGTATTAACCTTTCTAAACAGTTTTGTGTCATCCGCAAATTTCAGTACGTTACTTGTTATACTGTCGTCCAAGTCATTGATATATATTAAGAATAATATAGGTGCTAATACTGATCCTTGAGGTACCCCACTCAAAACAGATTTCCAATTTGAAACTTCTCCATCTACTACAACTGTTCTATCCAGTCAGTTATGCTATCCCCGATACCATGGGCTTTTAATTTAAGTAGTAATCTTTGATGTGGCACTTTGTCAAAAGCTTTCTGAAAATCTAAGTAGATAATATCTTCTGGCGATCCCACGTCTAACCACTTAGTGATTTCTTCCAAAAAAAACATAATATATTTGTTAAGCATGACCTCGCTTTAAGGAATCCATGTTGAGATGAATTTAATAGTTTATGCTTAACGAGGAAGTCCACCATATGATCTTTAATTAACTTTTCTAATAATTTACAAATCACTGACGTTAAACTCACTGGTCTGTAATTATCTGACTTATTTCTCGAACCCTTTTTAAATAATGGTATGATGTTGGCTTCTTTCCATTCAAACGGAACAACTCCCTCTTTTAATGACAAGTTGAATACTCTTGCAAGTGGTATACTGATTTGTTCTACTGTTTCCATTAGTAATTTTGGAGGAATCCCATCCACTCCCGGTGATTTGTTATCCTTCACTGCCTTTATTTTCTTAGCTACCAATTCTGGAGTTACAACTAACGGACCTAAATAGTCAGATTTAGCCTCCTGAAATTTAGCATCAGCAACTGGTAATGAACTAATATCTTCTTTGGTAAACACTGAACTGAAGTAACCATTTAGGTCTTCCGCCATTAAAAACCCCTGTGATATTATATTTCCAGCACTGTCTTCTAGAGGTCCAACCTTGTCTTGTACGTTTTGTTTACTCCTGACGTATGTATAAAAACTCTTGCTGTCATTTTTTATGTTACATGCTAGTTTTTGCTCATAGCTTGTTTTAGATTGTCTGATTTCAGTTGTAGCTGCATTAAGTGCCTCTTTGTAATTTGCATAGTCTTCTTCCTTTCTGGTACGCCTATAAACCCTCCGCATAGTTTGTTTTAACACTATTTTCTAATAGCCTCTTTTGACAAGTGTTTCTTTCTACACCGTTTTCCTTGTTTTTGGAAGGGAACCAATTTACCGATGATACTCTCAATTTCATATTTTAGAATTTTCCAACATTCATTTGCGGTCTTATTCATCAGCATGTTATTCCAATCTAGCTTTGCTAAGTATTTTCTCATATCTTTGTAGTTACCTTTGTGGAAGTTTCTCTTGTACGTTTTCTTATTTTTACTTTCTGATTTTACATTGATGTCAAAATGTATTTGATTATGGTCACTGTTACCCAATGGTTCAAATATTTTTACATTGTCCACTAATTCTTTTTGTGATGACAAAACTATATCGAATACATTTTCTCCCCTGTTGGTTCCAGCACGTGCTGAGTAAGAAAGCTATCCTGGATTAAAAATAGAAATTGTTGGTCCTCAATCCCTGTGCTCTCTAGAGAATTCCATTGTATGTGTCCATGGTTAAAATCTCCCATTATGATACATTCCCCTTTACTAACTTCCTTTATAGCGTTTTTATTTTTGTGCTGTCCTCTTCGTTTATGTTTGGACTTCGGTAAACTAATCCAATAGTTAATTTTAAATTTCCTGAAACAATTTTGCACCAAACAACTTCATCGCAATCTGCTTCCCTTTCTAGTTTTATTTCATAAGCCTGAATAGATTCTTCAACATATAAAATAACTCCCCCGCCCCTTCTTCCTATTCGATCTTTCCTAAACATTACATATCCTGTCAGTTCTAATTCAGCATCTGTTATATCTATGTTGGCCCATGATTCAGTTATACCAATTATGTGAGGGTCAATATCTTCTACCATAATGTTTAATTAGTTTTTCTTATTTACTATGCTCCTTGCATTTAAACATACGCATCTATAACCTTTTTCAGATATGTTTTTCGGATGATTTAATATTGGTTTATCTGTGCTAGTGGCCTCTTGTTCTGCTTGAGACACTTCTAGGTAACCCCCCCTGCACTTCTAATTTAAAGAATGTTTACTTCCAAAAATATTTGTCATTGTACCCATGTCACTATCTACTGCTGCTGAAAGTTTGTCCGCGAATACTGCCGCCCCCTTTCCACTTAGATGAAGCCCATCCTTCATGTACATATCAGCCCTCCCAACAAAACTTCCCCATAAATCCACCTTCTTCTTCCCTACATAGCTTCTGGACTAACATGTTAATTGCCATCCCCCGACAATTTCGATATTTGTGACCCCTCCTGCCCATTACAGGTAAAATCCCTGACAGTATTACCTGCTCAACCCGCGTCTGCTTTAGTGTTTTGACCAACTGCCTATATTTCGTAACTATGGCAGTTGTACCCTCCCTCTCTACGTTATTTGTCCCTATGCGTACTAAAACAGATCCACGCTTACCCGAACCTACAATGTTTTTTACCCTCTCAGTTATCGCCTCTATTTTGGCTCCAGGCAAGCAGACCACCACATCATCTCCCTTGTTTAAGACTCTGTCGGTCTTCCTAACTATCGAATCCCCCACAAACACCCTCGTTCTCTTCCTCACCCCATCTGTCACTGCTGCAGAATAACTCTTCCATTCGATCCCTTCCATCACATTCTGTCCTGACCCCTTCCCTCTTGTCTCCTTCTCTCCTGTCTCCCCCACTTCCCACTCCTTTGCTCTTGTCTCTCCCACTCCCCTCTCCTTCACTCCGGTTGTTTTCCCTCCCGCCTCCCCCACTCCCTTCTCCTTCCCTCCTGTCTCCCCTACTCCCCTCTCCTTTACTCCGGTTGTCTTCCCTCCCGTTCGTTTCCTTCCCGTCTCCTTACGTCCTGTCTCCCTACGACCTGTCACCTTCCCTCCTCTCAGCTTCCTCCCAGGCTGAGGTGAGCTCTCCCTTGTATCTCTTGTGTCTTTCCCCAGTTTATCGTCTACTGTTCCCCCACCAGAACTACTGGCACAACCCCCCTGATCCCTTCCCACCATTGCCACAACGAGCAGCCTCAGCTCTTCCAACTCCACCTCTAGTTCCTTCATCTTCGTACATCCCCTACACTCAAAACTAATACTATCTGCCTGGACCTCAGCCCAGGACTTCTCACACCCAGACTTGACGAAGTCCACCCAGTTACTGCAACTGCCACAAATTAAGTGCCTTGTGGCACTTAATTTGTGGCAATTCTATTCGCAAAGTCCGCTCTATATGGAAATAATTAAAATATCTACACGCATTTGGATAATAGGAGAATGCATCCAACTTTCCATTCATAAACATTCTTCAACATACAATCATCAACACAGAACATACTACAGATATGATATGCTTAATAAATGTTCAATGTAGAACTACTCGGACATAATTGTTAATGTATGATATATGATTATCTGAAGATAACAGTTAAACTTAATTTGAATGTATGACAAATTTGTGTAATACAGATGATAATGATTTGTCCTACTGGACATGTGATCCTTCCAATTAAATGTATTTTCAGGTACACATTATGTGGTATTTGAACATGTTTGCAGCTGTGTTAAATCGCTAGTACTTTTTAGACAGTTCTTTCAAGATTTTGTACACACTAGCATTTTTGCTTTCATGTTTGGTGGTGTTCCAACCCATCAACATCGTTCCTTTCATGTTTGATTTTGTTCCAACCCACCGACTTTGTTACTTTCATGTTTGGTGGTGTTCTAACCCACCGACATTTTTCATTTCATGTTTGGTGGTGTTCTAACCAACGGACATTGTTCTGTTCATGTTTGTTGGTGTTCTAACCCACTGACATTGTTCCTTTCATGATTGATGGTGTTCTAACCCACCGACATTGTTCCTATGTTGGTTTACCAGAGGCCATAGCAACTAATCATGTTAGGATGCAATTGTTTGCATCACCTTCATGCCAGCTGTAAATGACCTTTCTAAACTGAATATTTGTTTTTCTCGTCCAATCAGTGTTGCACGAAGCAAACTCAGTCACTCTGTGCCTATGCAGAATGAGGACCAGAAATATGTATTCAGTCCCGGTCGCGTTGTGTGGTCAGGTACTTTGCCTGCAGATGACTTGATCAACTTGTGGGTGGTGATAAACAACTTTCGTTTACAGCAATACAGTTTGTCGGGGGTCCCAAATACCCTTTCTGCTTCAAGTGAGCTGCAAAACCATTCAGATGTGTGTTAATATGTACAATGCAAGTATACACACACAGAGGAAATAATTACGGAGTGCAGGATTTGGGGACCATGTTTATATAAAATTGTATAATACATATTTTCCCTAATGGTACATGTTTTGGAAACAGCGAGAGGTTGGAGTGTATTAGGTATAGTTATATGTTCCATAACAAAACAATTAGTTGGCAATGTCAACTCAAATGACTATGTGGTTTGAAGAAACTTCCACAAAGGCAAACATAAACATAACAATTTAACAAATATGATTATGTTGATGGAATAATTTATTGAATAACAACAAAATGCTGGATCCTTTTAAAAGACAACACTGGGGGGCATTATTGAGATGTTTGTTTGTGGGAAGGTTAACACCTGTCAAAAGACGCTATTAGAAAAAATATTGCACACAAGAAAATGATGTCCTGACGTCATCCTACCAGGATGTCATCGTCATTAGTATTGATGAAGCCATCTTCACAAGATTGGCGAAAATACAAACAGATTCATAGACTTGGAGAAGAAATACAACATGGTTCTGAGAGAGATGGCCATGGCCATGCTGTGGTGGATGGGTGTCATAAAGGCAGAGGTGAGGATGGTGGAAGGCGCATAAAAGCGTGCGGACCAGGAATATCGGAATTCAGGGTGGACGTCGGCCTGAAACAGAGTGCCCACGGTTGTTCATCGCAGTAGTGGGGATGATCAGCAGGAAAACAAGTACATTATCTGCAGACGACCTAGTGGCAGTAGACGACAATAAGGCCGACTTAAAGGAACTGTTGGTGGAATGGAAGGAAATCTTTCGCACACATGGACCGAGAGAAAGTCTGGAGAAGTTGGAAGTGCTTTGGGTCAGGCAGCTGAACAAAGATCTAGATATAAGATTGGAAGAGAAGAAACTGAAACATCGAGGCAGCTTTGTATATATATATATATATATATATATATATATATATATATATATTTATATATATATATATATTGCCATGATCTCTAGACCATATAGGTTGGTTGGTGTTATGCACAAGCTAAGCACATTTCCTTTTAGCTTCAAATATGTGTGTGTGTGTGTGTGTGTGTGTGTGTGTGTGTGTGTGTGTGTGTGTGTGTGTGTGTGTGTGTGTGTGTGTGTGCGTACGTGCGTGCGTGAAGCTAAAAGGAAATGTGCTTAGCTTGTGCATAACACCAGCCAACCTATATGGTCTAGAGATCATGGCAATGACGGAAAAACAAAAAGAGAAAGTGGAAGTTTTTGAAAACAACTGGATGAGAAGAATTGTGGAATGAAAAGAATAGAGCTGAGGGAGGAAGTTGGCGTGAAAGAAAGTTTCAGGAAGAAGCTGGTGAAGTGTCAGTTAAAGTGGGCTGGACACGTGGAACGAATGGAAGGGGAACGGTTGATGAAGAGAGCGGATGCGCTCAGAGTAGAGGGTAGGAGAAAAGGAAGACCGCAACTGAGTTGGGAGGACTGCGTGAAGAAAGATTTGGTGGGAGCGGGAGGGGATCAGTGGCGAAGAAGAAGGAAAACAAATATCGACCAGTTTCACTCTGGACTTCAGGAATAATGAGGAAAGCAACATAATAACACATATGGAGTTCAACACATCCAACATTACTTATGGATTGTAAAGGAAATTAGTATACTACTCGCAAAAGCTTTCAATTTATCGCACAAAGTTGGAAGAATACATTTAAAACAGAGAGAAGTCAATGTTGCTCTCTTATGTATATGGTTCGAGAAACAGAAATGTCAGAACCAGGGAGTTGAATTCAGTGATATCAAAACTATATTTTAAAAAGGATGTCCTTCCCTGTGACGCATATATTAATATATCCATCTCAAAATGTGTTCCTAAAAGCGAAGTCGTGCTTACCAAATACTGTGTGCTTTTTTTGAAGAAATCAATCACTACGTTTGCAGCTGTACAAAAACAAGAGTTTATTTGACAAAATATGCATGAAAAGCCACGAGTAGATTTTGTCCAGTTAGATTTTTAGAAAGGTTGTGCAAATGTGTAAAAAAAGTTGCAGATACTGTTTAATTTTAGGAAATGTAAATGCCTTGAAAATAAAAAAATGGATACAAAACTAGATACACCCATAAGAGAAGAGGCCTCAAACCCTGGTCTTCTTGATGGACACTCTAACCACCGAAGTACCACGCCACACATATAGTGTGGTTTGACACTACTAGAGACCACGTTATTAGGAAAACAAATATAAGTGTCTAAAATGTTGAATCGTTATGAAGTTATTGCTAGAAATATATTCTTCAAACATGAGGAAGGTATTAGAACTAGAGGGCACAACATATATTAAATACCAGCAGTGTCAATATGTTTAAAGACAGAATTGATAAATATCTGATAAGGACAAGTCACACATAGGTTAACAATTGTTTGACTCTTGATAAGAAGACGGGCATCCTTGTCCATTTACCATCTGGAGATTATTGCTTTTGATAGCAATATTGTGAATTTTTTTTAAATGTATATGTTTCAACATTTATTATTCTAACGAATATTCATAACTAAATAATGAACTCAAGAAAAATTATCAAAAGCATAGATGATCAGAATAAATGCATTCTATGATATAGCAGAAATAATTTCAATGTTGATCCAGTTTGCATTATTTATACTGTTAAAATACAGTTAAATATGAATTCACATCTATAAAACGCAGCAGTATTTATTGATTTTTCAAGTGAATTTTGAAGAACATGCTGGACTTTTAGCTAATCACTGTTCTATGTATTATCCGTTTTTCTGGAAAACTGAACTTACAGCTGAGTGTGCTGAATGACGTTGCTGATGGTTCTCAGGAGTTTGCACATTGATTCCAGGTAGAGTCGATGTCTGAACGTATTATTACATCAGTAGCAAGAACAAGTTGGTGCAGGCATCAACACAACATATGGATATGTAAATATCATCATCATACCTAAGGAGATACACTCTATAGTAAATCAAACACATTTGTCATTTGGTTACATTTAGGGTTCATTGGCACACCCTAATTCACTGTGTAATATTCCACCTTTGACACTAGGTGAAACTCTTTGTTGTTATGATTTCCATAATTGACCAGAACTATTCTCTTATATGGTAAGGCAAATGTAAGACTACTACCGAGAATAACAAATACTACACTGAGTAATTAAGAAATGTATGTGGAATAAGGGGTCGTCTCAACAGTTCTCAAAGACCAAAAACAATCAGTATTAATATTAGTATTTGAGAACTTATGTGACACCCCCCAAGAAACTGAGGGAAATGACGTTTCCTCTTTGTCCTCATGAGACCAGGCTGCAAATATTAAAAGTAAATGGAGTAATATATGTCTGCCAACCTACCAATTTTAGAATGTTCATTCACAGGTTTAGTAAACTCACAGGTTTAGTAAATGCAATTATAATGTTTGAACATGTGTTTGATTTGATATAATTATTATTATATTATAGTTTTTGTTTGGATTTGGATTTTTTTCTTATTGGCTACATTGTCTGATCAGATTATTTCATTTTTTTACTTGGAAAGGGCCTTTTCACTTTGTGGAATAAGTTTAATTAGCTTTGAGGTCGGTGATGTATGACATGGATTAAGAAAAAAAATTGGATAATGCTCTGATAATTGTTTAACTAGAATTCCTCCTGTTGAGTCTAGCATTAAGTGTATCACTAGAAGAGGATAATCTTGTTGGTTGTGTTATTTGTTAGCAGAAAGCTGTTTGTAGTCAGAATATCGTAAAGTTAACTGAATATTGCTTTTTCTTTCGTTGTAAGTAGGTTTATATTAAAGTGTCTGGAAATTAGTTATTTTTTGAAGTGATGTTAGTAAATTCGTCTATTAATATATTGGTTACTCCAATAGCATTGACATAATAAAAGTATTTTTAATGATCCTGCATTAGAAAACATATATAACTCAGATGAGCTGCATGCAAGAACATGCTTTTTTTATTATTCATATGCAGGTAATACAATTTGCTATCATACATTTTGAAATTATCGTTGTAGTTATTACTAATTTGATAAAATAAGAAATAAATTTTTTTTCACATTATCATATTCAAAAAGTACTCAGATGTACTTGTAATGTTCTCGTAAAATCTGAGTACACTGAACACGTGTATTTGACCGTAATTTCTATGAGTACAAGTACGAGTATTTCAAAAATGTACTCGAATACACGAGTACCGAGTACTTCAGCCCCAGGTCTGATGCATTAGCATAGATGCATAAGCCACAAGTATGAGCATAGCAAGACCTCAATGTGCCAAAACCAGGCTAGTAAATATTATTCATAGCAGCATGACATGGCGCTTGCAGTGTGCTATTGTATACTTTTGGCACATTAGTTGGCCCTAATGAATGAAATAGTCTACACGAAGATAACGCAATAGCAACAAGTTTATCCGGCTTCAAAATATAAAATTGGCTAACAGATCAGGGTAATACCTACCCTTGGGGCTTTCTTGCCCCACCCAGCTGCACTTCTATGATGTTTCCAAAACACTATCTATGAGACTGGTTGCTCGACTGCTTCTTCCAGTGATCAATAAATTGCAGTCATTTCTTTCTTAGCACAATCGAAAATGGTGGTAGGTCACCACACAGTTGGGTGTTGGCCATATGATTCTGCCATGTGATATCAAGCATGCGAAGCATCCATCGATTCAGTCGTCAAAGTTGCAGATAGCTGATCTGATTAGGATGGTCTCAATACGACCTTAGAAGAAGGCCAGTTTGGTGTCTTGACTTCCAAACTGTATGTTGCTTGCAGTCCAGGCCTAGGCTTTCCTGAGTTTGAAGTTACTCACTGAATTATGGGCTACTGCAGGTATTGACAGCCTGGTCTCACGAGGATGGACTAGATCAGAGGCTTTAACATTGTTGCCTTGTGTTGCGTATTCCATTCTTTCTCGGCTGGATACCAAGTTGGAACGCCACTCCTGACAGCAGGTTTTGTGGCTGAGGTGCTTTTCTCTACATAGGTTACCTTAAATTACATTAAATTGTTAATGTAATCGATTAATTGGTGAGTGTCAAGGCGTAGTCATGACGCTGGTGGGCTTGAACCCTGCACATGTAAAGCCCATTCTGCTCCGAGATATCCATTCAAATTAGTCTAGGGCTGCAAGTAGCCTGGGTTTTGTGGTTGAGGTGCCTTCCTCTACGTAGATTGCCTTACCTTACCTTAAACTGCTAATTTAACCCATTAATTGGTGATTGTCAGGGTGTAGTCGTTTTTCTAAAATAGTAAATTAAACATCATTTCCTAGTTGTTAGTGATAACATAAGTGTCAATAGATACACGTATCATGCTTGAAATGTGATGTTTTTCACTGGCGTTTTACACATTGTTGACAAAACATAACGGCCATTTATAATATTGACATGTCCCCTTAATTTGCCACCACGGTGGCCCTTGCATCTGTATTTGTAATGTGTGTCGTCTACAATATCAGGTTACGCCAGCCATCTGACAAATACATGCCATGTTTATGGTCATTTTGACTGGCCGGTTATCCGTGGGATCACAAGGTCACATCTACTTGCTAGTTTCCATTATAGTTCAAAGGCACAATAAACTACGTTAGCACTTATATTTGCTGGTTCAAGGACATGATTTAGTTAGGAAGATATAGTACTGATGTGGACTGGAATCACAGTAACAAGATTTAACAAGATTGCTATCCCAAATGACAAGTTCCAGATGGCAAGTGGACAAGGAAGCCATTGGCTTATCAAGAGTCCAATAATATTATCATTTATGTATAGCCTGCCCTTATCAGATATTTGTGTTCTCTTTTTAAACATATTTACACTACTAGCATTAACACAATCATTTGACAGTTTGCTCCATTCATTTATCACCCTATGTGAGAATGAATACATTCTCATGTCCAACCCACACTGCTCCTTAACTAATGCTGCTTTGTGTCCTCTGGTTCTACTTTCTTCTTTAAGTTTGAAGAACATATTCCTATCAATATCCTCATAACCATTCACTATTGTAAACACTTCTATTTGGTATCCTCTTAGTCTCCTGGTCTTTACTGTTGTCAAAACACATTCTAATAAACAGATTTCACAACCAAGGTATCTCAATTCTGGAATCATTTTAGTGGCTCTTTGTTGTTTTCTTTCTAGCTTGTCTATGTCTTTCTTACGATATGGCCGCCATGGTATGTATGTATGTATATATATATATATATATATATATATATATATATATATATATATATATATATAATATACATATACATACACACATTAACAATAATATAGGTCCTAATACTGATCCCTGTGGTACCCCACTCAAAACAGATTTCCAGTTTGAAATCTCACCATCTACTATTACTCCGTCTTCTGTGTGTTTTCTATCCAGTTGATTACATCATTACCTATACCATGAGCTTTTAGTTTAAGTAACAATCTTTGATGTAGCACTTTATCGAAAGCTTGTCTATGTCATTCTTACGATATGGCCTCCATGCTTGTATACAATATTCCAATTGCGGTCTAACTATTGCTTTGTGAGTGTAGGACAGAACCTCTGCCGGTCATAACCCCCATGGATAAAACACCTGGACAAAAACCCTGCCGGACATAACTCCCAATGACAAAATGGAAAAAAACCCTGCTTTTTTATTTTTAAATATAGTCAATTAAGCAGATGTGTCTTGTAAGTGTGATCTGACAAAAAAACAAAACATTTAATATTTCAATGTTTTGTATGTTTGAATAGGCAAAATGACAAAACATTTAATATTTAAATATTCAATTATGGATATGTGTTTTGGGTGTGTAAGTAGGCAAAAAGATAAAGAGATAATACTTGAATTTCTAAAGGAAGCCCAATTGAATCTACTTCATTTAATTGTAATCAATTTTTCTTTGAACAGTTGGAGTAGTTCATGATGAGCAGATATATTTATAGACTTTTGCAATAGCTTCTAGAAGCCACTCCCAACACAAAGAGTGATGATTGAATTTCTAAAGGAAGCCCAATGGAATCTACTTCATTTAATTGTAATACATTTTCTTTGAAGTGAACAAAGCAGGAGTACATATTTTTGCTATAACTATGTAAGTCACATTAATCAAATCATAATTTCTGCATGACATACTAGACAATACGGCACAATGGAGTTAATCAAGAACAATAAGTGTGGTTCGAAACTGTTATACCTTGATTACATGTATACCAAGAAGTGTGCATCTAAGACGACCGTACGATGGGAGTGTTCCCTTTCATATCGACATGGCTAGTTAATGTTTTTGCTTATTATTTACTAAGTTTGATATTATGTTTACCAACTTATTAGCTGAATTAAACATAATATATTATTTACTAACTTGATATTATGATACTCTACGTGCAGATCAAGTGTGTGATCCGGACTACACCACACAGCCAAGATGCAACAGTGAGACTGTAGAGGCCACCAAGATACGTAGCATACTAAAGGAGACTGCCATTACTAGCAGGGGAACTCCAGCCCAAATCCTCGCTGAGCAAACTGCCCATGTTCTTGTTGAAATCCGGGCAGCCTTGGGTGTGCGTGAATCTATCAAGCGCTCCATACGTCGGAAGAAGGCCAAGCTCTATCCCAAGGACCCAGCAGGACTACCGGAGCTTGTGATCCAGACGAGTGGACAATTGGTGATCCTGACAATTAAACATTTCTCATCTACGACAGCGGTTCAGAATCAGCTGAAAGAATGGTAGTCTTCGCGTCGGAGATGGGGCTCACGCAACTATCACGTGCAGACACATGGCATATGGATGGTACTTTTGATTCCTCACCGGCCATCTTTGAACAGCTCTATGTGATCCGGGTTCCATTTGGCGAAAGAGCTTTGAGCTGCGTCTATGGTTTCCTATCAGGCAAATCCCAGAGCACATACGAAGAGCTTCTTCGCAAAGTTCTGAACGGCTGTAGTGACTTGGGTTTCCAGCCTGATCCCACCACAGTTGCCACCGATTTCGAACAAGCAATGATCAGTGCAGTAACCACTACTCTAGGACCGCATGTACAAACGCAAGGCTGCTTTTATCACCTGGCTCAGAGCCCTTGGCGGAAGTTGCAAAACTTTGGACTTGTCACTTCCTATCGCTCCAGTGAAGAAGTGAAACTGTTCTGCGGAATGTTGCTCGGACTTGTATTTTTGCCTCTCTCTGATGTGCCAGCTGAAATGGACTCTCTCAAAGAACACACCCCTGAAGGTCTAGAACCACTCATCGACTACTTCAATTCCACCTGTGTATCCGGGACGTTTCGTGGCATCCGCCAACATCCAGGTCCATATGGTGTGGTTCCATCCATGAGTATGCGCAGGATCCCTCCTTTGTTTCCACCTGAACTGTGGAATGTACATGAAGACACTATCTGTGGAGGTTCTCGTACCAACAACATGTACGAAACCTGGAACAATGTCTTCAGGTCACTAGTCGGCTGTTCCCATCCAACAATCTGACAGGCTATTGACAATCTGCATAAAGATCACAATGACGTCGCGACCACAGTTCTTCGGGATTCACATGGACAACCCCTCCAAGAACATACGTGCAACTCCAGGAGACACTACGCAACCTGAGCGCATATGTCCGTGATGGCCGCAAACCCATGGAAGCAGTCATGAAGGCAGTTGGTTACACTATCCGGTGGAAGTGAACTGACAGTATTTCTGTGAATGTTTGAAATATTTTCAGAATATATTGTATGAAAAATAAAAGAAATGGAAACAACATATTTTTTATTGTTACAATCCGGTGGAAGTGAACTCACAGTATTTCCGTGAATGTGTGAAATATTTTCAGAATATATTGTATGAAACAAAATATTGTTACATTGTATTGCAGCTAACTGGAAAGCAGGGATTATGTCCGGCAGGGTTTTTGTCCATGTGGGTTTTGTCCATGGGGGTTATGTTCGGCAGGGGTTCTGTCCGCCACCCATTACAGGGGTACAATTAGCTGTTTCTCCTTATATGTGATAGTTCTCCTAATTAGCCATATAATTTGATTACCTTTTGAAGCAGCAATCCCACATTGCTCTGAAACTTTCATGTCAGCACTAAATATTACTCCAAAATCCTTTTCGTTTGTGGTTCTACCTAATACATCATCCCCCATTTTATATTCTTCGTTCATGTTTCCATGTCCTATGTGTATGCATTACACTTCCCAAAATTGAATAACATTTGCCTTTTTTTCTGACCATTTAACCAATTTATCTAAATCATCCTGTAAACTTTGTATCATCTGCAAATTTCAGTACTTTGCTAGATATGTCATCTTCCAAATCACTTGATCCCTGTGTTACCCCACTCAAAACAGATTTCCTGTTTGAAATATCACCATCTACTATTACTCTTCGTCTTCTGTGTGTAAGCCATTTTTCTATCCAGTAGTTTAAATAACAATCTTTGGTGTGGCACTTTATCGAAAACTTTTTGAAAATCTAAGTAAACAGCATCCACTGACCCTTCGTCTACCCACTATGCAATTTCTTCCAAAAAACATAAGAGATTGGTTAGACATGACCTTGCTTTTAGGAACCCATGTTGAGATTTATTAGTTTATGTTTTACAAGGAATTCCACCATGTGGTCTTTAATTAATGTTTCGAGTAATTTGCATACAAATAGCGGCGTAATGTTTGCTTTCTCCCATTCTGAAGGAACTGTTCCTTCTTCTAGTGTAGTTTAACACTTTTGCAATGGTATACTAATTTGCTCTACAGTTTCCTTAAGTAGTTTAGTGGCATCCCATCAACTCCAGGTGATTTATCATCTTTCATCTTTGCTATCATTTCAGGAGTTACAAATAACTGACCTTATCTCGAATTTTCTGCTTACTTAATACATATGCATAGAAACACTTGCTGTCATTTTTTATATTACCTGCCAATTTTTTTCAAAGGTTCTTTTGGATTTTCTCATTTCATTTGTAACTAGGTTAATTATGTTCCATGTTCACGGCGAAAGAATAAAGCTGGTTCGAAGCACACACGGTCGTTACTATGGAAACTTTGTAAGCGTTTCTAAGAAGTCAGGGGAATTTCCAAAAGGACTGTTTTTTAAAGGAAGGATTGGCAAAATACGACTTTCGTGCCGGGTGATTATTTGTGGTGTCGACATTCAGTTAAACATTTCTTAGCATGTAATGATTTATTGTCTCCTACCAACCCCTTTTGAAAACGAAATTATGGTACAAACTCCCAAAACAGAAATGTATTCAGTATACCATGTAATACATATAAACGGGATAAGGCCAACACCCAACTTTTACAGTATAAACCTATTTTGGAATCATTTGAGAACCTGAGAATCAGGTGCTGCTGTCAAAGCCAACAATGGGTGATGCTTCCGCCTGCCCACTACCAGCATTGTTAACAATCTGTATCAAGTGACAGTAGTCATACTCGAAAATACGATGGGTGAACCCGAACTGACATTGTACATAACTATGACTGTTACTATTGGGTTTTATTTCTTTCAAATATAAACTATATCCCAGGAAGTACAAAGTTAAGGTCTATCACGACAGTAAATAAGTATTGCGCAAAATAAAATACCGCAATATACTGATATATTGGTAACAATTCGCAACCATACTAAAATCTAGGCATCCGCCACAACACATAAGCTTCACAAAAGTTTGCTAGCAGCAACGCCATGCAGACTGATTACCTGATTACCTGTCAAAACTGGATAAAACAATCTGAAACTATGGTATAATATGAAACCTTGTGCAGAGTTGTGACCCGAACTGCATGACAGCCCAAAAAAGGCACCAGGCCTGCAGGCCAGTGTCAATGTCAATGACGAAGTTATGATGAAGTGCACAGATGACACTATGTCCATGAATTTTTACAATGAATGATACTTTTAATTTAATTTTTTTTTTACAATAAATGGTTGATTCTACAAGGATGTTATATTTTTTCATGGGTGATTCTTGTAATTTTGCTATTGCATGTGGATTTTCAATATATAAAATATATTTTTACCCCAGGGGCTTTTGCCCTAGAGTAATTCACAATTCATGCAACATTATTTGACAAAACAAAAACACAAGAAATACATTTACGTAAAAGGAAACAATATTATAATTGACAAATTGTGCACGTTTTGACAATTGTTTAACATTTTAACATTAAATAACTAGATACTTTTGAGAATATTTGGTCTTACTCCGCAGTATTGATGTACATATTGTTTATTGCCAATGCAGCACACATAATTCATAAAGATTGAAGCCAGGCAAGAGAGACTGTAACTCAGATCAGTGTTTTCCACTGTTACGCAACTAATTACTAACCAACACCTTCAGTTTGGTCGTGGGCAGATTTGGGTGTAAACAAACAAACCGGTTCGCGAAATGTTTGCAATTATTTGAAGGGAAATTATAGAACAAACTAGGCTAGACTACCAAGCCACTAACCACAGCTACATCCTGTTCTAATTTATACCATACTGTCACTGTTCGTTACCCATTTTACTTGTTAGGCAGAGCCACTGGTACGCTATAAAATATTGCTGCTGGGATTGATTTTTTTATGAAACGATGTGACGACCAAACCATCACCTATCAATAAATGATGCTATACGTTGATGTGGATTTCTAAACAAAACCCCACATAAAATGCACAAATCCAACCATTGGTGCTCTCTGACTCTGTACAGTCTGTGTTACTGACAAATATAAAAATGTGTCCACATTTTCAGCGGTCAAAAGTTATGAAAATATGAACGGATTGACTTTAATCATTAGATCTGGTAACTTGTGTGAATAGTCTTAACTTTCTTTTAATTGACATTTAAACATGTTTAGTGTTCACCTTCTATATTTCAGAAGTATATGTCATATATAGAGTTTAGTAAGACTCACATGTATGTCACCACAGGTTTCGTATTGGATGGGTATCTCCTCGGCATATATCTGATCAAGCACCTCTCTTGGCATCCACAGCAGTGTTCCTGCACAGAACCACGAGGCACACAGTAAGCACCAATTGAAGGACCGTCACATCCACATTGAAATTGGTGAAATTGGTGAATCTTTTGAGTCATGTAATAAATGTGACGTGATTGCTCGCACACGCACGCATGCACACACCCACGCATGCACAGTGTGCTACATTATAACATGATTATAAAGAATTGCTGCATTTCAATATATTTTAAATAAAAAAAATAAAGCCAACAGAATGTCAATGTTACATACTAAACTTCATAAACCTAAACACTAGTTAATTTTTATCTTACAAAAACAAACGTGATGTTGGCAGTAGATTTAGAATTACAAATAAGTTTATGATAATGTCCTAAATTAGTAAACCACTTCAGATGTACAGTTCCAGCTAAAGTGACCACTGTATCTAGTATAGCATTTTAGATGGACAGTGCCAGCTAGAGTGACCACTGTGTCCAGTATACCACTTCGGACTGGACTGTAGTAAATAACATTCTAGTTGTATCAGAAGTCAACTTGTCAGCATCTAAAGGTGCAACGTTGTTTTTATCATAAAAAAAATTTTCTTCCTCAATGCTCCCTTTATAAAGGGCTGAGCCATTTGTTGCTTCCTAACACGACTGTCTGTGTAGATGCAGCTAGGGCTGTCTGCAGACAAGACAAGACGTTGACTGTGGAGATGCCCCCCAAAGGAGGCACCCCAAGGTGGGTCCTTGTCCTGCAGTCTTGGATACAGGCTGTAGGCCGTCAGATTGAACTCATTACTGTTCTTAAGTTCCATGGTCCAGTCATGGGGCAACATGAAATCACATGTAAATTCCATCAAAAAGTGAAAGATTTGTATTATTTAATTGTTCCACCGGGCCTTTGACCATAAATTTAAGACATTTCATTAAAACCAACATTATTTTTGTACTGAATATGCAGTGACATAAATAAATCCAATCACCATGCGTCTTCATGAACATCTTTAGGGTAGAGTCTGCTAGCCACCTCATCAGTCACAGTCTTACAGCTTGTGTTCGTATACCCCATTTTTCATTTGTGAGCCATGTATAGTTGCCTGGAATTTCACGACGTTAAAACTTTGCAAAGCAGCTCTCTTTAGGCTCCTCTGATTTGAGGTGAAGACAGCTGCTGCTTTCTTAATCTCTGATGCTGGAAGTGCGTGCATGCTTGTGATGCGCCACGCCAAAACCAGCGTTGTCGCTAGATTTAGTTCGGCGCAGGAGCCTAAATTAAAACGCATGGTGTATCTTCGAATTGTCGAAAATGGGTTAACGACGGAATCGATCAGCGAAATTATCCATCTTTCCATAAATCCATTTATATAAGCAGAAAGATTGTTCAAACTAGTAATATTTAGCACTTTATTGAAGCTCCTGATTAGCGTCGCGGTTGAGAAATCTGAAACAAAGCCATTTTTACGCGTTTTTGATCGACTGTCTTCGCTCGCTTACAAGCGGGAAACCCCACATGTTACACATGGCTGGAAAGCTACACGCGTGATTGGGAATCTCTTACTCTAGACCAATGGAACAGCTCCTATTATACATAATTTATCCAGCAACAAAGTGCTGTTGTTGCTATGGAAGTTGCGAAACGCTCGCTGATTGGTCAAAAACGTAAGCGCGCATGCGCAGTCGGCTTGTTTATACATGCCTTTCGTTTTTGTTCGCTAGTTTCGCCCGCTGTTTTCGTCTTCGATTCAATAAAGAATTGCACTATGGCATCGAAAGAAGTTTATTTAGCGACCGAGTTGGATCGTGCGAGGGGTGCAATCTCGAGGACAGCAATTTAGCTGCCGTGATTGAAGATTACTTCGAAGGCCGCGTCGAGCCCGTGGAAGTCGCCTCGGCAGGGGCAGGGGAAGACCACATTGAACCTGCACTGGTTGGCTCAGCGCCAGCGGACTTTCTGGGAAATACACGGTGCGCATGCGTGTGTTTAGAGGATTATGTAAATGACCCATCAATGAACCAATGAGAACAGCTGCCTGTGTTGTGCAGGTGCCGTTGCTATCACGTGATTCGATTTGTTTACACATGTAGCCTATACAGGGGATATATTCCTAGGGAAACTGACATTGTGTAGTGTTATTATGTATGTAATGTGTAAATAATGTTTTATTTTCAGATATTTAGGGGTTCGGCTCCCAATGCTCGCGGTAGTCTCCGGGAATACCAAAACTGGTAGTAAATGACGTGGCATTCAATAAATATTACGTTTTTCCACTTTATATGTCTGTATATTCTTTATACACACCTACTGGAGGAATATACAAAATTTCATTCCATTTGGAGCATTATAAGTGCATGGTTGCTATGGGAGAAACAATGTTTTTGGTTTGTTCTAAAACAAATGCTATCTTACCCTATCAATAAGTTAATAGAAAGCAACGCGTATGTATTCGGACTGGGCTCCTATTATCAGTGGAGTCCCACAAGGTTCAGTGATTGCCCCCATCCTCTCTCTTATCTATATAAACGACCTACCTAATAACCTCAAATCAACTGTCCGACTCTTTGCTGATGACACTATTATCTACATGACAATATCCAATGGCAATGGTACTGACGCGACAGCCCTTCAACAAGAACTAGACAAATTGGCCAAGTGGGTAGAAACATGGCAATTGGAGTTCCATCCCCAGAAATGTAGTGTACTCCACATAACCAGATCCCGTAACCCGAAATACAAACAACACACTCTTCATGGCCGCATACTCGTAAAGCAGGACAACTCGAAATATCTTGGTGTGGTCATAAATAAAACACTATTCTGGAATAACCACATAAATGATGTCACAAAGAAAGCAAATGCACCCTTAGGTTTCCTACGAAGAAATCTCAGAATTGGCCATGAAAAATTAAAAACCATTGCTTATTTCACTTTAGTAAGACCCCAGTTAGAATATGCCGCTGCCACATGGGACCCCTACACACAAAGATATGGTACAAAGACGGACAGCACGGTATGTTTCTAACAACTACAACCGTGAAGCAAGTGTCACCACCATGATCAAACACTTGCACTGGCCCAGCCCCCAACAAAAGATAACCGACATCCGCCTTGTCATGGTTTTATAAGATATTACATGGTATAATCGCCCTGGACCTCTTCCCCCAACTTATACCCCAGGTAAGACCCTCCAGACCCGCACATTCTGAAGCTTTTCAACTCCCCGTAATCACTAAGCAAAATAGTTCCCAGTAGACCCGTGGTTCGACACAGTTTGATACAGTACTGTGGTGTGTCATCCATCTTATAACAGCCAACTACCATATAGTTCCCAGTAGACCCGTGGTTCGACATAGTTTGATACAGTACTGTGGTGTGTCATCCATCTTATAACAACCGACTACCATATAGTTCCCAGTAGACCCGTGGTTTGATACAGTTTGATACAGTACTGCGGTGTGTCGTCCATCTTATGACAGCCGACTACCATATAGTTCCCAGTAGACCCGTGGTTCGACACAGTTTGATACAGTACTGCGGTGTGTCGTCCATCTTATGACAGCCGACTACCATATAGTTCCCAGTAGACCCGTGGTTCGACACAGTTTGATACAGTACTGCGGTGTGTCGTCCATCTTATGACAGCCGACTACCATATAGTTCCCAGTAGACCCGTGGTTCGACACAGTTTGATACAGTACTGCGGTGTGTCGTCCATCTTATGACAGCCGACTACCATATAGTTCCCAGTAGACCCGTGGTTCGACACAGTTTGATACAGTACTGCGGTGTGTCGTCCATCTTATGACAGCCGACTACCATATAGTTCCCAGTAGACCCGTGGTTCGACACAGTTTGATACAGTACTGCGGTGTGTCATCCATCTTATGACAGCCGACTACCATATAGTTCCCAATAGACCCGTGGTTCGACACAGTTTGATACAGTACTGCGGTGTGTCATCCATCTTATGACAGCCGACTACCATATAGTTCCCAAGAGACGTGCAGTGCATGACTGTGAAGCCTTGGGTATGTGCGTCTATTCGTTTCTCAAATGTGGCACAAGCTGTCAGGGGGTGGGCAGACGTACAAACTGCATTGGTGTGTACACCATTTGTCAACGTTCTCTGACCCAATATAGTGTATATAATTATGGCAATTGCACATTGTATTGAAGAGGTAGAAAAAATACACTAAGTGTACTTCTAAAGTGTCTTGTTTCTATCATATGCACAAGTAAATACATAAAATGCGTGCGTCCATGCGTGTGCTTGTACATGAAAGAATTTGTAAGTGAAACCTTGTTTATCCGCACACTTCGGTTCCCCAGGGTTTTGGCTGGATTAACGAAGTGTGCAGATTGGTGAATCATGGAAAAATTAAACAATTTACAGTGTCTGGATTTGATCACAAAAAAACATGTGGATTAATCAATAAAACACATTATTTGAAGAATGGAATAATGAAGTTTCACTATGGGTGTTATGAGTACCAAAACTGTGCAAAATGCTTATTGAATCATGACAGTTGTGTCAGATTGATGAAGTTTGGCAGACTCTCAAGGATTCAGTTAATAAATTACGACAATTCTTATATTACACCAGTTACTGTTGATGGTCAGATTATTGAATTGAGATTTAAATATTTTGTCTCGAAACAAAATTTTTACTTGACAATGTCAGTTGTCATGGGATGGGTTTTTGTTATGACCATGAAAATGCTCCGAGGTTGTGAAGGGTCGATTTGTTGAATCCTGAAAGTGCTGATGTACATTTACAGAATAAGAGCAGCACCCGTGAGTTTGTAGAATAGGAGCAGCACCCATGAGTTTGTAGAATAGGAGCAGCACCCATGAGTTCGCACACAACGTGTGCTTGATTTAGCTTGTTACAGTTCATCTAACATTGGTTGTCAGACAGTTTACATGATGTAGCGATGACACTATTTTAAATGAAGTTTGTTCGGCATCAAATGCATTTATGGCTAATCTAGGTTTAAGCAATATACATTTTGAAACAGTCTCTGCAACGCCTGAATATTGCTTAGTTCATTGCATGATGCACGATTTTTACTTGCATATGCAAACGTGTCACCCTTTCCTTACCAAATTTTTAGTAAAATGTGTAACAGTTATATTTTAATAAATAAATTACACGTCATGGAAATACATATTTGTTTGAAGTGCCTGGTGTTCTAATGTACATTTTATAGGACATGTGGTTCATGATATTAACTGTGGTAACCAGTCAGATCCCTGTAGTAGGGGAGAACGGGGCACCGTGGACTTTGCACATCCTCATATGCAATGGGCTGTTTTTCGTCGGCCCTAATGAAACATGTATTTGTACTTTGTCCCAGTTGCTGTCTTAATCAATGATGTTACGACAGTCCAAAATATAGGCCTACATACGGGCGCTTAGCTGTGGACCAGGTTGTGGATGGTCAGACGGGTAATGCCAGACATTTCCTTGAATAGTTCTTTGATGTTGGACCTGGTTCCTGGAATCAGTGAGTGTTTGCAGTCACGCTTTCTGACACATCACATCAGCTGTGTCACATCAGCACATTCACTGATTCCGGGTATCGGCTCAGTGTTAGCGAACTGTTTGGAGGTGGTCCTTGGTGTCAATTGTTGGATCGGGAAGTTGATTGTCTTTGTGTAGGCCGAACAGGACAGCAGGTGGGATGAAGTAATCGTTCTAATAGCTGTTCTCCCATGGGTAGATATATGGAGCCACCAATTGGTGATGAGGATGGCTTTGGGTAGTTTGGCCACTGGCACATTTAATTACAAAATGAGGCATCACTTTAGACATAATACGGACACGATATACAGCTCTCAGAAAATGAGTGTCACAGTCTCAGACCATTTGTTGATTTTGATAAATCAAATTAGTACATGTATATTTTGTCGACCCAGTGTACGGGGTAGCCACACCATCACACTCCTGATACCGAGATACTTACTGGTGGTGAAATGGGACCGGGGAAGGGGGGGGACACTCCATACATTTCCTTGAGAACTAACTGTCCCCCCAATAAGTTTTTATTAGACATACATATCACTCACGGAGTGATGGTCTCTTTATCTTCTGATATTAGGTTAGTGACTGTTAAGTGTTAACTATATACTCACTCTGATAATGGCTGTTAACTGTTAACTATCTACTCGCTTGTCTTAGTTCCTCTGATAGCAGGTGCAGAACAAAATTGTACCCTGAATGAATTTGCATTAATAAATTAACATGTTATAATATATCAGTGACATGTTTAGAAATATGTATTATGGGAAAGTATAAGCAATATTTTACAAAGTGTAGGACCCAAAGATCACAGAATGATGATGAATGTAAGTATATAGACACAGTATATTCAGAAAGACTCTGACCATTCCTCGTGGACATCGAGCTATAGGCTACATTGATAAATATGGTCAAAGCTGACTAATGTGTTATGTTCTTGCTCAATCAATGGAAATCAATTTATTGATCTTGAATATACATGTGCTATGTGCAGGGTTTACATCCGTGCGTGCACCAGAGAATACACATTAAATTACACACATACAATTTACATGGCAACAAGCACCATAGGTATTGTGATTTAACGTTTCTGTTGTAAAAAGTACCTAGTCTTTGCTTAAAACAATAAGAAGACATTCATTACATAACTAAGTTACTTAAATACACAACCAAGCAAAACATGTCACACTCATTACCTGTCAGTGTGTCTACATTCATGTTTCAGATTCATCTAACCTACCCACATACACACTGCAACATCAGATACTACTAAAGTGTTTGATAACACAGGATTGGCGACAACTGGAGGTCAACTTTAAAGTGTTACAACACGAACATTGTATAATTACTGTGCAACGTACAAGTGAAATACAGTAAAATCTGTCTTAAGCGACCACTCAATAGATGGTCGAAGAGTGGCCTCTTAATTAAGATAGGTGTTCGCTTAATGTAATCTAACATGTGAAACCCTTTTGAATGGGGGAGTTCACTGTGGTCACTAATGACAGGTGGTCGCTTGATGCAAGTAGTCACCAGAGCTGGCTTGACTGTTGTTTAGTGATGTGTACTAATGATGTGCATAAGTGTGTTATAAGGTCTCTCCTCAACACATAAAGCTGTCACTTCAGTACTTTGCACACACCTGTCTGCATAACTAATACCATCATTTCTGAGAGGCTACCTAAAATGTCTGAACTATGGAATGTATGTACACGAAAGAAATGTATGTATGTACATATGTATAAGGTACTGTTCTACATCATTATAAAATACAGATAATCAGAGTATGCATTACTTCTCTTAAAACAATCTTTTGATTTGCATACTGAAACATTATATAGAAATAAGGTAGTGCGTCCCACTCTCCTTTCACATTCTGATTCACACTTCACCTAATGTGCAATATAACAACGGTAACATAGAACTATGCATGTATTTGTATAATAGACATGTCTCTCATCAATGTATAATCTCAGATGGTTCAGATGTGTTCCTGTTTGAATCAAGCAAGACTACCTTGAAGCTGGTGCACATCACTCAACATACAAAGGAAATATCATCATTACATGACAAAGTTACACACATAATTAAGTATGTTACACACAGATTGAGTTAATTAATTGTGTCATTGCGTATACATTTGTGCCTTTTTACATTCAAGTCTTAGATTAACCTAACCTACCCGCATGCAAACTATAACGTCATGTACTACTGGTGTAGTCAATAAGATGAGAGCGGTGACCACTAATTACTTCAACATTTTGTAATAAAAACAGCTAAAACCAGTCATATTACTGTGCAACATACATACAAGTGATAATATCCCATAGTTTAATTATGCATATTAATTACGTGCATAATTTTTTCTAAGGTATTTCCTCATGACACATATAAAAACTGCATGGCACTTCATCACACAACTGTCGCTATAGCTACTACAGTAACAACGTCACTTCATCACCCAACTGTCTATAGCTACCACAGAAACAAAGCCATCACCAGAGAGGTAATTCCATAGTTCTGAATGAACTATGACATTTGTGTATATGAAATATATTGTGTGCATAATTAATTGATACTACGATGGCATAAACGTGAAGTTAATCGGAGTATGCATTACCATAGTGTTCTGATTTGCATACTGAAACATGATTACAGTGGAATCCGCTTAATAAAACTACTTTGGATCAGATCAATTTGTTTCTATTAACCAGCTATACCAGCCCATTTTAATACAACAGGAAGAGTGAATGATTCTGTCCCAGCCAATATATTTCATTCTACTAAATGTTTGATTCTGTTATCCATGATTCTGTCCGCTGTATATGGAAATAATGAAAATATATGTATGCATTTGTTTGGATAATCGGAGAATGCATCCAACTTTCCAATCACAAACATTCCTCAACATACAAAGGAAACATCATCAATCTTCTACACTACTGACTACTACACATATGATGTTTCAAAAATGTAGAATTATCTGAATATAAGACGAGTTAAACTTAAATTTAATGTATGTCAAATTTGTGTAATACAGTCAATAATGATTTGTCCTATTGGACATGTGATCCTTCCAATTAAACATATTTGTATGTACACATGTGGTATTTGAACATGTTTGCAGCTGTGTTAAATTGCTAGTACTTTTTAGACAGTTGGTTCAAGATTTGTTATATACTAGCATTTTGTTATCAAGTTTGGTGGTGTTCTAACCCACCGACATTGTTCCTTTCATGCTTGGTGGTGTTCCAACCCACCGACATTGTTCCTTTCATGTTTGGTGGTGTTCCAACCCACTGACATTGTTTCTTTCATGTTTGGTGGTGTTCTAACCCACCGACATTGTTCCTTTCGTATTTGGTGTTCCCACCCACCGACATTATTCCTTTCATGTTTGGTGGTGTTCTAACCCACCAAAATTGTTCCTTTCGTGTTTGGTGGTGTTCTAACCCACTGACATTGTTCCGTTCGTGTTTGGTGGTGTTCTAACCCACCAAATTTGTTTCTTTCATGTTTGGTGGTGTTCTAACCCACCGACATTGTTCCTTTCGTATTTGGTGTTCCAACCCACCGACATTATTCCTTTCATGTTTGGTGGTGTTCTAACCCACCGACATTGTTTCTTTCATGTTTGGTGGTGTTCTAACCCACCAACATTGTTCCTTTCATGTTTGGTGGTGTTTTAACCCACCAACATTGTTCCTTTCATGTTTGGTGGTGTTCTAACCCATCGACATTGTTCCTTTCGTGTTGGTGGTGTTGCAACCCACCAACACTTTTCCTATTTCGGTTTACCAGAGGTCATAGCAAATAATGAAACATCATGTTACGGCGCATTTGTTTGCATCACCTAAACGCAAACTGTAAATGACACCTTCTAATCAGTGTTACACGAAGCCAACTCATTCACTGTGTGTGGGAGACCAGAAATATTTCTTCAGTTCCTGTCGCTTTGTGTAGTCATCAGGTCTCTTGCCTGCAGACGACTTGATCAACTTGTAGGTAGTGATCAACAACTTTGGCAGTGCATCGTTTACGAAGCGATACAGTTTGTCGGGGGTCCCAATTCTCCTTTCTGCTTCAGGTGAGCTGCAAAACCATTAAGATGTGTGTGAATATGTACAATGCAAGAGTACACGCACACAGGAAGTATTTACTGCCGCATGTGGGGACCATTTTTATATTTATAATACATGTTTTTCCTAATGGTACATGTTTTGGAATCAACAAGAAGCGGGAGTGTGTTAGATATATTTATATGTTCTATATAAAACAATTAGTAAAATCAGGTAATACATGTAGAAACAATGGAGAAGACACTTCCACAAAGGCAAACATGTACATTACAATTTAGCAAAGATAATTATGTTGATGGAATAATTTAATGAATAACAAGACAGCAACGTAATGCTGGATCCTTTTAAAAGATAACACTGAGGGCATTATTGAGAGAGTTGTTTGTGAAAAGACACTATTAGAGAAATATTGCACGCAAGCAAATTACATCCTGGTAGGATGATGTCACCCTATCAGGATGTCATCGTCATTAGTACTGGTGAAGCTATATCGACAAGATTGGTGAAGTATCTACAGGTTTATAAAACTGAGATATGAAAAAATAATTATATGATCAATGTGGGAAATATCACATCAGGCTGAGGACCCAAACAAGATTTCAGCCCAGTGTTTATCAGAGAATACATAAGTTTGTTACTACAGTTTGTTGTTATGCCACCGTGCCCCACGTATGCAGAGACAAAAAGTAGTGTGCGGACCAGGAATATCGGAGGAATTCAGGGTGGACGGTGGCCTGACAAAAGGGAGTGCAATGAGCCCATGGTTGTTCACTGCACTAGTGGAGGTGATCAGCTGGAAAATAAGTATGAAGGACATTCTCCGACGTGCTTAGAGCGGAGGGTAGAAGGAGAAGAGGAAGACCGAGAATAAGATTGGAGGACTGCGTGAAGAGAGATTTGGCTGGAGTGGGAGTGGATAACGAGAGCGAGTAATAGGGGGTGTGGAGACAGGTGACGGAGATGGGTGGTGGAGGCGGCAGTAAAAAAGGATCAGTGGCGAAGAAGAAGGAAATCAAACATTGACCAGCTTCACCCCAAACTTCAGGAATAAAGAGGAGAGCAACGTAATAACACATATCAAGTTCATCACATCCAAATTTGCTTAAAGGTGCATCCTCAATTAGATTTTTTACTACTCAAATTTCAAATAAATTTTGCGAAAAACCAAACCTGACTAGTATCCACAGTAACATGCAGGTTGCAACATTAGATTAGGTTGGATGGTAAGGAGATCAAGCAAGTGGATGGCTTTGTGTACCTTGGAGGAATGGTTACGGAGGTTGGGCATTCAGCGGCAGAAGTGCGACGTCGGACACAAGCGGGAGCGAATGCTTGGAGAAAGGTAGAGGGAGTCATGTTGGACAGAAAAATTTCAAAAAAGCTGAAAGGGAAAGTCCTGAGAACATGTGTTACACCAGCATGCCTGTATGGTCTGGAGACAGTGGCGTTGACAGAACAACAACAGAAGCTGCAAGTGTGTGAGAATAACTGGGTTCGGTGAATAACAAGAACAAAGAGGGTGGACAGAAGAGGGATGAACGACCTAAGGAAAGACGTTGGTATGCAATGCAGCCTAACAGGAAGATTGGTGAGAAGCAGGATGAGATGGGCAGGCCCCTTGGTAAGAATGGATGCAAGCAAACTAGCAAAGAGAGCAGAGGTGGAAAAACTTCAAGGATGCAGGAAAAGGGGAAGGCCACAGCTGAGATGGGAGGACTGCGTGAGGAGGGACATGAGAAGGTCGGGGGAGGATGAAAGATGGAGAGAGGGAGCAGCCGATAGAAAGTTATGGAAAGAAAGAACAGAAAGAGTGGCTCGACAATATTTTACCTGACCCTCACCCCTGCACAGCAGGGCACAAGGAAGAAGAGCACATGCTAGCTCGTCTGTGCAACTTTTGTGTGAAGTTTTTGTGAAATCATCAGACAAACTATAAAAGTACTTAACGCTTGAACAAACATTAAGTGAAGTGAAAATCAAAATGCTGAAAAATCACGATTTTCACCCTTGGTGCAATTTCATCACTTTGTCATGTGATTGGTGAGAAGATTGAAGTCACAACCATGATCGGCATTGACTCGCACAGTGCTTACCATTTTGGATATCCATTATTTTGATCCTTACCAGATCTAATGACTGAAGTCAATTCTTTCGATGATTTTTATTAAACTAACTGTGCACATTCCTTAACTAGTCACATCTGGACATAAATTAACCAAATTCGCGATGGGCTGAACCATTTGAGGAAGCAGCTTTAAGGAATGTAAAGGAAATTAGTATACTACTCGAAAAAGCCTTCAATTTGTTGCAAAAAGTTGGAAGAATACCTTTAGAAGAGAGAGAAGTTAATGTTACACTCTTATATATATATGGTTCGACAAACAGAAATGTCAGAACCAGTGAGTACAATTCAGTGATATAAAAAATATTTTTAAAAGGTTATCCTTCCCTGTGATGCATACATTAATACATCCATCTCAAAATGTGTTCCTAAAAGCGACGTCATGCTTGACAAATACTGTATGTTTTTTTTGCAGTTCTACAAGAACAAGAGTTTATTTGACCAAATACGCATGAAAAGCCACGAGTAGATTTTGTCCAGTTAGATTTTCAGAAAGGTTGTGCAAATGTGTAAAAAGTTGCAGATACTATTCAATTTTAGGAAATATAAATGCCTTAAACATATAAAAATGCATACAAAACTAGATACACCCATAAGAGAAGAGGCCTCATACCCTGGTCTTCTTGATTGATACTCCAGCGCTGTAACTGCTGAAGTACCGCGCCCCACATATAGTGTGGTTTGATACCACTAGAGACCAGGTAATTAAAAGGAAAACAAATTTATGTGTCTAAAATATTGAATTGTTATAAAGTTATTGCTAAAAGTATATTCTTCAAACATGAGGAAGGTATTAGAACTAGAGGGCACAACATATAGTAAATACCGGCAGTGTCAATGTTTAAAGACAGAATTGACAAATATCTGACAAAAGCGAGTCACACATAGGTTAACTATTGTTTAACTCTTGATAAGTTAGTGGCTTCCTTGTCCTTTGGAGATTATTGCTTTTAATCGCAATATTGTTAAATATTTTTGTAAATGTATATTTTCCCCAAAAAATTATATTAACGAACATTCATAATTAAATAATGAACTCAAGAAAATTTATCATAGATGGCCAGAATAAATGCATACTATGATATAGCAGAAATAATTGCAATGTTGATCGAGTTTGCATTGTTTATACTGTTAAAATACACCTTTTCAGTTAAATCTAAACGCACATCTACACAATGCAGCAGCATTTGTTGATTTTTCAAGTTAATTTTGAAGAACCTGCTGGACTTTTAGCTATTCACTGTTCTATGCTTAATCCATTTTTCTGGAAAACTGAACTTACAGCTGAGTGTGCTGAGTGAAGTTCCTGATGGTTCTCAGGAGTTTGCACATTGATTTCCCGTAGAAAGTAGAGTGGAGTGGGTGATCAAAACGTTTCAGACAAGTCTTGTCTGTCTCGTACTGTCCATCTAAGAACATCCTCATCTTGGCACGAAGGAAAATCTGCAGTAAATAAAACATTTGTAAAAAAACGTAATGAATACATGACAAAGTAAAATTTACTACCTATGAACGTCATTAGGCGATCTAAAAATATTGGCTATTGTCTTTTTAGGCCTCCGCCTGTGATTTTTACTAAATGGCATATGTATTTATCATGTGGATTTCTTAAGACTGTGAAGTTATATTTTGTTTGGACATAAATTAATAGCCCTGCTCTATTGCTACATCTTTCCCTTGTGCAATCAGTTAACAATAATTGATTGAGTATGCTAAATATGCTAAAAATAGTAAAATGCATTTCCTTTTGGTTTGTTAATGCCCAGTATGTTGAAATTGTCACTGTCATAACATGAGGAGTGCTTTATGAATTCAGGTCAACCGTTTTGATCATTGTGTGTACCAGTGCATCATTACGTTAATTTTGTTGTACCTCCCTGGAACTGTAAAATTAATTTGTCACATTTGGACATGTTAACAGTTTTTAATGTTGAATGATTTAATTTAGTTTAGTTTATAACTGTTGTTGTTGGATAAACAGAAATGGAAGATTTGTTTATATTCAAATAAATAAAACAAATTAAAACAAATCATGGGTGGTCAGAGACACTTCATAGTTTACCAGCAGCATCAATTTTTTATACATGTTTATACTTGACCTTACCCAATCGTTGTTATTTGGGAACACTTCATCACCCATGTCATCAATTTCCTGTGCCAAGCCCGTTGCTTGCCCAATATGGCTGAAGACAGAACATGTGTGCATGGTGCGGCACATCAAAGGTAGGTTTTGAACAAAATGTAAATGTTATAGGTATATAAAGCTAAATGACTGATCACGCACAACACACACACATACTAGGGCAATGTGGAACGAACAAAACTGCCCTGCCTTGGAACTACTACAAACACAACTATGATTATGTTTGTATCACATTTGTCATAAAAATCACATTTGTCATTACAACTCTTCATAATAAATGTGGCATATACATGAAAAAGAAACACTTACACCATAGGCAAGCACATTCAGATGCCACAAATGAAATGTGGTGAGACTTCATCATTGTTGTGACAGCTTAGAAAGAACGAAAGAAGTTGTACAAAAAAATAACGTACCTCTTCTCTACCTCAACCAAGTTTCCAATGCTAGCCAGAAAGTCACATCGTGTCTTGTCATCCAAGAAATAAGGGTGTCTGGAATAACACAAGTTGTAAAGCAGTGTAAATCTAATGTGTATGATCTTTCTGGGCCATAACTTATTCTCTATAAACAACACTGTAATGTCTTTAATCCAAACGTCTCACTATACTGAAAGAAACTGTCATGTCAGTATGTTCTGTGATGGTTGTACCTAGCATAGTATCTCCCATTGCTTAATGTTTGGGCATGTCTTGAGGGTGTAAGCATTTGCAAAATTGAATAGACTGCTATTTTATCTTCACAATTTGACTAATATTATCCATTCTTGTGCAAACTGTTACACTTTGCTTATTATATCATCATCCAAGTCATTGGATTACAGTTTTATGGATAACATAGGTCTTAAAACTGATCCATGTAGTGCTCCCACTGAAAAACTTATATACAGTTTGAAACAAACATTTCCAATGCTAATGCCATGTCTTAATCTAGTAGATTACACTATCGCCTATTCAATGGGATTTTAGTTTATGTAATAATGTATATGGTACTTCAATGAAAGCTTTCTAAAAATCTGCTGGTGACCCTAGGGTTTCTTTGGGCATTTCATAGAGTACTGGGCATTGATTGACCAGAGCAATTTGTGCTATGTGAGATGTCACTCCCTCTCAATGGATTGCTTTGAAAGTCTAATATAGTTTCTGATTGTAAAGTGATGTTAAAATGGATTTGATTATACAGACCTAGGGCCAAGTACATTTTCATGAGTAAAGTACGAGTACGAGTACATTGGTGATGGCTGAATACAAGTATGATTACAAGTACATTGCTCAAAGCTGTGTACGATTACAAGTACATTTCCACGAGTACACGAGTATATCTTGTATGATATTATAGTAATTCTGTATAGTAGTAATAACGTATTTATAAAATAAACATTGTGAATTAATTTATATAATTCAGGAAGAGTTAATTATGCAACAGCAGTTGATCAGACTTTTATGAGGAAAACTGTAGAAAACCTACTTATGTTTGGGACCAAACTGAGGGTTGCATTCCATTCAAAGGTGCGATTTCCATTCAAACGCAAATGTTCAGGGTATGCATTCAAATATGAAAAAAAAAGTATTTAAATTGAAAATACTTTTCAAAATACATTGTATAGCACAACATAATAAGAGAAAGGAAAAAAAGAAATATAACCATTAAATATATATGATATATGAATCAATGAACACTGTTAGGCATGTTGTAGCTGGCAGTGACCATAAGTCCACAAATAATGTTTGCTGAGAGGGTGGATTAGCACCTGCCAATGTCCAGGGCTCAATATTCCCTTTGTATTTTAACTACACAACAAATTGGCACCAGACAGTACTGACCCAGGCTGTCTGACTTGAATTACCAAACTTCTTCAGAAGAAGACTCAGCACTGTCACTTGTGAGAGCAACAAAGGCATTTTATGGCTAACAGATGAATGACCCTTTTATGTTGGGCTTACTGGACTTCCTGGCTTATTTAAACAAACATAAGGATTGTGGTCTGGACTGGTAACTAGTACAACTATGGATATGAGCTAAGGATTTCTGACTGGGAAAAGAATTAAAATTGTGAAAACTCATCAATACCAAGTAAAAAATAAACCACATCTACTAAATGTAATAATAATAATTATTACATATCACAGGTTATTACATTGCAATTAATATCATGGTTACTGCAATATAATTGACATAATGAAAGTGTTTTTAATAATCCTGTATTAGAAAACATATATAACTCAGCTGAGATGCATGCAAGAGCATGATTTTTTATTTGATTCATATGCAGGTAATACAATTTTCTACCATAATTTGTTTAATTATTGTTGTAGTTGTTAATGATTTGATAAAATAAGAAATAAAATAATTTTCACCATATCATATTGAAAAAGTATTCAGATGTACTTGTAATGTTTTCGTAAAATATGAGTACATTGAACACGTGTATTTGACCGTACTTTCTATGAGTACAAGTACGAGTATTTCAAAAATGTACTCGAATACACGAGTACCGAGTACTTCAGCCCCAGGTCTGATGCATTAGCATAGATGCATAAGCCACAAGTATGAGCATAACAAGACCTCAATGTGCCAAAAGCAGGCTAGTAAATATTATTCATAGCAGCATGACATGGCGCTTGCAGTGTGCTATTGTATACCCTTGGCACATTAGTTGGCCCTAATGAATGAAATAGCCTACACGAAGATATTGTAATAGCAACAAGTTTATCTGGCTTCAAAATATAAAATTGACTAACAGATCAGGGTAATACCTACCCTGGGGGGCTTTCTTACCCCACCCAGCTGCACCTCAGTGACGTTTCCAAAATACTATCATGAGACTAGTTGCTCGACTGCTTCTTCCAGTGACCAATAAATTGCAGTCATTTCTTTCTTAGCACAATCGAAAATGGTGGTAGGTCACCACACAGTTGGGTGTTGGCCATATTGTTCTGCCATGCGATATCAAGTATACGAAACATCCATCAATTCAGTCGTCAAAGTCGCAGATAGCTGATCTGATTAGGATGGTCTCAATACAATCTTAGAAGAAGGCCAAGTTACTCACTTAATTATGGGCTACTGCAGGCCTTGACAGCCTGGTCTCACGAGGATGGACTAGATCAGAGGCTTTAACACTGTTGCCTTGTGTTGCGTATTCCATTCTTTCTCGGCTGGATATCCAGTTGGAACGCCACTCCTGAGAGCGTGGTTTGTGGCTGAGGTGCCTTTCTCTAACATTAAATTGCTAATGTAATCGATTACAGCGGGTTTTGTGGTTGACGTGCCTTCCTCTATGTAGATTGCATTACTTTGCCTTAAACTGCTAATTTAACCCATTAATTGGTGATTGTCAGGGTGTAGTCATTTTTCTAAAATAATAAATTAAGCATCATTTCCTAGTTGTTAGTGATAACATAAGTGTCAATAGATACACGTATCATGCTTGAAATGTGATGTTTTTCACTGGCGTTTTACACATTGTTGACAACACATAACGGCCATTTATAATATTGACATGTCCCCTTAATTTGCCACCACGGTGGCCCTTGCATCTGTATTTGTAATTTGTGTCGTCTACAATATCAGGTTACGCCAGCCATCTGACAAATACATGGCATGTTTATGGTCATTTTGGCCCGTTATCCGTGGAATCACAAGGTCACATCTACTTGCTAGTTTCCATTATAGTTCAAAGGCACAATAAACTGCGTTAGCACTTATATTTGCTGGTTCAAGGACATGATTTAGTTAGGAAGATATAGTACTGATGTGGACTGGAATCACAGTAACAAGATTTAACAAGATTGCTATCCCAAATGACAAGTTCCAGATGGCAAGTGGACAAGGAAGCCATTGGCTTATCAAGAGTCCAATAATATTATCATTTATGTATAGCCTGCCCTTATCAGATATTTGTTTTCTCTTTTTAAACATATTTACACTACTAGCATTAACACAATCATTTGACAGTTTGCTCCATTCATTTATCACCCTATGTGAGAATGAATACGTTCTCATGTCCAACCCACACTGCTCCTTAACTAATGCTGCTTTGTGTCCTCTGGTTCTACTGCCTTCTTTAAGTTTGAAGAACATATTCCTATCAATATCCTCATAACCATTCACTATTGTAAACACTTCTATTTGGTATCCTCTTAGTCTCCTGGTCTTTACTGTTGTCAAAACACATTCTAATAAACAGATTTCATAACCAAGGTATCTCAATTCTGGAATCATTTTAGTTGTTCTTCGTTGTATTCTTTCTAGCTTGTCTATGTCTTTCTTACGATATGGCCTCCATGGTATATATATATATATATATATATATATATATATATATATATATATATATATATATATACATATATATATACATATATAAACACATATATACACATATAATATATATATATATATATATATATATATATATATATATATATATATATATATATATATATATATATATATATATATATATATATTATATATATATATATTAAAAATAGTATAGGTCCTAATACTGATCCCTGTGGTACCCCACTCAAAACAGATTTCCAGTTTGAAATCTCACGATCTACTCTTACTCTATGTCTGTATGTAAGCCACTTTTCTATCCAGTTGATTACATCATTACCTATACCATGAGCTTTTAATTTAAGTAACAATCTTTATCGAAAGCTTTTCTATGTCATTATTACGATATGGCCTCCATCCAATTGCGTTCTAACTATTGCTTTGAGAGTGTAGAACAGAACCCCTGCCAGACATAACCCCTATGGACAAAACCCACCTGGACAAAAACCCTGCCAGACTTAACCCCCAATGAGAAAATGGGCAAAACCCTGTTTTTTATTTTTCAATATTCAATTACGCAGATGTGTCTTGTAAGTGTGATCTGACAAAAAGACCAAAAAATTAAATATCTCAATGTTTTGTATATGTGAATAGGCAAAAAGCCAAAAAAAATTATATTTAAATATTCAATTATGGCTATGTGTTTTTTGTGTGGAAGTAGACAAAAAGATGAAGAATGGTGATTAAAATACTTGAATTTCTAAAAGACGCCCAACTGAATCTATTTAATTTAATTGTAATACATTTTTCTTTGAACAGTTGGAGTAGTTCATGATGAGCAGATATATTTAGAGACTTTTGCAATAGCTTCTAGAAGCCACCCCCAATACAAAGAGTGATGATTGAATTTCTAAAGGAAGCCCAATTGAATCTACTTCATTTAATTGTAATACATTTTTCTTTGAAGTGAACAAAGCAGGAGTAGATATTTTTGCTATAACTATGGAAGTCACATTAGTCAAATAATAATTTATCTGAATTCTGCATGACATACTAGACAATACGGCACAATGGAGTTAATCAAGAACAATAAGGGTGGTTCGAAACTGTTATACCTTGATTTCATGTACACCCAGAAGTGTGCATCTAAGACGACCGTACGATGGGAGTGTTCCCAGAGGGCCTCTAAACAGTGCAAAGGGTCAATGACTTCTGATCTCCAGGTAAATATAACTCGAAAATATACCTTAATTAAACATAATATAAGTGCTTGGAATATAACAATGGTTTCATATGGACATGTCTAGTTAATGTTTTTGCTTATTATTTGCTAAGTTTGATATAATGTTTACTAACTTATTATCTTATATATTTATATTATATATCTTATATATCTATATTATTAATTAAAAATAATGTATTATTTACTAATTTTATATTATGATTCTCTACTTGCAGATCCAGATTGTGATCCGGAATACAACACACAGCCATGATGGTAACAGTGAGACTGTAGAGGCCATCAAGATACGTAGTATACTAAAGGAGACTGCCACTACTAGCAGGGGAACTCCAGCCCAATTCATCGCTGATCAAACTGCCCATATTCCTGTTGAAATCCGGGCAGCCATGGGTGTGCGCGTGAATCTATCAAGCGCTCCATACGTCGGAAGAAGGCCAAGCTCTATCAAAAGGACCCAGCAGGACTACCGGAGCTTGTGATCCAGACGAGTGGACAATTGGTGATCGTAACAATGAAACATTTCTCATCTATGACAGCGGTTCAGAATCAGCTGAAAGAATGGTAGTCTTCGCGTCAGAGACGGGGCTCACACAACTATCACGTGCAGACACATGGCATATGGATGGTACTTTTGATTCCTCACCGGCCATCTTTGAACAGCTCTATGTGATCCGGGTTCCATTTGGCGAAAGAGCTTTGAGCTGCGTCTATACTTTCCTAACAGGCAAATCCCAGAGCACATACGAAGAGCTTCTTCGCAAAGTTCTGAACGGCTGTAGTGACTTGGGTTTCCAGCCTGATCCCACCACAGTTGTCACCGATTTCGAACAAGCAATGATCAGTGCAGTAACCACTACTCTAGGACCGCATGTACAAACGCAAGGCTGCTTTTATCACCTGGCTCAGAGCACTTGGCGGAAGGTACACAACTTTGGACTTGTCACTTCCTATCGCTCCAGTGAAGAAGTGAAACTGTTCTGCGGAATGTTGCACGGACTTGTATTTTTGCCTCTCTCTGATGTGCCAGCTGGAATGGACTCTCTCAAGGAACACACCCCTGAAGGTCTAGAACCACTCATCGACTACTTCGATTCCACCTATGTCTCCGGGACGTTTCATCGCATCCGCCAACCTCCAGGTCCAGATGGTGTGATTCCATCCATGCGTATGCACAGGATCCCTCCTTTGTTTCCACCTGAACTGTGGAATGTACATGAAGACACTATCTGTGAAGGTTCTCATACCAACAACATGTGCGAAACCTGGAACAATGTCTTCAGTTGGCTGTTCCCATCCAACAATCTGGCGGGCTATTGACAATCTGCATAAAGATCACAATGATGTCGCAGTTCTTCGGGATTCACGTGGACAACCCCCCCCCAAGAAGCGTGCGTAGCTCCAGGAGACACTACGCACATATGTCCGTGATGGCCGCAAACCCATGGAAGCAGTCATGAAGGCAGTTGGTTACACTATCCGGTGGAAGTGAACTGACAGTATTTCTGTGAATGTGTGAAATATTTTCAGAATATATTGTATGAAAAATAAAAGAAATGGAAATAAAATATTGTTACAATCTGGTGGAAGTAAACTTACAGTATTTCTGTGAATGTGTGAAATATTTTCAGAATATATTGTATGAAAAATAAAAAAAATGCAAACAAAATATTGCTAACTGGAAAGCAGGGGTTATGTATGGCAGGGTTTTTGTCCAGGTGGGTTTTATCCATGGAGGTTATGTCCGGCAGGGGTTCTGTCTGCCACCCATTACAGGGGTACAATTAGCTGTTTCTCCTTATGTTAGTAATAGTTCTCCTAATTAGCCCTAGAATTTGATTACCTTTTGAAGCAGCACTCCCACATTGCTCTAAAACGTTCATGTCAGCACTAAATGTTACTCTAAAGTCCTTTTCTTGTGTGGTTCTACCTAGTAAGTAGTACAGCATCCCCCATTTTATATTCTTCGTTCATGTTTCCATGTCCTATGTGTATGCATTACACTTCCCAAAATTTAATAACATTTGCCATTTTTCTGACCATTTAACCAATTTATCTAGATCATCCTGTATACTTTGTGTGTGTCATCTGCAAATTTCAGTACTTTGCTAGATATGTTATCTTCCAAATCATGTGTGTATATATATATATATATATATATATATATATATATATATATATATATATATATATATATATATATATATATATATATATATATATATATATATATATATATATTAAAAATAGTGTAGGTCCTAATATAGATCCCTGCAGTACCCCACTCAAAACAGATTTCCTGTTTGAAATCTCACCATCTACTATTACTCTCTGTCTTCTGTGCGTAAGCAATTTTTCTATCCAGTTGATTACACAATTACCTATACCATGGTCTTTTAGTTTAAATAACAATCTTTCACTTGGCACTTTATGGAAAACTTTCTGAAAATCTAAGTAAACAACATCCACTGACCCTTCGTCTAACCACTATGTAATTTCTTCCAAAAAACATAAGATATTGGTTAGACATGACCTTGCTTTTAGGAATCCATGTTGAGATTTATTAGTTTATGTTTTACAAGGAATTCCACCATGTGGTCTCTAATTAATGTTTCGAGTAATTTGCATACAACTGATGTTAAACTCACTGGTCTGTAATTTTCTGACTTGTTCCTCGATCCCTTCTTAAATTGCAGCGTAATGTTTGCTTCTTCCCATTCTGGTATACTAATTTGCTCTACAATTTCCTTAAGTAGTTTTGGTGGTATCCCATAAACTCCAGGTGATTTATTATCTTTCGTCTACTTCATTTTCTTTGCTATCATTTCAGGAGTTACAAATAACTACCCTAAATGATCTGATTTGTCACCCTCAAATTTAGTAACTGGAACTGGAAGTGAGCTGATATCTTATGAGGTCAAAACTTAGCTGAAATACTCATTCAGGACCTCTGCCATTTGAAACCCGTCTGAAATTATGTTTCCACTGTGGTTTTCCAGTGGCCTGACCTTATCTCGAACTTTCTGCTTACTCCTTACATAAGCATAGAAACTCTTGCTGTCATTTTTATATTACCTGCCAAATTTGTTTAAAGGTTCTTTTGGATTTTCTAATTTCAGTTGTAACTAGGTTAATTATGTTCCACGTTCACATCGTTTGGTCTGTCAGCCATGTCTTTATCTAGTAGATTACGCTATCCACTATTCAATTTTAGCTTACATAATAATAGCTGATACGGCACTTCATCGAAAGCTTTCTAAAAATCTGGTGGTGACCCCTAGGGTTTCTACAGGTTGACCAGACTAATTTGTGCTATGTGATATGGCACTCCCTTTCACAATTTCCGATTGTAAAGTGATGTTAAAGTGGACTTGATTATGCAATAGCATAGACATATAAGCCACGAGAATGAGTATAGCATGATGTCAGTGCGCCAACAGCATGCTAATCAATAGTATTCATATCAGCATGAGATTGCGCTATTGGAATATTGGTTAACCCTAATGAATGAAATAACCTACACGAAGATATTGTAATAGCAACAAGTTTATCTGACTTCAAAACATAAAATTGGCTAGCAGATCAGGGGAGGTATGTGAGGGCTTTCCGGCCCCACCCACTGTGATGTGCCCAAAACACCATATATGAGACTGGTTGCTTGACTGTTTCTTCCAGTGATCAGTAAATTGCAGTCGTTTCTGTGTTTCTTAGTGCAGTCGAAAATGGTGGTTAGTTACCACATAGTTGAGCATTGGTCATATGGTCCAGCAGTGTGATATCAAGCGATCCAGTCTTCAAAGTTGCGGATGACTGATTTGTACATTGGGATGGTTTCTATACAACCATAGGAGGCCAGTTTGATGTCTTGACTTCCAAACCGTATGTTACTTGCAGTTCAGGCCTGGGCTTTCCTGAGCTTGAAGTTATTCATTGAATTAGGGGCTACTGCAGGCATTGACAGCCGGGTGACATGAGGAGGGACTAGATCAGAGGCTTTAACCCTGGTGCCTTGTGTTGCATATTCCATTCTTTCTTGGCTGTATACCCAGTTGGAACGCCACTCCTGACAGCAGGTTTTGTGGTTGAGTTGCCTTTCTATACATAGCCATAGGTTACCGTACATTACATTAAATTGCTAATGTAATCCATTAATTGGTGAGTGTCAAGGCATAGTCAACATGCTGGTGGGCTTGAACCTTGCACATATGAAGCCCATGCTGCTCCGAGGTCCCCATCCAAATTATTCTAGGGCTGCAAGTTGCCCAGTTACTACGAGTTGCTGTGAGGGGGTCGTGGAGGATTCTTAAGTGTGGAGAGGCTATGTACTGGCTGGAGACGGCGTGGTGTCCCTATGCAGTGCTGTTGCAAAGATAATATTAACTATGCGTTAAATAGAATATGGATTAATTACCTGAGCAGAGTGTCAGCTGACGGACTCTCATCGGGGATATCAGCCAGCATTGTCTTTACCAAGTCCAGAGCCACGCAGTCTTTCACAGATGACAAGTCTAATTTGCCATTAGCATCAACCGGATGTATTCCGCCAGACATCACATAGAAGGCAACCATCCCAGCAACCTGGAAGTCATGTAATAAATACTATTAATCCAACAGCTGTTATTATAACAGATGATCTACTGCAATATTTAAAACAGAGTAGCTTCCTACTAATATACAGTGTAATTATCACAAGGTCTGGGGTAAATTACATTACTACGTAATCTATTTCTATTACTTGGTTTCCTTTCCATTATTATTACAAGCTGAAGGCAATGTGACATACCACTATTACGTTTTAAGCTGTTACTATTATATTTGTCACCTCTTCATTCAGTAAATCAGTATTTCCTAGGCAATGACTCCGTATTCACGCATTCATCAATGAGTTATTGGTCTTGTTTCTTACAATATCCAATCTGATAAATATGTGCTCAAAAGCAAAGCTTTGTTCACACATATTTGGTATAAGCTGCTGGATTTTGGTCAAACATTATCCAGCATGACAGGGCAGGGAGCTATGATTGGTGGATTGGTACATATGTTAAAGAAGGTCAGCTTTGTGCTGGAACCCTTGTCATCAGAGAATAGATGACTAGCATGTAGGGCCAGTCCTCATAGGCTTGTGTGAAAAAAATAGTTGGATAGGGGACCAGCCTTCAATTCAAGGATCACTGAATTCTGTATAAATTGTACATGGCCTTGCAACTAATACAACAGAAGCCAACAATACTCCAAATTGTAGACTCCTTTGATGTCTGGAATGTGAAGGTGGCTTATGTGAAGAATAGCATACAGTATGGCTTCATGTTGATATTTACACATAACAACATAATGAAATTGAATTTTGATGTGATTTTTGTAATGTAATAGTTAAATTGTTATTACATCGCTTCATATTACTATGATATTGTTTTCTGTTCCATATATTACTATTATTAATATTATTTGAATATTTGTAATCAGTACTATTATATATTACTATTGCTATTACCCCAGGCCTGGGCTTCATATCATGCAGGAATGACATGTAAATAACTTCTCAAACCTACACATAATACAATGTCTTTGTTATTTATTTTAATTTACATAATTCTACATTTTAACAAAATAGCATATTTTTCTGATGTTATATTTCCTATTTAATTTCACTCCGAGATACGAATGCCTGGATATTGTAGAAATTCAGTGGCTGGGCAAGTGAATACTGGGTTTCGTTTTGTTTGTTATTTGATAGTGGACAAAATTACATATATTCAATTCCATTTGCCATTTATCTGACCATGTTTGGATTTGGGTCAGGTCTGTTTAGAGGATTATGTAGTCAGTTTTGGAAGTAATGTTACGATATATAATACTATCATCTGCAAAAAGACATATAGGAGATTTGATGTTCCCACCAATATCGTTTACGCAGTGCAAGAAGAGGACTGGTCCAAGCACTGAGCCCTATGGGACACCAGATGTGATATCTGTGATGTCCGACAGGGTTCCACTAAATGAAACTCTCTGTTTATGGTATGGCTGGAAGTGATTGCATTCAGTACACTGTATTTCTAACCAGATATACTATAATGCAGAAGTAATTATTATTGTTTTATTTAATTTAGTTCTAGTGCTCTATATTTGGGAAATATTATTGAAGATGAAATGTCATCAAAGTATTCACAACATGTAGCAGATATAATGTCACCAACATATATTTCTGTGGCAGTGGTGTAGTGTCCCCCAGGCTGAAACACTTCTTTTGCTTTCCACTGTGGTGTCCCTGTACAAAAAAAAAGAATACCAGCAATCAAATAAACAGTGGCATATCAAGTAAAACTCTTATACAAGTGTGTTATCACAGTAATTTGCACCTCTTTCTAAACTGTAGTCTATTTCATATTGGACTATATATCATTTAAATTTGCAGATTTTCTCTTGATCAATCAGTCAAGCAACCAACCAACCAACCAACCAACCAACCAATCAAAAATATTTATTTCTGAAAACATTAAGGCATAACAAGTGAACAGTATAACGTTTCTGCAATCATGCCACGAGGCTCAACATGTAGCTATACTATTATGCAAATTCAGACTAGCAATTCCAAACTAAGACTAAACATGCTGAAAGATGACATTTATTAAATTTTATCTGGAGGGAAATGGACTAGCAACATAAGATACTTGCAAACAAATAAAGTACAGCGTGTTAGCAAAATATCATTTATAAATAAAGCAGTGTATGTAATACATGTAGCACCATACAACAGCATAATTTTAATGTTCCAAGACTTGAATAAACATTGAGGTGAAAAATAATTACCAACTAACAGCACCATTGTAATAACATACATCTAATAAACCAATAAAAAAAATGTATCATGAAACATAATCATTATCAAACAATGTCAAAACATTTTACTATAGTAAGTAAAACTACACACAAATTATCTATGTCAACACTTGAAGCCTGATGTTTGTACAAAATGTTATCCACATGCACAAATGAGACCATAGAGATCCATAGTGGAGTTCACCAAAACTGGTTGATCATTTGCCCTTTCTCTTTATACGTTGTTGAGCCAGGTTCATCAAAATATTTCGATTTTAGGCAAGACGTGCCCGTTTTGCATCAATCACGGCTTGATCAGCCGCCTTCCTCTTTGATATTACTTTTCCCTCGGACACACCAAACTTTTCTTTCTTTTGTACATTCTCTGCATTTGCATGCACTTGTTCCCGACTATATACCTTATAAACACCTCTCATATTCCTCACAATGTCACCATCAACCCGGTCATGGAGATAGTCCTCTTTTCCAAAATATTCCACGCTTGTCTTATCTGCAGCTCTCAGGGAATACTTTATGCTCTGTATTGCACTGAAGGTTTGGACAGTCATACGGTTAGCAATACTGTCAAGAATATTTCCCATACTGCTAAAGGAACCTTCCACCTGTGGCCCATGAAAACAACTGAGGAGAGCTTTCACTAACTTGGAGAGTGCCGGGTAACGCCCACGCTCAAACACCAACGACCACCAAGAATCAAGCCTCATGTCTTGCTTGAAGGGTGGCAAATCAGGATCTGAATGGAAGTTGTGAACCTCATACTTCTTGGGGATGGCATTAGCGGATATGACCTCTGGCTTGATAAAACAAGCCAGAATTTCCCTCCATAATGCAAACTGCTCGTCGTACAGTTTATGTATCGATGGCTCTTTTCTCTCGAAGAACAGAACATATTTCTTAACAGAGGGAGCACACTGGCAAATATGTTCATTACAAGCACTGTTTTCTTTATGTATTGAAAGAGTTGTGATGATAGTCTTTCTTTCCTTTCCCTGCCATCTTTACTGCAGACCTTCTTCTTCTGTAGTGTGTCATGAAGTGTAGTGATCCATGCTTTGGCTTCTTCGGTTAAGTTGTCAACGATAGCCTGGATACGTACAGCATACCGACGTTGTTCATCTGAACTCAAGAATCCAAATTAAAATATGGTATATACATCGATGAGGCGGAGGGTATCTGTGGCAACACTGTAGACTGAAAGTCATCGTGTGGCAACATATTTTTCTGGCATCGTGTATTTCACCTTCAGTAACAGGCACATTTCTTCCAGTATCTCACATAGATCTGCGGACCATTTAAAATCTGTGATGATATCTCTCAGCACCTGCTGCACTTCACTGTTGAATTGCTTGCAGAACTGTTTGCAGGCATTGTGTGCATAGTGACACGAGTCCACATCTATTTCCAACAGATGTGGTACCACACCATCACGAATCCTCTTTTCCACTCCAGACTTAGATCCTCGCATGACATTGCAACTGTCCATCAGTATGCTCATGAGATTGTTCCATGGCAACTTGTGCTTCTCGAAAAGCTGCAACAGTGCACTCACAAGTGACACACTGTCAACACGCCATCTTAGACATTTTGTTTGCACTTATTCCAGTGAAAGATGTTGTTCTATTGAAATGTTGAAATGTGTTTGTTGTCAGTTTGATCTGTCTGGTTCGGTGTGATTAGTATCAGTATTAGATAATGATTAATTGTTGTACCAGTTATGATCCTTGATTGTATTCTGTAGTCATTTCTAAGTACTTTCAATATCATAGTTTCACACAGACACATATACAAAATACATTTTCAAAATGCAAACAGTTTATGTCATTTTCTAGCATCATTGTGAAACATTAGAAGGAGATAGACGACACTCAAAGGGTTCACTTTCGGACAAAACATGAAATGTTCTTACCGATAATGGCCAACATTAAAACAATGTCAAAGTATGTTATTTTAGTGGTCGTTTCATTACGAGTCATAAGCCAACCAGTTTATTAACTTGTAACATCCTCCTCTCTAAAATCGTACTTCTCCTATTGGCTTATTCCTTATGACTCCAAAATCATAGTCACAACTGTTCAAGACTGCCAGTTGTCTATGATTATTTACGACACGACAGTCAAATTGCATTGGGTCTTGCTAAATGACAGGCTTTAGAAGACTATTCCTATGAGAAAATACTAGAATAGTTTAAAGATTGAATAGATGAACATGTATTTTATTTATTTATTATATGTATGTACTATATTTATTGATTTATTAAATGTATGTATTACTCTTAATGGAATACTCTATTTTTAATATATATTTTCATCATAATATTATATATTTATTATTTTTATGATGTTTGTACGCAGCTACGAATGGTCTGGTCCCATATATATGTGTTAGCAATAATAAAATAATAAGAAAAAAAATTTACAAACCAGTTGAAGCATCTACTACTGGGTTGTCGCCAAATGTTCGACTGATTCCGAAGTCACCCAACTTCAGCTTTCCACTTTCAAGCACTAATATGTTTTCAGGCTGCAACATTAAAATCATTATATACGTTCGGGAGGAAAGTGTCCGAGTGGAAAGTGTCCAGTGTGGGGAATGTCCGTACCCCATGGTAATGAAGTTGGCATTTTGTATAGCATGGTGTAGTTGTCGTTTGTTTTTGGTCAATTTTCGTAAAGTTCACTTCATGATTTGAAAATCAAATAACTGTGTCACAGCCATTTTAATTAACAGACTGTTTCATTCACAAATTCAACGATTGTTGGGACACTTATTTTGCTGCAAGCTACGCGAGACAAAGCACAACTGGTGACCATCTTAACGTAAGCTAGTTGTCAAAACTGTAAGAAATGAACCTTCCTTAAAAAACCTGCATATATGCATTTTTAGATAATAGTTGCCTAAACCAGAGCCAGCAGCTGGAATCTTTCACTCCTGTTCCAGTCTCTGCATCGCGAAGTTGTGTCTAGAAAATTTGTCTCTCGAAATCCGCCCTCCTCCCCACCTTCCTTCCTTATTTTCAATACTTAGTGTAAAATGCGATTGTACATCGTTGATGAATTAGGAAGTTGGAAGATGTCGAAACCGCTTTCCCCACTTTTCGCTTTATACTAGATGAACACAGGGGTTTATCCCCTAGTAGTTGGTGTTCATGGGGTTTTCTGTGCAGACAGGCTTCCTGTTTCTTCATCGGTATTCTTGGCTTATGTTTATATAGGTTAGCGAAATGGCCCCACCTGTTGGTAATTAAATTTGTGTATTGGTGGTGGAATGTCTGTATTCTTTGCATTACATGTTCATGACGACTTCTTGATGTATATATGTTATCGTCATGCCTGTAGGAATGTGGGCTCTGAGAAACTTGCCGGACGGGGCTGTACATGTGTTCAGTTCCTGTCTGGTTTGCTTTGAGGAGCTCACATTCCTGTTAATGTGCTTCCCAAAGTGGCTGCGTGATAAGCAGTCCACTTTGCAATAAAACGTCATTTATTTGGCCTTTTTCAATATCTGCTATATCGGACTTGTGTTGGTTATTGCATAAATGCATTTTTAGATAATAGTTGCCTAATGCATACAAACTCAGTACATGTATTATAACAAATGTGAAGCTCACAGTTAAGTCACAGTGCAGAACTTCATCCTCATGAAGATGGTCAAGGGCAGTTAGAAGATCATTGACTAGGTCACATGCCAGGCTGCTCCACTCTGGTTCATGTTTCTTCTCTGTGATCCAGGCATCAAGGGTGTAATCACACAACTCATACTTGTACATAACACTGTTGGAAACCTAAAACAAACAGACATTTTGGTTGTCTGGTCAAGAAATCAGCTATGCAAAGAACATGGGTTAGCTAATGGTTGAGAGCATCCCCTCTTCTTACTCACAGAGCCAATATCAACTAGGTAATCAGAAAGCTGAAAGAGTTACCAACAATGCCATCCAAAACGACAAACTCCAGATAGCTATTAAACACGGACACTATTGACAATAATTTCTCATCTACGTGTGGCATGCCCTGATGTTTACGAACATGTTCACAGGGTTAGCATTTACAAAAATAAAAAAATTAAGGTGTAATAACATTGGGATATGAAATAAATTCCATTTACATGGACACTGATTAGGATGTGTATGTGCATGTGCATGTGCGTGCACGTGTGCGTGCGTGACAGGAGTAGTTTGCGACTCTGTATGTCTGTCTGTCTGTTCCCTCGTACTTCCGCCAGTTTCGCATGTATGGGGCTGAAATTTTGTAGAACTATTCGGAGATGAGAACCATGTTTTTATGAGGTAAACAATGTCTAATTAGTAGACAGTTTGTTCAATAATTTATCCTCTTATGTGAGAAAGAATACTTACTATCAATACCTTCTAGTGTTACCTATACGTTTAAAACAACTTTTATCAATATCTTAAACCATTCAACATTTTAAAATGTTTTGGGCTATGTTTTAGCTTCTTATTTTTGATGGTGTTAACCTATATTCTTTTTGGTGTGTTAAGGTCTCTCCATTGTTCTAGAATCAGGTTATTTTATATCATTTTTCCCACCTTATCTATGTTCTTCTTGATGTATAGTCTCCAAACTTATATGCTGTATTCCAAATTAGGCATAACTATTGCTTTATACAGAAGTATACCAAACTCAAAACTGACTATATTTTTTTTCTGTCAGTCAGCCACTATCCAGGTTTTTAGTTTTTTTGTAGCAATATTTCACATGGTACTTTATTGAAAAATTTCTGAAAAATAAGTAGGCAATATATTTGGGTGACCCCTCATCTACCCAGGTTTTACATGGTACTTTTTTGAAAGCTTTCTGAAAACATAAGTAGAAAATATATTTGGGTGACCCCTCATCTACCCAGGTTTCACATGGTATTTTATTGAAACTTTCTGAAAAATAAGTAGATGATATATCTGGTTGACCCCTCTTCTACCCAGGTTTGTTAGACATGATTTAGCCTTTCAATTAGAAATTAGACTTTAGCTGTTCCGAGTCCAACATGGTATCACACCTTCGTACATCATCAACATGCTCGACCTGTGCGAGCGTTAGGACCTGCGTGTTCCGCCATCTATAAGTATATACTGCAACCAAACATTTCAGTTTCGGCCCCACTGTTGTGGAACAATCTTCTGTTCGAGTTAAAGACAACATTCAAGCCACATTCAAGCGACTTTTAAAAACTCACCTGTTTCGTATGGCATACAACGTATAGCCAAGAGCATCAACTCATACATTATGCATCACACAGTTTTTCTTTTATCGAACTAACTAACTTATACACTTCTTTTGACACACATATTATGTCATGTTTTAACTAATTTGATCACTATTTATTTAGCTAGTTTACATATATATATATATATATACATATATAATAAACATATATATATATATATATATATAAAGCATGGCACATTTATAACCATAGTATTTATATATATATATATATATATATATATATATATATATATATATATAGTACAAATTACTCTAGAGGAACGACTTAAACTGTATGACACGTAGCAGGCATTACTCAATTTAGCAATGAAGTATATATAGTCTTACGTAAAAAGCCGCAATGTTGATGTGCCTGATCTTCAGTAGTAGTTTTGCTTCATTTTTTCTTTCTGCGCAGGCCTTTGCCTTGTTTCCATCCGTAGGCACTACTTTCACAGCTGCCTCTTCTACAGTGTTGCCCAAACGACTGTAGAAACCTACGTAAACACGTGTTCCACTGCTCCTATGGAAATAAATCACAAAAATATTAACATTATAAATAGTTAATGTAAGAAATATATTAAACAATACTGCGCCACTGTAATTGAGTTGTAATTTAATAAAAACAAATTATCCATGCATATTTTGATTGAATATGATTGAACATTATAACAATTATTTATATTTACGTTTTTGTCAGAAATATAAACGTTTGGTATTTCATAGCGAATTGATAAAATGTGTGTGTATATTTTAAATGCGTAAGATGTTTGTAGTAATTTACTTTAGACACCACTGTGACCAGTATCTTCAGTCACAGTGCTTTGCCAAAAGTATTTTTTATTGTTCAAAACTATACATACAAAGTACAGTGCACTTGTTGCAGGCTGAACGACAAATTATTAAAATATCATCATTTTTAAAAGATCATCACGCAGCATTTCTACACAAAATAAACACATAAAAGTAAAATCATATATGGTTATTTCAGACAAAAGGGAATATGTTGATTTAATCATGTATCAAATGTAAAAGACACATTGGAAGCCCAGAAACGTCAATACACAGTGATTCAGCACAAAGAAGGTACCATTCCAGTACACAGTAGTGTCCACAAAACATGACACCACAGCTGCATGTAAAACTACTCAAGTTCATTGTCATCAGCAGCGAATTATTCATGCGACATGATATGACAATCATTCAGGAAAGACAGTGGAGTGGTCATGATTGCCATCAAGTCTAGATTTATCACAGAACATTTATCCGTAACGACACCATGCGAGATGGTAGGAGTGAAAATTCTGACCGCATAGCCACATTAACTCTTATTGCTTGGAGTTTACAGACTTACAAACAACAACATTTATTACACAACCTCTGTGTGATGCCATATCACACATATCCAAGAAGTTCCCAAACAACCCCTTGTGGATTGCACCTTCCCTATAAGGATTAACAACATCCTGGATGTCTTAGTTCCAAACTTAACATCAATCCCAGTCAGTGATCAAGATACAGCCATTAATGTAAACTCAGATATCATGGCAAAAAGGCAAAACCTCTTCGGAGGAAGATCAACATATGGACAAAACCAGACAGTGGACTTATCCAGGAAGATCTAACTGCCATTGCTGTTGAGAAGCAAAAACGATAAAACCATACAAGAAATACATGGAAACTCTATGGGTATTGTTTACAATCAAATGCCACCAACATATTATCACAATCTCCTGCGTGTGTGTGTGCGTGCGTGCATGCATGCGCCCGTGTGTGCGTGTGCGTGTTTTATCCTCCTAGATGTATTGCATCTTGGGTGCCAAACTTTCAGGGGTTCATCATCAACCACTGGTCGGGTTGTATCCATTTTATTTATTCAAAATTCATCCATTTTATTCCCGTTTCTACAAACAATACAATTATACATTGTTGTTATTCCATACAATTGTCCACAATGCTATGCAAACAATTATATACAATTGTTGACAATGTTATGCACCGTTTCTTTGATTTCCCAATTTTCGTAATACAAGACCAATCCATTGTTAGACATTACTATAACTGCCAGTATTACATTATAATTATTTCAGTATTATGTCAAAATTTCGAGAGATGTTGACTGGCAGCACCATGTACCAAGGCACAGATGGACATTTCTGTTATAATATATTTTAATATTGTTATCGTGACTACCAAGTTCTCCCATTCGGAGGATGGGCATTTTTGCTAGTTTCACCAATGGAGGCTAGACCAATGCACCACACCTTCAAATTAGCGCATACAGTGGCTTACCATATGTTACAATATGTGAATCAGACATTAGGAAACTATTTGAAACAATGAAACCTCACAAAGCCACAGGAACATGCAAGATTCAAAAGCAAAAGGTTATACAGAGTTGCTTTCACCTAAGTCACAAACGTGACTCAATTCTAGGTCCCATCTTCTTTATGTGATACATCAATGACCTCCCAGAACAAGTGTCCTCCACTGTATGCCTATTTGCTGATGACTGCCTCCTGTACTGGAACATCAACTGACCAGCGGATGCAAATAAATTACAAGATGACAGTGACAGGAAGTCATAGACAGACTGGCTGATAGAGTTCAACCAGGAAAAGCACAAGTTCATTATAATCACCAACAGAGGAAAGCAATATAAACATTACCTGGAATGACAACATATACAACTTAATAAAGGAGGAAAACGACACCAGGGTCTTCTTACAGTGCAATATTGACAGCTGCCCACAAACCAACAACGCGTTTTTTATCAGACCTTTGTCAGGTCTATTGTGGAGTAAGCGGCAACGTTATGGGACCCATTCACTGAAGAGAACAACAAATCAGTGGCAAATGTTCAGCAACAAGCAGCCCGCTTCGTGAAGAGTGACTACCGGTGACGCAGCAGGGTGGCAACCATGACAGAAAACCTGACATGGAAGACGCCTGCTGATGACAAGCTGGTGAACAACCTGGTCGACAAGACAACGAACGAACGAACCGCTGCACCAATACACACCAGAGACAGCGTCCATTGCTACTACAAGAACTCCACACGTGTCGACACATGCAAGAATTCATTCTTTACTAAGCACCATCCAAATGTGGAAAAAATCTACACAACAGTTAATTGGCCAACAACCAGTCAACATGTTTTGAAAGTACATTCTCTCCCTGTCAGTGCAGGACAGCTTATATAGTTCTTTATAGGTGAACCAATGTATAATAACCAGCCAAACTACGCAACTTCAGTGTATTCCATCCAATGTAGGCTCGAACCTGCACTAAACCACCTGCTGTCATGCTCCAATACACAAAGCTTGGCAATGATCTAGTTACATTTTACATGAGGCTAATCAGATTTAGGAGCTGTGATGGAAGAAGATATATCAGCATTACAAAGATCCATGGGGAGTTTCATTGACTGCTACATACTGGAATTGGCTCCAACTGTAGTCACATCAGATACTGAAAATGCTTTAGTATGTAATTTTGCATTTTTTATATATTATTAGAATAATTAACTTGCAACAAACAGTCATTCTATAGAAAACACACCCAATGATGAGTTTTATTTAAGAATATAAATTAATGATTTTTAAATAATCGGTGAGGCACTTAACATTAATTATTAAAAATGTATTTAACACGTGTTAACAATTTAATGAAATATTTGATGTAATTATGAAACAGACGGATAGGTACACACTTAAGAATTTATTAAATCAAACGCACAGATGCACACAAGCAAAGAAATGTACACGTCTTCCTTTATTATATCCGAATATACATGTTATGAAAGCCAATCTCTACTATACATTATATTGAAGCTATAGATGATCATAATATAGTTCCAAAAAGATACCCACCCAGTATCAATGAGGAAGCTTTTGTTCTCGCACACCAATTTATTTTCCGATTCCTTTAAGTTGGTCAGTTTGGAGCACCACCTGCTGCTTTGTTTAGTCCACTCACAATTTGCAGGCTAAAGACAAGCCAACATGCACTATTTCAGTGATAACAACTTTGAATGCCTTCTAGTCTGCCAGGTTCTAGATATACATTCAGTTTTTAACTACTCTGATTTGATCCATATTTAAAATCAATCAGAATCTGCAGTAAACAAACACTTTAGCAAAATTGAATCAATTGTTTTCTTAGTATTACTTACTAAATGCAATGTTCAGTACATGTTCTTAATTGGTAGCTTTAAAATAAAGCTAAGACAAAGTACATACATATATACACACACATACATGTATACATGCGTATGTACGTACGTACATTACACCAACAAATCCATGCCCAAAATTCCACGCACATATTGCTATTATGCATGTACACACGCACTAGTGACAAATGTAGTAATGTACCTGTACAGCTGTCATTGTTGTAACACCTGACCATACAGGTGAACATGTCAGAGCAACTATTACTGCCACAGCTGCTGACATGGCCACTATCATTGTTGTACCACCTGACCATGCAACATCCAACATCGCAGTAACTACTGCTTCCACAGCAGCTGGCATAATAATCCATGCCAAAAACTCCACACATATACTGTTATTCGCACACACGCATGCACACTTGTGGCAAATATATCTTTTGACGCTGAGTGTATTTACAAACAACTTACAGGTGACCCAAGCAAAGACTTGTACACAGCAGCTATCATCGTTGTAGCACGTGACCAAAGAGCTGAACATGCCAGAGCAACTGACACAACTAACTCTGTTGTACCACCTGACCATGCAACATCCAACATTGCAGTATCTATTGCTGCCACAGCAGCTGCCATAATAGCTGTCACAGCTTTCTGGATGACAAGAGCATATCCAGTGAAGTGTTTGGTCACAATGGAGCATGTCTTCGTAGACCCATCCTCAGTGCATTCAGCAGGTGGTTTGTGCTCCTTCCAACACATGGGTTCATCCACATCAGTCTCACTACAAATTTTACAATGTTTCACATCAGTGAAACCTGTAAGCAAATCCATGCACAGCCAACATATTTATTATGAACAGTTTGCCATATGATAAATGCATATCATGGATGTAGAATTTGGAAAATAAAAATTTTACATTTTTATTAAACCAAAAAACAACTGTTAATACAACCATTAGTTCGAATAAAGACGATTGACATAATATTGCTGTAATACATCGCTGTTGGAGAGTCAAAACACTGGAAGTCCACTTTGATTTGTACTAAGTGGTTGGTTCGATATGTGCCAAATAGGTGCATTAAAAGCCAACACACGAAATTCGACTTGTTTCGACTCTTCAACAGCGAAATGCAAGGTGAGGATTAATGAGCAAATGCCAATTATCTAAATAAAACTGCCATATGGTACACCAATGAAAGGAACGTTATATTACAAATACGACAATTTACATATATCAGTCAAGGGTGTACGATGTATATAAACAAAACATGGTTTGATTATCAGTAAACTTGTTGCTTTGGATATCACAGTGGCAGTGAATTTGAAATGAACCAACTGTGTCATCACAGATGTTGTATGTACTATTTTTAGAACCACTCCACAGGTGTACGTGATGTGTGTCCAATTTACATAATAATGACAAATAGAATGATGCTATCAATTGACAAAAAATGACCCATGCACATTAAGTTGGGTTAGGATGTAGTGGTTGTTTGCAGTATTTAATGTGGATTTATTTGGTTCATATACAGAATGTCCCTTCCTCCGCATCAAACATACTTACTGACTCCATTTACAATCATTGACTTTAGCCCTAATAAAAAATAAACATTAATTAAATAGATCAACACACAGAGTATTCCCAAGTATATGTTAACTAAGAAACAATACTTTATACGGAAAACTTAAAGCAAAGTAAAACTCGTGGTTTTAGGGTTATGCAGCTAAGAGATAATAAAACCACGTGCAACTAAAATCAAGAATATCCTGCCAGTGGTTTACTGAGAGTGTTCTAAAAGTGGGAGATTCTAGTCAGTTCTCCGAATGACTAGCGCGACCATTAAGCACATGCGTATTTCTATGAAATCAGGGTAACCTAGACTACAAGTGACGTATTAAAGGAGACTCACCGGCATACACAGAACCAACACAGTCTCAACAAGATTTTACTAGTAAACCACTGGCATGATATTCTTAATTGTAGTTACAAATGGATATGTTTTAGTAACTCTTCTAGGTGCATTGGCAGAAAACCATGAATTTTGTTTCGCTTTAACCTAATGTAAAAAAATCCTATAGATATTACGGTGAGTTTTGCTTCTTCTAATTATAGCACAAATCATAGTGTCATCAACAAATATAGTACACATTTAGAATAACCAAATTAATTTTCTTCCGATAGATAAATTAACTAAACATGCAAGTACATACCTGCACAACACCAGCATCTTGGATGATTCCTGAACTGCTTCTGGGTCATAGTCAAATGATAGTGTGAAGGGGTGTTTGAAGGATATACCATGCGGCAGGCAATGGACCACCGGCCCAACCAGGTGCTGGTTATATGGCAACTTTGGCCGGTCTGACGTATTGTAACTGAAGGCTATTGAAATTGTGCGCTCTTTTTCAAGAGCACCCTTTGGAATTGTCAGTGAGACATTTCTCACATGAATGCAGCAACCTTCTGGACCAACACGAAAGTTCCAGTACTGACGGTCATCCAACCCTGCAACAGCAGACAGTATCTGTTAGGGTCATGTAAGTATTCTGGCAGGTGATATTTCATTCTTTCTTACGCAGAATGTGCAGTATTGGTTTAATAATTATGAAAAATAGGCACTAACACGTGACAATCAGTTTGTTGTGTGACTTTTATATGAATATATATGGAAGAAGGGTGGTGGTGCAATGTTTCTTTTTAAAAAGGAACAATATTTATATTGTTCTCTCCTTGAACAAAGTTGGAAACTACTGTTGCGTACTCCATTTGGTGACTGTATCGGCATTAGCATCGATGCATGGCAAAACTGCTGGCAGTCTTAAATTTGGAGTCTTTGTGAGATACACCAGTAATATGCACAGCCAGCCAGCCAAGCTGTAGCATGGAAGAAAGTGAAAGGCATAATGTGGTTGTGGTTGAAGAAGCAGTGGAAGAGAGAAGCCTGAGTGCTATCAGCATGTCACGTGTATGGGTTGGGAATACAGGCAGTGGAAAACAACAGGGTTTGGAGAATCTGTATTGTGAAATGGGGTATGACAGGAGGAGGCGAATTGTGAGAAGAGATTGGAATGCAGAAGCACATGAAACTGTAAGATAGTTGGCAACAGATTGCAATGGGCAGGTCATGTACAGAGTGATTAAACATATTGCCACAGGGTAAAGTCAAAGGGTGGTGCAGAAGGAGCAGACCAACACAAAGATGGAAGGAATGTGTGAAGATATATCTAGAAAAGGCAGATGTGTAAAGCAGAGAGTGGGAGAGAAGGCAACAAGCGACCATGAGGACAAATATGAGAAAGATGCAGTAACATCTGTGCTGTGGCCATTACCCAATTTGGGAAGAACCATTTTTATACAAATATTACACTAAAGAAAATAATATATAGAGGAGAGGACGACGACAAGACTCAAGATGGTGATATAAAATAAAAAAAATGAAGGTGTAGTAACATTGGGATATGAAATAAATATAATTTAAAGAGAAAATATTTAGAAGCTTCTTGTCCATTGAAGGAAAACAAGGTACACAAACTATGTTATCTGTCATACCTCTGGATTCATCCTCATTGCCATATTGGACTTGCTCTGAAACAAAATATAGCATATTTTGTATGTGATATACATGCATGCATGCATGCATGCATGCATGCATGCATACATACATACATACATACATACATACATACATACATACATACATACATACATACATACATATTAAGTAGTTTGCATTCTTTGTCTGTCTGTCTGTCTGTCTGTCTGTCTGTCTGTTTATCTGTTCCCTCGTATCTCTGTCAGATTCGCATGTATGGGGCTGAAATTGTGTAGGCTTGAAGGTTTGTACAGTAAACAATATTAGAAATTCTCCGAGGTGGGGACATTACGTATGTTTCACGTAGACTACGTAACTCAGAAAAATAGTTACGTATAATTGTTAGCAACGCTATTCGTGTTTCCATCATTGTTATGTGATCTATGTCAAGCAGCCACCGAATGCTTTGTAATACCGACAGTTGTATATGATGTTTGTGGCACGAAGATTTCATTGCCATTGCCACTGCACTACCACAACTAGCCTAGCCTTGGCTAGTATCTATATAATAAAGTAGTTTGTCTGTCTGTACCCTTATATTTCCGTCCGTTTCACATGTGTGGTGACAAAATCTTATAGGCTTGCCCTGGGGCCTATGGTGGTGGTTCGTACATTAAAAATATTCTAAATCCTCTGATGGGATATTATGTATGTGGATGTTTGACGTAGATTGTGTAACTCAGAACAATAGTTACGTACAATTGTTACATGATCTACGTCAAACGTCCACCGAACGCTTCGTGAAATTGGCAATTGTATGTGATTTGTGTGGCACAATTATGGCATTGCCATCGCACTACCAAAACTAGACTGGGTAAGGAGTCTTAAGTTCTTGCCTTCTCTCCATTGCAATGCCGTTGGTCTTTAATATAAAATAGTTTGTTACTCTGTAAATCTGTTCCTTCATATTTCCATCAGTTTCACATGTATGGGGCTGAAATGTTCAAGGCGTGCCCGGGGGCCTATGGTGACGGTTCCTACATTGAATAATATTCGAAATTCCCAGGAGGTGGGGCATTATGTCAAAGTAACGAATATTTGACGCAAATAACATAACTCAGTACAGCTACCGGTATGTGCAATTATTAGCACATTTATGCATGTTTCTATCATTGTTAGATTTAACAAGATTTAACAAGATTGCCATCCCAAACAACAAGTTCCAGATGGCAAGTGAGCCATTGGCTTATCGAGAGTCCAACAATTTTCTCATCTATGTGTAGCCCGTCCTTATCAAATATCTGTCAATTCTATTTTTAAACATATTCACACTACTTACATTAACACAATCATTTGGCAGTTTGTTACGTGATCAACGTCAAACGTCCACCAAACACTTCGCGAAACTGGCAGTTGTACATGATTTTTTCATTGCCATTGCAACACCAAAACTTGACTTGGTAGTGTAAGGAGTCATTCTTGATAATAATAATAATTTAATTTATTTATTGTATTAATTCTGTGTAACCCAATGTAACTTGTTCTGTTTATAAGTTTATTATATTTAATAATTTTAATAGGTAGGAATTTATCCATAGCACTGGTAATTGTTTCTTCATGGAGGTTGAAGATTAGTATCCTGTTAAGTTTATAAAAATAACACAACAAGCAATCGCTAACACACAACGCTTCTGTTCCACTGGTGAGTTTTGTATGTGTGCTGTGGTCTTCAGATGTCAAGGATATGCTGTAGTCATTTAAAGCAGCTAATACTAGGAAGTGGTGATAAAACATGATTATTTTTACATTCAAACCAAAACCTCCCCTTCGTGTTATGCTCTAATGTACCTTTCTAACGAGGTATTATACATTGGAGTAGCTTCCGTTTGTCAATTTTGTAGTAGAAAAAAAAACAAGCAGTACAAATGTTACTTGTTGCATGAAATTGTATATGCATTAGGGTGTTGAATTTTTTTATGGAGAAAACATTATTTCTTCAAACAACCATGCATATGGGCTAAAAATGCTCTCAGTTTGATGAGAAAATATCTGTGTCAACATTTCACAGCAACACAGTGAGAGGAAGTGACCACTCTTGCAACTCAAATTATACTATCATACATATATACAAATCTATATATATAATGCAATATCTCAAAAACCGATTTTCATGAAATGTTCAATGTCATCAGACATGGTTTATTCCCTGGAAATGTTATTTCAATCAACTGGTTAGGTTAGGCTTTGGGTTAGATATAGGGTTTCGTTTCGTGGTTACGGTTAGGGTTGAGAATCGTAACTAGTTGATTGTTTTAACTTTAAACAAACAATTGTTTGAACATTTTCAGTGAATAAACTTTATTTGATGAATAGATCATTATAGACCAGTGCTGAAGCACCAGGAGATATCCAGGACTTGTAAATGGTGACCACATATTAGGGTTAATCATTCAAAACAACAGAACAGTTTGAAAATAATTCACAAATAGTGGATTTTTGTTGGCGAATTCTAAATAAATGTTTGCCTTTGTAGAAATGCAAATATGATTCAAGGTATAATGTAACTTGATTTCACTGAGAAGAATAATTTTCTCATGCAAGAAAATATTTCTTGAAACAAGAACCTTTTCTTGAATTAAGAACATTTGTGGAATTTTTTTCAACACAACTTCAAAATATATGATTGAATAAGAACATTTTCTTGAATTAAGAAACTATTTCTTACTCAAGAGAGATTTGAGATAAATATTCTTAATGCTAGGTTTTTTTTTTAATTAAGAAAACATTTGAAATAAATATTCCTAATGCAAGGAGTTTTTATTGAGTTAAAAGAAAGCATTCTTACCGAAGAAATAAATGTAAAATAAATATTCTTTAAACTACATTTTTTTGCAATTTGTGCACATTAATATTTCTTTCCAACCACAAAATGCTAAGTTTATGCATGTAGGTAAAGGAAACAATCTTGACAAAATAGAAATATTAAATATGGCACATGTTATGTCAACAGCGGATGTGTATTAGTTTGACATGCACAGATTGGCTGACAGTAATTCACCATAGAGGGGCTGCACTATTGCTAGCATGTTGCTCTGTGTTAACTTGTTGGCCCGAATTTTTTTATTTATTGACGAATAATGTCTGACTTGTTAACTGTGTGACATGAAGGTCCTACCAGCTATAAGACTGTCAGTGAATATAATTCAACTATAAAACAGGCTTGTTATCAAATGCATGTCAATACAAATGCATTTGACTTAATTGCAGATGTTTTATATTAAATTTGTATTATATTTTGAAAAAAATAAATGCACTGAAATACATTATTAACTATTATAATTACAGTTGCAAAGTTATATGTACTAAGATAAGCATCGTAAAACTATATACACTACAGTCTTACTTTGCACATGTGAAAGAACTGGTGGTGAGAGTGGAATCACCAGTCACACAGTGATTCTATAATCAGCTGAGGATACACAGTACTTTTTCAGAGTCTGCATGACAAAGAGCATGGTTTGAAATATTTACAATTCATACAATCTAAATGTCGATTTTATTAATGATGAATTTAATAATCAAATAACTGCAGATAACACAATGTAAATGTTGATTTTAGTAATGATGAATTTAGTAGTCAAACAACTAGCTGTATCTCATTTAACTTGGAACATAAAAGAACCATTGAGGACAACATGTACCCTGGCAGTGACCACCCTCAGTGCCAGCATATAAAGGTCGGCTTGGCGATAATGTTCTGAAAAAGGCTGGCTAGTTGAATGATACCTCAAAACTCCATACAATTGTAGTAACTACAACTAGTCAGTTAATAGAACGTTGCCGAGTACTGTAAACAACTAGAAGTGTTAGGATACCATACAAAATATCTGATCCTAGCATAATTTACAGTAACCAACAACACATGACATTTTAATTTAATGGTAATCTTTGTTCAGCAAACTTAGATTTTTAAATATTGTCAATGTGTGTGCTCTATGTATGCCTGACATGAGATTTTTATTTAGGTCAGTCTCCCATTGCATAAAACTTGTGACACACATGCAGTGAGCCCATACAGACCAGTGCCCCAGTGGTCCCATTAGGGGTCTGCAGTGAGCCCATACTGCCAGTGCCCCAGTGGTCTCATTAAAGGTCTGCAGTGCGCCCATAGACCCAGTGCCCCAGTGGTCTCATTAAAGGTCTGCAGTGCGCCCATAGACCCAGTGCCCCAGTGGTCTCATTAAAGGTCTGCAGTGAGCCCATAGACCCAGTGGTGCTCAAGTGGTCTCATTGAGGGTCTTCAGTGGGCCCATACTGGCAGTGCCCAAGTGGTCTCATTAAGGGTCTGTAGTGAGCCCATACTGCCAGTGCCCAAGTGGTCTCATTAAGGGTCTGCAGTGAGCCCATACTGCCAGTGCCCTAGTGGTCTCATTAAGGGTCTGCAGTGAGCCCATACTGCCAGTGCCCCAGTGGTCTCATTAAGGGTATGTAGTGAGCCCATACTGCCAGTGCCCCAGTGGTCTCATTAAGGGTCTGCAGTGAGCCCGTACTGCCAGTGCCCCAGTGGTCTCATTAAGGGTCTGCAGTGAGCCCATACTGCCAGTGCCCCAGTGATCTCATTAAGGGTCTACAGTGAGCCCATACTGCCAGTGCCCCAGTGGTCTCATTAAGGGTCTGCAGTGAGCCCATACTGCCAGTGCCCCAGTGGTCTCATTAAGGGTATGTAGTGAGCCCATACTGCCAGTGCCCCAGTGGTCTCATTAAGGGTCTGCAGTGAGCCCATACTGCCAGTGCCCCAGTGGTCCCATTAAGGGTCTACAGTGAGCCCATACTGCCAGTGCCCCAGTGGTCCCATTAAGGATATGTGCTAATGGGAGATGTGTTAAGTTACCAGTTAGCTTCCACATCTGGATAATCTAGTACCAGAGTGGCAGTAGAAGACATGCTGCTTATACAACTAGTAGGAAATACATAATAAAAAAGACCACTGGATGGTTTGACTTATACCCTGTCCAATCCCTGTTTGAAAAAATGACAAATGTGCTTGTGTGCATTTGGTGTTTACATCCCTGTTCTTGCATTTTATAATACATTCCTTGATAAATTATGCTCTTCATTGCAAGGTGCATTTTGTGGTAAAAAAAAATATTTTTTTATTAATGTGAAACATCAGAAATGACCATAAGAAAAAAATATCTTTATTTAAAATTGTTCCTAGAAAATAATTGAAAAAATATTTTCTTGCTTTTTTCTTGATTGAAGAAAATAATTTTCTTTTTTAAAGAATTATTTTTAGATATGAAACATTTTCTTGGATAAATAAGAACATAATATAAAATTATTATATTTTTGTAGAATTTTCATGAATTGAGAACATACTTTCTTAAAAAAGAACATTGTTTCTAACAGTGTATAAAAAAAATTTATTTTATTATTTTCATTAGTGAGGTTGTGAAAGGATTATGTGACAAAGTATTGCATATGTGTGAGTGTGTGTGCATGCATCCGTGCGTTCGTCAGTGCGTGCGTGTACATATATGTACGTATGTATATATCCATGGTACTTTAGATGAGTTCATCACATTAAGACATGTTTGTTTTTTATATATACTGTATTGTATTTATCTATTTAGTGCACCTATTCGCGAGTGACATCCAATATTGTCATGGAAACTACATTTATAAACTACATGATTGGGATTATTTGTAGTGACGGTATTTTTGTCAATGACTAAATTAGCTGTGTCTTACAATATGCATACCCTAGTTTGTACTTCGATAGACTAATAATATATGCCATAAACATGTCGTCGTGTGTGCATGCATATCTATTAATATAAAAAAATTCACACAACACATAACAATTGTAACACACTCACCAAGTGGCACCCGTACAGGTTCTTGCAGAGAGACAGGTTCACTCTGTCCAATCACATTCTCGACAAACACTCGTATCAAGTACTGTTTGCCTTTGTTGAGTTGGCTCACTTTGAACTCATGTGTGTCGCTGCTGGTGTAGCCTGCAATGGTGAAGTTGGGCGTTCTGGCGTCAGCCTTCTCGACAACGTAGCGAGTGATGGGTGAGTTGACGTCACTCACTGGAGCTTGCCACGTCACACAGATGTAATCAGTGCAGATCTCCACCACCTGCAGGTTGCATGGTGGCGATGGCTTGTCTGAATAAACAAATTGTAAAAATAAAATATATGGCTTTTCTCGGCACACTTTGAGATCGCGACCTAGAGAAGATGGCAGCCCTCGGTTATACTGATGCTAAAGTATCTTTTAAAAAGGATGCTGTGCCAACATTATTCTCTGTAGTGGAAGCTATATTGATGCCGTTAATTCGCAGAACCCGAACGGAGATGACTCCCACCATGCCGCTTGGATCGAAGGCAAGGGCCTCACAAGCGGGCTGCCAGGCACTAGTGCTATGGCTCCATCTACCTCTACGAGGGAACTTCCCAGGTCTGTCTATCGAAAGCGACAGCAAGCTAAACTAAATGAAAATACATAATTATTACATTCAAGTTTGGGGAAATCTTGACTGATAATAGGATATGTTTTAATGAAATTGATTTATTATTTAATGAAATTGCATAGCAATATATCAACACTTTAACACTTTTTTCTAATCAAATCTATTTGAGTGCTTGTTTCATGTTGTTTTATCGATCCGATTGGATATTGGTTTGTTACTTATGCATATGAATAATTGACTAAGTTACAGACTAATAAGAAAACAATATAGTATTTTAATGGTTTTATTACATTCTGAATGTGTTCACAAAATACCATTAAATCAGTATCTGTATATTTTACTGACAAATAATGTCCTTCGGACATATCTCACAAGTGTATGTGGTGGCTGGAAAGAAAGAAATAGGAAATAAAGTAACGGAAACAAAGTAACAGATTAACATTCATATAAGACCAGGGGTGAGATTGAGCAAGTCATGGAAGGTAGCCAGTCAGGCTACCAACCTTGCAAAGTGAAGTAGCCCGACAGCTTCGTAGGTAGCCCACTTGCTAATAAATACTTTGATGATAGAAATTAAATACTTTGAAGATAGAATGTATGAAAGACATCAATGACAAATAAAAAACATCAAAAACAAACAGTTTTGAAACATTTATTTTCAAGGCAGGATCAATACAATGTGATACATAATACTGAACAAAATACAGTATACAATTGTACACGTGATAGGTTGTTTTGCTTTCATAACTTGGTACACCAACAGTCTACGGGAAAAGTCTCCAAGCGTCACAGGACATCAGGTCCTGTGAACTGAACAGCTTTGCAATTCCCTTTGTTTGAAACAGGAAAACTCATCCACTTCAATTAGGGCTCAGATGCAGTGTTCAGACCAAAGGTTTACCTAATTAGATAAGTCACAAGGCTTTGAAGCAGGCTTGTTAACTAATGTAAATGCATTTTAATGCGCATTCAAATGCCTCTATAAAATGCCTCCATTTGCATTTGAATGCGTCCCTTAAACATTTGCATTTGAATGCGACCCACAAACATTTGATTTGTCAACCAAATGCACAATCAAATGCATGCGTAATTCTTTGATTATTAGTGTTAGATACACTTTCACAAGTTCACAACATGATATTGGAAAAATTGCTCTGTAATGACCCAGCCAGCACGCCGTCATCGGCCCGAGGGCGGATATCAGCGGCTGGCAGGCGGCAGTGCTCGGCATGCGCTTGCCGATCACAGCCCGCTTCCCAGCCGCAGATACGGCGCTAGCACTCGCGGGAGGTGATTTATCAGTACTCGGACCGAGGGAGGCCCGAACACTGATTTCTGACGCGCGCTTATACCTATGATTTATTACTTGTATTCAATTTCGCATGTGGTGTAGTGGAAGGTTTCCCGCGCGATGACGCACCATGCTAGAAGCGAAATAAAATTAAGAAAAACTAAAATGCGTATGAACCGTGTTATTATTCTTACAAAAAATTAACAAACCATGACAATTATGTTTGTAAGCTCCAGATGCTTACACTATTCACTGAACATTATTATTGTTAAAAATAATCTTTACTGCGAGTCTACCCGGGCCCATGCCGCCATATTTGAAGTCCGCTGTTTTACCGTTATAATTTTATATGCGACTGACGCGCCGCAAGACAAGGTACGATCCTCCCATTTCAGGAGGTTTGGTGCAGATTCATTATCGTATAGTTCGTGCATTATTTTATAGACTTCTATCATGTCTCCTCTTAGCCTTCGGTATGCTAATGTGGGTAGCTTCAGTAATTTTAGTCTTTCTATATATACTGGGCGATATAGTTTTCGACCTACTTAATAGAATACGCCGTTTAAAAAAAATCTGAAGAAACATTTTGTGTAAGAGATCGATATACCAAATCAGCAAAACCTACTTCATTTATTCAATGCAAACAAATTATTAAAACAGTTGTTTTGAGTCAAAAACTTACGAATATTGAACGTCTGAACCATGTCGCGCGAGTCGAGGAAACCGGAGGAATTCGACCTATATTTATGGCAAGCCGTACAGACAATCGTTTTTAATTTTACCACTTTGTTCCAATTATGTCAACTTTTTATAACAACCAGGCTTGACATGGCGCTTTATAAAACACATACACATATATTTGTATTGAATATATAACGTTAATGTAGTAAATTTGTTCTCGTATATTTAAATTGTTTTAATTATTCCTACTTTTATGACAAGACTAGCTTGCCATACATCTACCACAAAAAGGGCTATTATTGTCACGTGGCCAAGAACGAGACACGCATTAGCAGACGCTCAATAATAATGTCTGGTAAGCATGCAAAGTCGGTTTATACCAAGGTATGTATATCATAAACATGTTCCATGTTATAATATATATCAAACTATATTTTGCTCAATTAAGACTCTGTATCATTATTGTCGTAAACAGACGCTGTGACGTCTCTAACGCGATATCAAGCGAGATTTCAATGGGTCGAAAACTGGCGAGGGTCGAAAACTGTATCGGTAACTATATGACAAATCCCGCATACCAGGAAGTTGTTTTGTGGCCCTTCTCTGGACGTTTTCTATTGCTATTTTATGTTTTTTCTTATATGGATACCATACTGCTACGGCATATTCTAGGTGAGATCTAACCATTGTCTTATATAGTGGCAAGAAAGTGTGTGTGTCTAGGAATTGGAAAGTTCTTCGGATTATTTTTGTCATTTTGGTTGCTTTATTTACCACTTGGTTTATGTGATCATCAAATGACAATTTTGAATCGATAATTACACCTAAGTCAGTTTGCTTATCTGTGGTGGCTAGTGAATGTTTAACATTATTACTTGTCATGAAATATTAATTTTCACCTATATTATTTTTTCCAATTTCCATGTGTTTACATTTGTCTGGGTGGAATTTTAATAACCATTTGTCGCTCCATTGTTCTAGGATACTTAAATCTTGTTGTAGTATATCCTGATCATTTGTATTTGTTATGGCTCTAAACATCTTAATGTCATCAGCGAACAGAAATGTATTGGATTTAGTTAACTCTGGCAGGTCGTTTACGTATGGAACAAACAATAAAGGTCCTAGGACAGATCCCTGCGGTATCCCTGATGTTACTTTGTGCCAGTTTGATTCTTTTCCATTTACTGCTACCTTTTGTCGTCTATTTGTGATGAATGCCTCAATCCGGTTAACTAAATCATTCCTAATGTTAAAACTTTTTAATTTACTTATTAGTCTCGTATGTGGCACGGTATCAAAAGCCTTTTGAAAATCCATATAAATAACATCTGTGTAATTACCCTTATCCATTTCTGAGGTCCATTCATCTAGTATTTTAATTAGTTGGAGAACTGTTGATCTGCCAGAGATAAAACCATATTGGTTTGACTGAACAGACCATTGACTTTCATGTAACTGATGATGTGATTTCTAATAATTTTTTCCATGCATTTACAAACTACGCTTGTTAGGCTTATTGGACGGTAATTGCAAGCTAATTTCTTATTTCCTTTTTTATGTATTGCTCATATTTTGGCATCCTTCCATTCATCAGGAATACTTTATGTTTTTATTGATGTTTCAAATATTTTTTGTAATGGGAGACAGATATTTTCTGACAACTCAATTAGTAATCTGGCACTTATTTCATCAGGGCCAGGCGATTTGCTTATATTAAGTTCTTTTAATGCTAGTAATATTATGTTTTCAGTTACTTTTAGCTCATCCATCGCTAATTTATAGTTTACTTTGGGTGTAGTTGGGATAGACCCTGTCTGTTCAGTAGTGAATACACTGGAGAAGTAGTTGGCAAGAATATTTGCTTTTTCTTCATCTTCAGTTGTTGTTTGGGATTTCGGATTTGTGTGGTCTATATTCAGTTCCTCAATTCCTTGTTTAACTGTATTTTTTTATTTATAATAGTTCCAGAAGACTTTAGGGTTTTTCTTGGTTTGAGTGGCTAAATTTCGTTCAAACTCCTGTCGGAGCTTTCTGGTTAAAGCTCGGATTTTATTCCTGCTTTTACAATACTCTAAATATTTTGTCCCATCCCTTGTTTCAGTGTATCTTGTCCATAGTCTATTTTTACGTCTAATTAGTTTTCTGGTGTTTGCATTCAGGGGGAATTTTCCCTTTCTGTAATTTGAAACTTCTTTTTGAGGTACGTATTTATCTTCTAATAATTTTAGTACTGTTTTAAGGATTTCCCATTGGTCATTAACGTTGTCTTTACAGTCTTTAAATTTCTCTTCCCAATCTATATCTGAAAACTCTTTCCTATAACTTTGCACAAAATATTGAATGTAATGACACAGTGGTCACTTTTGCCTAGAGGGCTGAGATACTCTATTTCCTCTATGTTGTCTTCTTTGTTTGATAAAATCAGATCTAAAAGGTTTGTGTTAGTTGTGTCTCGTCTTCTAGTGGGATTTGAGACATGTTGAAACATGAATGTGTCTCTAAAGCATTCTACAAATTAAAAATTTAGGTTGCTGGGTTTAACTGATTTGGTCGTCCAATGTTTCCAGTTAATATCTGGGAGATTGAAATCTCCTGTAATTACAATGTGTAAGCAGAACTTCTAATCATATTTAGAAGTTCTGCGTTATTTTCTTCTGACCCCCCATCGCTCCTATATATGCATCCAAAGAGAAGTTTGGTTTTATTTTTAAGTTTAATTTTTATAAATAAGCATTGCTTGAAGGTTGAGACCGGGTTTATATTTTCTGCGTATGGGGAATTTAAGACGTATATTATAATACCCTACCTTCATTATTTTCTATATTCTTGGAGAACAATGTATAGCCTTCTAAGGAAAATTCTGGTATGGTTACAGTGCATTTGGGTTTTTTTGGTTTTACCTCATTAATTGCTATTATGTGGGGTTTCAATTCTTTGTTCAAATTCATTTTGCTTGTTCCTTAGTTGGTCAGCATTGGTATAAAAACACAGAATGTTGCCTATGTCATTAAGATTATTTTTATTAACATTTGTTTTACCATCCGTCACTCTAGCTGGATGTGTAGTCTTTACTGGCTTTTCCTTATCTTTCTTATTTTTCTCTCCCATGGTGGACCCCTGACTCTGTACAGGTATTCCCCCGACTTGTCTGCAGCTTCCTGCCTCTTTGCTTCTTCATAGAGCTTTTTTGATTCCTCCCTTTCTTGTTTAGTTTTGTCATGATCAATTTTTATGTTTTTGAACTTGTCATTTTCTCTGATGTGATGGAACCTTCGAAGAAGGGTTCGTTTTTTGTCAATATGTGTTAATGTGATTAGAACTGGTCTGGGACCAGTTACATTTTCCTTGGCTTCCCCAAGCCTCCGCGTTTCTGTGACATCAGTGTCTGTGAAGTTATTGTTTATTTCTGTACACATTTATAAAAAATTTTCTTTGTCATGTTGTTGTCTCGTAGTTTTTAGTTGTGATGTAGATTCTGGTAAGTTGAAAATTATTACGTTGTTGAGTCTTTTTTCTCTGTCTTTTGATTCCATGTTCTGTTCTTTTACCTGAATTTGTACGACTTCCTTAACTTCATTTGGGCTGATGACTTTGCTTGGGTTTTTTTCCAACTGAGCTTCTTTGATCATTTCGATGACTCTTGTTTCGTCCACTTTGGTTCTGATTTCTTTCTCTAGTTCAATGATTCTCTCTTCCACTTTCTTAAGGAACTTCTGACACCTTTCTTCGCAGCTTTTTTCATTTTTCAAGTTTTTCATTACTTTTGTGTCACATGGACAGGACCAGTGAATTTGTGGTTTGTCCGTCATAATTTTATATTCTTTATCCGTTATTTCAACACATTCAATGCAGTAATGTTTATCACAGTACTCGCATTCCAACAATTTGTGGTTAGGTCCTTTGAAATTTTTTTTACACCCTGTGCATATCCATACGTCATCATCATCAGTCATCCATACAGAGTCATTTTTACTTTTTGTCCTTGGTTATTTTTTACTTGCCATAACCTGGCTACTTTAGTTTTATTTATTTTATGTCTACTTTAAGACTGAGTTAGAGTAACTATTATTTATTGCTTATATATATATTTTTTATAATATTATGTTGTGCAAGGGATCAAGGCAGTGCTGGGAGAAAGAGATTGAGTCTGGGGGTAGATCGGAGACTCAGTGGTTTATTTACAGAAACGAAGAGTGATACCCAGGGCGACTCTGGGTATATTGAGTTGCCTTGATGAAAGGGCCAAATTAGTATAAGGTCAATAATTTGTGCAGGATGGTTGAAGAAGTGTATTTATGTCTAACTAATTTCTAGTGTTTTGTCTAACTAATGTTTATGTCTAATTTCCTATGTCTAAGTTTTGTATGTCGAGCTTTGCTTGGGGTTCTTTTTTTCCTTTGTTTACTTTAATATGGCGGGAAAAATTCGATTTCAAAGTTAAAGTTATTTTGGGAGTCCTAGAAGGTAGAAGTTATTTAATTTTTGGTACTGTTAACAGTATCTAGTTTGACTTGTGCTATAAGTTTAACTATTAGTTAAAGAACTTTGAATGGTTAGTTAAGATTAAGATTTTGAGCAGCTGTTACTACGTACGCTTGTGCACCGGAACCGGAAATCATCTTTATATTCTGTGAAATTTTCATTTCATTCTGCCCTGTATCGGTTGCTTAATTCGTTCTCGATCAATATACTTGTTTTATAGTAGTAAAATGTATACATTGTAAACTGTGGTATACCATGGTTTACCTGTTTCAAAACAACATGGTATTTTACCATGGCTTCCCTGTTTCAAAGCACCATGGTTTCTATGGTATATCATGGTATTTTACCATGGTTTACCTGTTTCAAAACACCATGGCATTTACCATGGTATATTTTCACAAAACACCATGGCATTTACCATGGTATATTTTCACAATTCCATGGGCCGTGGACACTTGGTATTGTTAACTTAATTGTTATGTTAATATTTCAGATGCTGTCCGAAACAATGAAGTGACAACAAATGGCACAACCATGAGCATGACATAAAGCGAGTCATCCAGGAATGGTTCCGAACTGCCTCTGTCTCTGATCGGGATGGTGGTAGGAAGCACCGAATGGACCGAACATAGGCTAAGCAAGATGTGGCAGGAGTAAACAATTGAAGTGAATGTTTTTGAGTACATTCATTTAAGTACAAGTAAGAGATGGTCAACGCTTATTTATTAAATATTATCGTATAATAAATTACACAAATCCACATACGATTACATATATCAACTTCAAAACATTTGTGATAAAATGTTAACAATATATGTATAAGATAATATGCTTGTATTGAAAGTAATGACATGGTGCTCTGGTGGCGTTGCATTGATCAGTTTAAAAAAAAACTCCAAGAGCATTGTTTATTTAAAAGAGAACCTGGAAAAATCATAGTAAAGTTATACTGTATAATCTGTATTCATAAATATACATTTGAACGGTTAACTGGCAGTTTAAGTTTGAATGTGCACATATATATTCATAGCAATGTCTAGGAAGGTTGCACAGTACATTGAAATTATATAGGTCGTTGTGTACATACTGAAGCCTTTCAAGAGAGTGAGTGTGGATTTTTACTGTGATTGGATTAGGGGTGTTATTGAATATTCGAGTGATGCTATCTGTAATGCGTTTGTTTGTCAGTTCAGTGTTTGTACTTTAAATGTGGATATTCCCATGACTTTTGTGCCATATGCATGCGCACCAGAATTATGTATTATGCTTACATTTTTTAGGTATTCAGGAAGGTTTTTGTTGACATATTAGTGATAACAGTTTAATTGTCATTTAAAGATATCTTCAACTTTTATTTAGCAGTTTGATACTTTTTAGCAATGGATAGAAGTGTGTGCATTATATACTGACTGTTTGTTATCATTTTTGTCGCCCACTTCTGTAGTTTTGTTATTATGTATACCAGTTACAATAGTTTATATGGGGAATGATTAGTGACTTAATGTTAATAGGTTTAATAAAATACATTGTGGAAGGTATCTTATTAAAACTGTACAACTCATATTGATTAATAAATTTTAAATGCCTATGTTGGGCCTATTTCAATCTTCATTGGACTTGTGGTTTTTTGCTTATATATATATATATATATATATTGGACGACAATGTACCGATGATTAGCTGCTCATAGGCCGACTTTGCCTAGTTTTGCCAAAATTAATATGTATGTGTATATATTATATACACACATCAAAACTAGGCACAGTCGGCGGATGAGCGGCTAATCATCGGTTTATAGGCGGCTTCCTATCGGCAGCCGCTTATGAGCCACCCTCGGACCGATGTTGAGCCGACGGACAAAACTTACATCGGCCCGCAGGCGGATGCCGATGTTGGCCCGATGGAAAAAAACTACATCGGCCCGCAGGCGGATGCCGATGTTGGCCCGATAAGTTTGCCGCCCTCGGACCGATGTTGAGCCGATGGACAAAACCTACATCGGCCCGCAGGCGGATGCCGATGTTGGCCCGATGGGAAAAAACTACATCGGCCCACAGGCGGATGTTGGCCCGATAAGTTTGCCGCCCTCAGACCGATGTTGAGCCGACGGACAAAACTTACATTGGCCCGCAGGCGGATGCCGATGTTGGACCGATAAATTTGCCGTCCTCGGGCTGCTGTAGGTGTGCTGGCTGGGGAGCAGTACCCTCAGCAGATTATGAAATCATTGTCTGACCTGTGAATCCAATGAGCTCTTTAAAAAAGTGCTCTGTAGGTCAACTGGTCAATGACTGAGCTGTTATTTATACAACATGAAAATCCCAACTGGTCTATAGGTTGATGGCTTCAGAGATTACCTGTTCATTGCAACAAATCAAACAATGCAGACAAATGACTCCCTTGTGTTGCATTAGCACTGTTGGGGTGGGTTGGGGTATCAGCTCATAGAGGGAGTAAACACTAGCCAGACAGCCCTGAATATTTACAGCCAGAGAGAGTGATTATTGGTAGCTGTAATTATCCACCAGGTTATCTTCTCAGTGACCCCATCAGTCTATTGTATTGGGTTCTCCTTCCATTCTGGCCTATCTAAAGGATTAGCCTTTCATTCCTTGCCATGGTTCCCAGTAAACTGTCAATTGTCTAGTCCTCCCTCCCATTTCCACAACCTCTGCAGGCTTGGAACTGTGTCATTCAGGCCTGGAACTGTGTGACTGCAGGACTGGAATCTAGTGGTACTTAATGGTTACTATAATGTACTACTGTATTTATTAAATAAATTAATAATATGATTGTATACATTAAGTTGTTTTTTCTCTAAATAAAACAAATCGTTAATATTAAACAAAAACATCTTAAATTAATACAAATACATTTGCAAATGTGTAAGCAAAACATTTGCATTTGAATGTGACCCCAAAACATTTGTATGCGTTCCTGGAAAATGGCATTTGCATTCGCATTTGACTCAAGAAACATTTGCATTCAAATGCGTTGACATGCATATGTTAACAAGCCTGCTTTGAAGACCTTCAATTACCTTTACCTTTCAATATAAATAATAATAAAATATATTTGATGAATGTTGTAGGATTATTCTGTTACATTTTTATACTATCATCATATTTTTGATGAACAGCTACTCCAAAAGCATTTTATTGTCCATAATATACTATAGACAGTGTGTGTTAAATCAATACTTGTTGGCATACCAACCTGGGGGGTGGTGATAATGGGGTCCCCTACATGGTACTCAATTCTCACACTTCCAGGGGATAAATAAATGTGATCCAGGTTATTTGCAATCCCTCCCCCCAAAATTTACCCCTTGGTCACTTGCCCCTAGGACACTAGCCCCCCAGACATTAACCCCTTGCCTTATTAGAAATCTGCACATTTCCCCCTTTTCATATCTTCTGGATTATTTGTAAGTTTTTATAAGAAATAGTTTTTTTTTACTTTTTAATATATGAACATAAATTCAAGATATGTATTGCCCTAATTGCAATCAATGTTCTTTGTGCCAGATCAGCCAAGTAAATTACTTGATGTAGTTGGAGATGATCCTGTAATCAAAGGATTATGTTTATTGCAATTGTGGAAGAAGCCAGTGACATTAGGACCCGGACCTGTTATTACAACTGAAAATATTTGAAAGAAACCATCTCAATAAGGTTTCTTTTGAATTGCATTTACCATGGAGATAAAACTGGATACACAAGCCAGAGTTGTCAGAATTCTGTGCTCCCAGTATTTTGCTGGTGACAAGATCATCTCAGACACACTCCAGGGGATAGGTTATTGCATTAGGCTAAAGTGACTGACTTGTCATTGAATGTTATGTTATTGTAGTAATAATAATAAAACTGCAAACTGATTTTTACTTGTCAATTATCATAGAAAAAAGGGGCAGACGTCCGGGAGGGGGGGTAAATAACGAAGGGGCAGATGTCCGGGGGGGGAGGCAAGTGACTGCAACCCAAATAAATGGTACCTGAATAATCAACTAATCAAAAATAAACTAACAGGAAAAACTTATCAAGAAAAGTTTGCAACTACATGACATTATGTGAATTTTTTTACTGAAACCCCTTACATTAAAAAAAAAACTTTTTTAATATATAAAATTGCAATATTAACCCAAATAATGACAGAGCTTGCATCTACCAGCTGTTTTTTTTATTATTCTCCTTTTTAATAGTGTTCCCACTCAAATGTTAGTAAGAAGGTAACAGGAAACAATTAAAATGTTATTTTGATTAAATATTATTACTATTTTATACATTATAAAAATACTTTGGGGCTACAAGTGTTTGTTTTGTCAGTTACATTGGCCTAAATTGATAATATGCACGCATTGTTTAATCAAAATGATTGTCAACTGATTTATACTATAATTTAAAAGACATTCATGATTAAAATAAATAAAAGAATGGCACCTAGCTGCAATAGTGATCAAGATGATGTTGGCTACCTGGTGGTATCCAAACTAAATCCCACAGGACCTAATTCCACAGGGCAAAATCCCATAATGTGAAAAGTGGAAAAAATCGCACAATAATTTTTTTATAATAACTGCTTGTAGGTAACACGGTTTAAAACAGGCAAAACAGAAGCCACTGTCCATCTGCAACATGGTAATCTAATGATGCAGATTCAATTAATCATAACTATCTTGCACATGTCTAATAATTATAAAATAAATGTTGTATTGTTTGTGGGATAGTTTCCATATTATATCTAATTATCTTTGTGATAATGTAATTGTTTTTTCAATTACTTTTTCAAGTACATAATGTTTAGCAGTCAAGCCCACAATTGTTTATTTTTTACATTACATATACTTTATGGTAATTGTATTTGACAGAAATATTGCGTATGACTGTGCATTGCATACTATTTGATCACCAAATAAGTAAAATGACACACACCCACACCCACCCCCAACCCACACACACCCACCCCAACCCACCCACCCACCCGTGTAACCTGCCCTCCTAAGATATGTGTCAACCTTGTTTTTAAACATATTCACGCTGCTAGCAGTTACACAATCCATAGACATTACTAGACAAGCTGTAGCTATGCTGGACCATTTTGAGATAATTAACTTAATGCAAAGTGTTATATATCATTGGAAAGGTATATTATTAAAATGCATCGTGGTATCAGTTGTATGGTTGTATGTTAATTAGTTTTAATTTTAGAGCACTTTAAAGACACATGTCAATGTTTTCAAAACACGTTTTTCTATTTTGATCAAAAAAGTGTACCTGGCATAAAAAATAGACTAATATTAATGTTAATGTAAATTTTTTTATATATTGTGGTGGTACTAAATGTTCTCAACCTGTGTGGGGGTCATTCATACCAGTGCATCCATTATTTTGTTTGCAAGAGAGCTGTAAGCAGTGCTATTTTTCACTTATTTTGCACATTTTTACAGGGGCGGTTGGTAAAAAATAAAAAAAAACACAGTATATACCCTAGAAATTGTTTTAACTCCGTCCGTTAGCGTTCCTATGTGCGTATTTATTTGATGAAAAATGCCACCCCTATACGCACCTTATTTGTATACTATTATTAAATTTAAACATTTGTGCCAACCAATATTCTCCGATAATCATGGCAAGTTATGCAGGGTATAATTTTTAGGAGAGCAATCGCTCTCACTCCCTGTTGCTAGTGCTAATTAATCATCCAAGGAGGCAAATACGCATAAAGTTTATGCATATTCAGCAGAAAAAAATTTAAATACCCTGCGATCTAGAGACACGTCGAGTAAAAAATTGCGTCGGCACTAAAAAGTACAAATATACTAGTGACTTTTTCGCACTGTACTATTATTTGTTTTGAACAATTTGCCCCCCCCCCCTATACTGTCAGCACTGTATTATTATTAAATTTGACCGATTTGCCACCATATACTACACTGTTATTTGGCACCCGAGAGTAGGATGAACATTTGAAAGGTGTATTATTAAGATACACCATGGTATCTGTTGAATGGCTGTATGTAAATTAGTTTTCATGTTAGAGCACATTAAAGAAACCCCCATGAACGTTTTCAAAACACATTTTTCTATTTTGATCAAAATAACTGTACCTGGCCTAAAAAAGATTACTATTGTGGAAGTACTCAAATGTTCTCAACCAGTACATCCATTATTTTGGTTGCAAGAGAGCTGTAAACAGTGCTATTTTTCACTTATCTTTCACATTTATGCAGGTTTGGTTGGTAAGAAGTAAAAAACACAGTATATATATTTTTTAACTCGTGTCTACTTCTAAGCATGTTTAACATGTATAGGTCATTAGCATTATTATGCATATGGAAAATATTTTTTACAAGGTTTTTTTTAACTGCAAACTGTTATGCAGATTTTTACAGAATCCTGTTCACAGCTGAACGTGTGTATCATGTAGGATGAACTGAAAGCTTTTATTGTCATATTTATTGCATTATCAGGGTGTGTTAGTAGTTAAAGTAAGAAACAACTATTATAAATATGTACATCATAAGTACGATGGTGTCCACTTTCTCATCATATCAATATGTGTGGATCGTTGAGTGAATAACCATTCTGACACAATACTGCATACCAACTATCAGTAACTGTTGTACATAATTTTGTACATAATATGCTGCTTCTTTACATATCATGGCATGTTTATCTAAAACCTTATAATTATATTATACTGTTTAAATACTGAGATTAGCATTAAATAGCCAGTAATACAACATATTAAAATGATAACTTTTTGTATTAATAAATGTTGGCTTTAAAATCATACTATCAAACTTAAAGGACGAACAGGTTTTTTAATTAATGTCTCACATCCCCTATTAATGTCATGTGACACAGACAGTTTTATACATCTTCACCCATCATCATACCCAAAATAGATAAATTGCCATAAACAAATATAAACATCATTAATCATAGTCACTATATCCAGTCGTATCCACGGTTATAATAATATTTATAATGAAAAGCAATCAGAAAGCACATTGTAAATCATATTAACATTCCAAGTGTAAGACTGTCAGCCTTGAGCTAATGCCAGTATTAGTATTACTAATAGTAATAATGGATGTCTTTCCTCGTCTTGTCTGCTTTGACAGGGCAGTCACGCTGTCACTTTTTAAGTTTGCAAGTTTTTTTAACATGTTTACATGTTTTATATCCCACCAAAATGAGCAAAACACCCTCCATGACTTCAAACATACACTGCTACACGATAATATAGTTCGATAGATCAATTACTACTCACACACGTACTTGAAGAACTTGAAACAACAGCGGGCTAGAACATCGCATAATTTAGTAATCTGACCTGTGTGTGGCGCCACCTAACGTTCTCATAGCTAGAAAATTGTTGGCTTCGGTGGAATACAAGTAAATGGGAAGAAGCTTCTGATGGAAGTAGATACAGGTGCCACTCTCTCGATCATCAGCGAAGAAATGTTGCACACACACACTGGCGAAACTCGGCACGGCCTAACATGAGGTCCAAAAGGACACGCTTCGCACATATACAGGACAGTGTGTGAAGTCATGCGTGTCATCAACGTCATGGTAGAAGCTACAACTGGCGACCAACATCGGCTCATGGTTGTGCCCGGCAACGGTCCAAGCTTACTTGGCAGGAACTGGCTGAGGAAACTCAAATTGGACTGGGCTGTGGTTTATCAGTTGAATACATGACACTCAACACGGAAGCAGAAACCTCAACTGCAGGCTGTACTGGACAAGTACGCCATCGGGTTTACATACTCGCACCAAGCAGTTAAAACCGACGCTCCCAAGATCTACGTAGACAATGAGGCGATCCCCAAGTACTACAAGTCGCGACCACTGCCCTATGTAATGCGAGACATAGTGGACAAGGAAATTGATCGACTCCTGGCTGAGGATATCATAGAGCCCGTCCAGTACTCGGACTGGGCCGCCCCTGTGGTACCAGTAATGAAGGCAGACAAGAGTGTACGTCTCTGCGGTGACTACAAACTCACCGTGAACCAAGTAGCCAAACTGGACAGATATCCTATTCCCAGAATAGAGGCTTTGTATGCACAGCTTGGGAACGGTACCACGTACACGAAGCTCGACATGCGTCACGCGTATGAACAGATCCAGTTACATCTTGACAGTCGGAAGTACGTCACCATCAACACGCCGCGAGGTCTTTTCACATACAAGCGACTACCCTACGGAGTGTCATCAGCACCTGGCATATTCTAACGTGTCATGGACTCGCTCTTGAAGAGCATACCGAACACGATGGTGTATTTGGATGATGTGTTGGTGACAGGACCAACAGAAGACGAACATTTGCAGACACTTGATCGCGTGCTCGAACGACTGGTTCAAGCTGGGTTCCGCCTGAAAGAATCCAAGTGTCAATTCTTGAGTGACGAGGTCGATTACTTGGGTCATCGGATCGATGGTGAAGGCATACACCCGTCCGGTGAAACACTGTCAGCAGTCCGTGATGCTCCAGCGCCCACCAACATAACCGAGTTACGCTCATACCTTGGGATGGTGAATCACTATGGTCGTTTCTTGCCAAACTTTGCGACGATGCTGGCCCCCATGCATCAGTTGCTGAAGAAAGACACCAAGTGGTACTGGAGGAAGACACAACAAGAGGCCTTCAACAAGACGAAAGAGATGCTGAGCTCACCACAGGTCATGACTCACTTTGACTCCTCCAAACCGTTGGTACTCACCTGTGATGCCTCTCCATATGGCATTGGGTCCGTTCTTGCTCACGTCATGGAGGATGGGGCAGAGAAACCCATAGCGTATCACTCCAGAAGTCTCTCGCATGCTGAGTAAAACTATGCTCAGATTGACAAAGAGGGTCTGTCTGTCATAGTGGGACTGAAGAAGTTTCACCAGTACTTGTGGGGTCACAAGTTTACCATCGTCACAGATCATAAGCCGCTTCTTGGATTGTTTGGAGAAACGAAAGCCGTTCCACAGATGCTGTCGCCGCGGATGCAGCGATGGGCCCTAACACTGGCTGCCTACGAATACCAGATTACCCACAAGCCGGGTCAAAGCATCCCACAAGCAGACGCTCTTAGCCGCCTTCCGGTAGATGGCGCTCCGAGACATGTACCAGTACCAGCTGACACGATACTGACGATGCAGTATTTGGACATGTCTCTGCAAGTGACATACGTCGTGAAACATCGCGTGACCCTGTGTTGTCACAAGTCTTCATCAGGACGAAGGATGGATTTCCAGATCACGACGACAACAAACTCCTGAAGCCGTACACTCAACGAAGAGATGAACGCAGCATCCATGATGGTTGTCTCATGTGGGGCACACGCGAGTGATTATTCCAAGTGCCTACCGCCAAGCACTGTTGGAAGAACTGCACAACGCACACTCTGGGATCGTCCGCATGAAGGCGAAACATGACCGTCATGCCAAAGTTCGAACCTACCAACCTGGTGAGTTGGTGTATGTTCTACGGTAACACTGCAAGTTGGGTACCGGGCACGATCGATCTTCAGACTGGGCCGGTGTCCTACACAGTCCATCTCGAAGATGGCACTATCGTACGCCATCACGTCGATCAGCTGCAGGGAAGACTGTCGAGTCATCAGGTGGCGCCATCGGTGCTGCCTACGCCGATGGACACATTCCAAGAGTACGTGGCTGAGCCTTGTGAAGAGTCTGAGGCCTATCAACAGGCGCAGCTTCGCTCACCAGCTAAGCCGCCCGCACCAAGTCAGCAAACTGACATTGTGCCTGCTGCAGCATCCGTAGCAGAGCCTCGACATTCTACACGCATCAGGAAGCAACCTGAACGCTTGGTAATCTTGTTAAAGTAGTATCACATTGAACCCTGTAGTGCTTTGCTTGTTTTATAACAGTAATTTGTTTTATAACTCTCTCGTTTGGACTTTCCACACAGTGACCAAGGACTATTACTATTTACATGAAAATTAAATTTTTAAGTCTCGGTTAAGCGGGTTTCTCACTGAAGTTGGGAGGGATGTCGAGTATGGGAAAATCTATGCTCCCGGTTTCACCGCCAGAGTTCGGAGTTCAATGACTTGTCTTGTTCCGGTGTAATGACCTAACCATGCTGTCCTAAATAAATACGTTTCATACATCACAATGGCATATGTAACATTTTATACATTCTAATGAAGCTGGTCTTTGAGTTGTAGATGATATATGTTTAAATGTTTCTGGGGTATGTTTTCTTATAACGTAAAAGGTACACGTGATGGATGCCAATTATTTTGCAATGATGCAAAATATACGAGGGAGCAGGGAGTGTTTATGAAATTTAAATAATCATAGAAAATAAGACAGGTTAGCTCATATGACAATGACTAAATATAATTTAGTAGGAAATATGTGGTATGGTGTTTACACAGGTCTGTGTGATGTGCCTAGTGCTGTAGTGTAGTGTGTAGTATGTAGTGTGTGCTTCATACTCTCGCTTTCAGCTACAGCCGCCTGATAGCTCCTTGTAGTGAAAAGGGAGCCGAGTGCGTAAGTCTCCCCTGCTGGTACATAGCCTCTCCATAGACAAGACTCTAGCACAACCTCCTCGTGGTACACTGCGGATACTGGGCACCTTGCGGCCCCAGGCAAATGTGCTAGGGATCTCGGAGCAGGTTGGAGCCTTAAAGGTGCAGTGTGCAGGGCCTACTAGCGTGTGGACACGTCCCGGTGCTGCACCATTCCAACCCCCGGCTATGGACAAATAGTACTGGGTAGATCACGCTCATTTGCCTTGGTACGCAGGTGATCTAGGAGAAGGAAAACTCCGACATAAAACCGCAACAGCAGGTCAGCCAGGGCAACGCTGCTAAGTGGCTAAGATGTCCCAAATATAATGATGGTACAAATATTGTTGAGCGAGAGGGCTACCGCGTCCGGGGTAACCGACGCGCCGTCTACCTTGGCTGCGGCGAGAAGACAGCGAAGACAAAGGGAACGTCAGGTCGGCAGCGATCCAGAAATGAAGTCCGGCTAGGCAGTCTGAACGTGGGGGTGATGAGCGGGAAAGGAGTAGAGGTGGTGGAAATTATGGGAAGAAGGAGAATGGAAGTATTATGCATCCAGAAGACTAAGTGGAAGGAATACAGAGCAAGGACGATGATGGGAGGGTACAAGCTCAAGTACACTGCACGCAGGAGGAGATGGAAGAATAACAACGATCTTGCATTACCATCATATGTAGAGGGGAAAGTGGAGTTATCTGATATTACGGATACAGAGATGCAAACCGGGATGAAAGGGATGAAGAAAGGAAGACACCTGGTATCGATGAGATGCGTGTGGAGATGGTAATGACAGCGGGGGAGAGTGGAATCAGCTGGACAAAGAGGCTGCTGAATACATGTATGAGGCAAGGTAAAGTACCAGAGGAATGGCGGACAGGGCTAATAGTCCCAATATGGAAGAAGAAGGGAGATGTGCAAGACCCAGGGAAATACCGAGGAATCACACTTCTAAGTCACATCATGAAGCTGCTAGAGAGGATCCTAGATGTGAGGATCCAAAAGAAAGTAGAGCAAGAATTGGGTGAAGAACAACAAGGATTCAGAAAGGGCAGAGGGACGACTGATGGGATGTTTGTATTAAGACAAATGGTAGAAGAGGTTGGAGATGCAAGGGAGAATGACAGTGGGATTTGTGGACCTGGAGAACAAAAGGAAGAGTTGTGGTTGGATCTGGGTTGTCAGAAGAATTTTTAGTTAACATCGGTTTGAGGCAAGGAAGTGCCCTTAGCCCTTTACTGTTTATCATGGTGATGGAAATAATCAGCAGGAAGATCATCACGAAGGATATTCTCGGGAAGATGATGTATGCAGATGATCTGGCCATAATAGCAGAAAGCAAACAAGACCTACAGGAAGTGTTGGAGGAATGGAAGGGGGTGTTCGAGAAGCACCGACTGCGAATGAGCCTAGAGAAGACAGAAGTGATGTGGGTTGGACACCAGAGAGAAGAGTTGAACATCAGGTTGGATGGTAAGGAGATTAAGCAAGTGGATGGCTTTGTGTACCTTGGAGGAATGGTTACGGAGGATGGGCATTCAGCGGCAGAAGTGCGACGTCGGACACAAGCGGGAGCGAATGCTTGGAGAAAGGTAGAGGGAGTCATGTTGGACAGAAAAATTTCAAAAAAGCTAAAAAGGAAAGTCCTGAGAACATGTGTTACACCAGCATGCCTGTATGGTCTGGAGACAGTGGCGTTGACAGAACAACAACAACAGAAGCTGCAAGTGTGTGAGAATAACTGGGTTCGGCGAATAACAAGAACAAAGAGGGTGGACAGAAGAAGGATGAATGACCTAAGGAAAGAGGTTGGGATGCAATGCAGCCTAACAGGAAGATTGGTGAGAAGCAGGATGAGATGGGCAGGCCACTTGGTAAGAATGGATGCAAGCAAACTAGCAAAGAGAGCAGAGGTGGAAAATCTTCAAGGACGCAGGAAAATGGGAAGGCCACAGATGAGATGGGAGGACTGTGTGAGGAGGGACATGAGAAGTTCGGTGGAGGATGAAAGATGGAGAGAGGAAGCAGCGATAGAAAAGTATGGAAAGAAAGAACAGAAAGAGTGGCTCGACAATATTTTACCTGACCCTTACCCCTGTACAGCAGGGAACAAGGAGGAAGAGCACAAATATATAGTAATCTCCCATATTATGTGAAATTAGCTTTAATATTCATACTGTAAAATGAATTGCCACTATTTTTGTTGTTGATAAAAATGTAATACTTATTTTGTATGGTTTCTCTGTAGTAAAACTAATAATCAAGCTTGGTAGTAATATGCACTAATCATTTCGTGTTCCTATTCAGTGAGATGTGCATCGTCAGCAATGCCTGCCCATTGATCTACTGGAAGGACAATGTCTGCCCATTGACCTACTGGAAGGAAGGACAATGCCCACAGAATGCCCCGTCTCGCTCGGCTGGCCTAGCGGTACTTGAGTGTGACGGCCTCCTCCTCCCCAGTGGAGAGAATCTTCAGCACCGCCGACAAGATCTTTCGCCCTGACCGTGCCAGGAAGACAGATGCCCACTTTGAGGTTCTAATGTACACTAAGTGCAACGGACACATCATGTGATGCTGTGATGAGACACACACTGACGAGCAATGCCATCCCATAGTTGCTTATTTGGCTCACCATTTTTTATGTTCAATAAATTTGATGTAAACCGACTTGTACTTTGTTGCCCCTTTCACTTACAAAAAACGAATGATAGCTATAAAATAACTTGCATTTGAATATTATAAAACACTTGCATTTGTATAATTTAAAACACTTGTATTTGCATTTGCATTTGAATAACATGAAAACACTTGCATTTGCATCATTTAAAACACTTGCATTTTCATAATATAAAAATGCATTTGCATTTGAATCACTTCAAACACTTGCATTTGCATTTGCATTTGATTAATTCCAAACCCCCATGCATTTGCATTTAAATACAGTCATGTCTCTGTGCATTTGAATTTGCATTTGATTAATTTCAAACATTTGTCTCTAAACAATGCGCTCACTCTCATTTGAACCCAAGCCTGGTCTGGACCCAAATGTTTCCTAGTTTACATAAATAAACGGTTTAAAAACACCTGTTCCATTGTATAAGTATATGGACAACAGTACGCTATTCGAAGTATATGGTAAAAAAGGTGTTTCTGTAATCCAAGAATCAGTTGATATCGCCGCTAGGTGAACAGTACAAATTGATATGGAAATCAATTTAGTAAAATGCAAAGAAATGATCATCAGTTATGCACAAGATAGGAATTTTCGAAATAACATACCAAACATAATGGTAGATGGGATGGATGTAAATAAAGTAGGCCATGCTAAGCTTCCTGGCGTTACAATTTCTCATGATCTAACATGGAATAAGCATGTGGAGAATATTGTAAAAAAGCTGGGAAAAGATTATAATATTATATATTGTACTATTATCAGTTAATACGAACAGCCAGAGTGATCTCGCCACAGTATATGTAACTGTTGTAAAACCTGTATTGGAATATGCATACCCTGTGTGGCATATCAATTTGCAGAATGACCTATCTGACAATATCGAAACGATACAGAAATGAGCCCTAAAAATCTTTCCTGGCAAACGCTATGCAGATATACTCAAATATTTAGGTCTACATACATTGGAAGAAAAGCGGGACTGTCTGTGTGAGCGATATTTCAACAAGATGAAAGTAACTTCACATAAACTGAATCATCTCTTACCTGACAAAAGACATATAGATTATGATATAAGGCATAGTAATACGTACCCATTGCCAATAACGAATAGGTATCAAAACTCTTTGATACCATGGGGCTTACACAACTGACAATAAATACTATAATAATACTATATCTGCCGCACCACTTATCATGGTAGGATTTGTATGATTACTGTATTTTATGATTATTGATTGTTACAAGTATTATTTTACTGACTGTATACTTATGTGAATCCTGTCATCTCCCCTTGATTTATTATCGGTCCGCTTCCATATTTTTTTAGCTATCATTGCGAAGAAAAACAACTAAACTTATTAGGTTTGAAATAGCTGAGCTGATGGCTTAATGTGTGCACACACCACTGCATACCTGACTATTAATAGGGGATGACATTATGTTTATAAAATAGTGAATGGTTACTGGATTGAAACTATTGATATTAGTTACTTAGTTCACATTCACATGAAATATTTATATATTAACAAAACCGTATACATTATCTGTTGACGAATAGTTCAGAATTGTGCATAGGAGAAGCATATGTGTTTAGTGTCTTCCAGATGGAAGCTGGTAATAGTGGTATGGCAATTTATTCAACAAATGCGCAGTATTTTTGCAAGTGTCAAAATACCTTGTGACATTGTCATTCATTGTTATAATAATAATACATTTACGAATAACAATACATTTATGACAATAATAATAATAATATAAAATAATCTTAAAGTTAACTTATGTTCCAGAGCCTGCCTTTCCTGTTTAGCTTTCTTTAGTTCTTCTGTTCATCAGAGTCAAGCGGAACAGAAACAGTTAATGTGGTGAGTGACATTGTTTTATTTGGAGGCAGTTTACCATCCCAAGACACATATTAATAAAAATGCTTCAACTTAGTCACCATATCCAGTAAATATGTTACATATTAATTTATCAATATAATAATTTAAATATTGTACAATACAAATATAGACATGAATTACATAGGAATAAACATAGGCAGCTATAGAAACTATTTAAGGGCATTCAAACAACATCCGAAGAACAAAACAAATGTAACTGTTATTTTACTGAAAAAAAAGATACATTATTTTTAGTTGGGACTTATATAAACCTATGCTTTTTCCGGCCTTCCCTATTCAGGATATTTAATAGATAACATTGTAATAGGTATGGCAACTTATTAATCGAATACACAGAATGTTTGCAAGTGCCACAACACTTAACAATATGTAACACTCTCATTCAAAGTTATAATAACAATAAAGTAGTAATAATAAAATAATAATAATAAAAAATTTTGAACTTCTTAAAATGATGTATATTAAATTACCTTCCAAAGCTTGTCTTTCCCGTTCAGCCTTTTTCCGTTCTTCTGTTAACCAGAGTTGAGTGGAACAGAAACAGTTAACGTGATGAGTGACATCATATTATTTGGAGGCAGTTCATCATCCCACGAAACATATTAATGAAATTGCTTAAACTTAATCAACATATCCTGTTAATATATAATGTATTAATTGATCAATAAAATAATGAAAATATTATACAATAGAAACGTAGACACGTATTACATAGGAATAAACATAGGCAGCTATAGAAATTATTGAAGGGCATTCAAACAACATCTGAACAAAAAACAAATGTAACTGTTATTTTACTGAAAGAAAGATACATTATGTTGAGTTGGGACTTAAGATAAACCTATGCTTTTTTCTGGCCTTCCCTATTCAGGATATTTAACTGATAACATTGTAATAAGTATGGCAACTTATTAAATGAATACACAGAATGCTTGCAAGTGCCACAACACTTAACAATATGTAACACTCTCATTCAAAGTTATAATAATATTAAAGCAATAAAGTAGTAATAATAATAAAATAATAATAAATAATAAACGTGTGAACCTTTTTAGATTATGTATATTAAATTACCTTCCAAAGCCTGTCTTTCCCGTTCAGCCTTTTTCCGTTCTTCTGTTCACCAGAGTTGAGTGGAACAGAAACAGTTAACGTGATGAGTGACATCATATTATTTGGAGGCAGTTCATCATCCCAAGATACATATTAATGAAATTGCTTAAACTTAATCAACATATCCTGTTAATATATAATGTATTAATTGATCAATAAAATAATAAAATATTATACACTAGAAAAATAGACACGTATTACATAGGAATAAACATAGGCAGCTATAGAAACTATTTAAGGGCATTCAAACAACATCCGAAGAACAAAACAAATGTAACTGTTATTTTACTGAAAGAAAGATACATTATTTTTAGTTGGGACTTAAATAAACCTATGTTTTTTTCCGGCCTTCCCTATTCAGGATATTTAACTGATAACATTGTAATAGGTATGGCAACTTATTAATCGAATACGCAGAATGTTTTCAAGTGCCACAACACTTAACAATATGTAACACTCTCATTCAAAGTTATAATAACAATAAAGTAGTAATAATAAAATAATAATAATAAAAAACTTTGAACTTCTTAAAATTATGTATATTAAATTACCTTCCAAAGCTTGTCTTTCCCGTTCAGCCTTTTTCCGTTCTTCTGTTAACCAGAGTCGAGTGGAACAGGAACAGTTAACGTGATGAGTGACATCATATTATTTGGAGGCAGTTCATCATCCCAAGATACATATTAATGTAAAATACTTAACCTTAGTCAGCATATCCGGTAAATAGGTTACGCATTAGTTGATCCATATAATAATTAAAATATTATACAATAGAAACGTAGACACGTATTACATAGGAATAAACATAGGCAGCTATAGAAACTATTTAAGGGCATTCAAACAACATCCGAAGAACAAAACAAATGTAACTGTTATTTTACTGAAAGAAAGATACATTATGTTGAGTTGGGACTTAAGATAAACCTATGCTTTTTTCTGGCCTTCCCTATTCAGGATATTTAACTGATAACATTGTAATAGGTATGGCAACTTATTAAATGAATACACAGAATGCTTGCAAGTGCCACAACACTTAACAATATGTAACACTGTCATTCAAAGTTATAATAATATTAAAGCAATACAGTAGTAATAATAAAATAATAATAATAATAAACGTGTGAACCTTTTTAGATTACGTATATTAAATTACCTTCCAAAGCTTGTCTTTCCCATTCAGCCTTCTTCCGTTCTTCTGTTCACCAGAGTCGAGTGGAACAGGAACAGTTAACGTGATGAGTGACATCATATTATTTGGAGGCAGTTCATCATCCCAAGATACATATTAATTAAACTGCTTAACCTTAGTCAGCATATCCAGTAAATATCTTACACATTAGTTGATCAATATAATAATTAAAATAGTGTACATTAATCCAGAAATAATTTTTGTTTCGTTCGACATTTTTCGCGTGAAAGACTGCATAAGCAATTTACACTGGCTAAAAAACTCAATTACTGAAATCGTGCCTATAAAATGGAAAGATGAAATGTTGTGTGATATGCATGAAATAATATCAGGGTTATTAATTTTACCACCATAGTTTTACCAGTTAATGAAACATTTCAAAAGTGGGAAATTAATTGTCATCAAGAAATCGGAGACACATATTTCAAAAGTAGGAACAACTGCTTTAAACACCCTTGCAGTGACATCATAACAGGTAGATGTTTGAGTATATTATATATATATTTGTAACTAATTAAAGTTGTCTTGTTTGTTTATATGTATATGTGTGTATATATATATATATATATATATATATATATATATATATATATATATATATATATATATATATACATTCTGAAATACTTATTGATAATTGTTTCGTGTAACTTTTCGTTAGCCTGATCTATTAGAATCATATTAATTTTGCAATTAGTTTTGGTAGATCACTAATATAATATAGAGTATGAATTGCTAGTGACCTTGAAACACAATAATAACACTATACAAGATTGCATGCCTTGGTATGACAAACTACATATATGCACAACTGAAAACGTTACTAAATTGAACTATGCTACAATGTTTGACCTTTCGCAAATGTAGTACAATATGCTCAGCCTACTACTTATGAGCTTGTTGTATGCTTAGTTATAGTAATCATTCATTTTAGTCTGCATCGCTTTCTAAATGTTTCCTGAAAAAAATTGACAACTTTCACATCATTTGGTATTTTTTTCTAGATTTTGGCACCATGAGTTTGGATATTGGAAATTCCATATTTGCTACTATATCCTCATACAGCATATATGGGTTGCTACATGAAACACTGTTTTATACTAATCATAGAATGGGTGGGAAGGTCATCTATCCACTACCATTCATGTAGACCAATTGCTGACTGTACATTTGTATACCCAATCACATCATATTTGGTATATACTAAACAAATTATATCGAATTACATCACGCCCGTTCAGTTTTGCATTAATCATAAAATGGGTGGGAAGGTTGTTTATAAACTACTATTGATGTATACCAATTGCTGACTGCAAATTTGCATAATCACTCAAATAACCTATGGTGTATTCTAAAACATGATATCGAATTACAACACGCCCTTATTATTTTTGTATGCAATATTCAACCTAATCATACTTTGTATACGTACCTGCTGCCTCCCACATGAACAACATGGACAAAAGCTTCCTGCTCTTGCCTGATTTCAGAAATTGTTCCAAATCAGATTCCTTTATCCGCCTCTTATTACTCTCCGATTCAACTCCACTGGTCATGAGATGCTTTAGATTGGTTTGCAGCTCGCCAGGTGCCAATGGTGGCAGTTTCTTACAAATGGATGCTTTGATATATTCCATCCTAGAAAGAGAACAGTAAGAACATCGAAGCTAATGTGCGATAGTTATAATATTTTCTATACATTGTTAATTGACAATGTTACAATGACTCCAATAATTGTCTTCTTCTGAATGGATAGAAGTTGCTCAGCCATATATCCTTCTACAGCATAAATATTTATCACCATATTACTGTTTGTGGCTGTTTACTCTATTGTGCAGTAGAATCGCCGATGGCAATGGATCTCCATTAAACTAGTTAGTCTTACCAGAATATTTAACAAGATTGCCACGGAAAGAAATTAAGTTCAGAAGGTAAGTGGATAAGGAAACCATTGGTTGTCAAGAATTGAACAGTGTTTCATGTTTGTGTAACATATCCACACATAAAACATAAATAATTTGTCCCATTTAGTTATCGTCCTCTTGGAAAAAATGAACGCTTAAGATCAACATCTTAATAACTATTGAGTATTATAAAAAAAAACGTATTTTGATGTCTTCTTAATCTACAGGTATTTAGTGTTGTTAAACCGCATTCCATCCATTATTATTCTTAAGTAAGATCTATCAGTTCAGAAATCAGCTTAGTTGCTCTTCTTTGTATGCTTTCTTGCTTTTGCGTGTCCTTCTTATGATACGGCCTCCATACGTGTATGCAATATTACAAATGGTGCCTACTTATTGCTTTGTACAGGGGTACAGTTAGCAATATTTTTCTATATGTAATATTTATCCTAATTAGTCCGATCATGTTATTGTTCTTTGCAGCCGCAATCGCACATTGGGATGAAACTTTCAGGAGAAGACTAGTTGTTCAGTTGTGCCCAACCCTACGCAATGATCGGTCAGTTTAAATATGTATACGTACTGAATTAAGTGATTCAAGCTCGGTTTCGAACCCAGCAGGTATCAAAACATCAAGTCTGTACTCTATACAAGCACGCATACATAGGCATTTAGGGGTTTATTGCATCGCATGTGGGTGTAATGTGTTGTAGGTCTATTATATGGTACCACATATCGGTTCCCCAAGACCACTTGGAACGACAATTCATAAATATAATATTAGTAATATTCACATACGAATCTCACCTTCACAAATACAACAAAGATTAAAACATCTACTAATAGTATATGCATAGCAAGTTATTCCAATGTGCACGGAATTGTGAGAGTTGAGTATGAAATGTTACTCCAGTCAACAGATAGTTGTACGTGTATTGTATACATGTGCATATTAAGCTACCAGAACCCTTCGATGAAACTGCACAAATCGTTCTAGCAGCTATTATATCATGTACCGAACAAAACCAAGCAAGAAACGCAATGAAACCAGTGTATAGTTCATTTACCAGTTTCCAGTTCCAATAGGAGCAATCTCAACGGCAAGAGCCAGCTCCTCTGGAAGAGCTGTCTCCTCTGCAGGAACTTTCCACTCTGAAAGAGCTCTCTCCTTTGCAGGAGCTCTCTCTTCTGCAGGATCTACCTGCTCTTTAGCACCTGTTCCGTCTGCAACAAACATTTAGACTGTCATTACGACAGAACACAGACGTCGTGGTTGTTTCTTGTTTATTCTGATGATTACCACAGCGCTGACAAAATACACTGGTCATGAGTAATTGCTTCAAATGAATTGATGATTAGCACGTTAATTAATACATTGCCAGTGTTCACATAAAATAGTTGTACGCCAATACTTGATCTTATTTCATTAATATAACAAGCAATTGAGGTTGGCGCAACAGTACAATGAATTATCATTTCCTGGCATGTCAGTTGTTATTTTGTTGACATTTATAAAACACATGTTTAATAACAATTCAACATTTAATGATGTATTTAACAGTGATCAATCAAATGCCACCTGTTGCATGCACGCATCTTGCAACAGTGTTGCAAATGCACATGTGTATTCAACGTCTACCTCCTCTGGAGATGAATCTGACGGCCTTTACGTTGAACACCCATGGACGTTTACACATGAAAACTTGCACACGTCCATTTGAGAGTACATCTACTACGATGCCGGCTGAACCCAGAAGCTACAAGAGTCAATTTATTTACTCGAATCAACACAGTATTATTAACGTCTGCGTGCGTGTGTGTGCGTGTGTTTGTGTGTGTGTGTGTGTGTGTGTGTGAGTGTGTGTGTGTGTGTGTGTGTGTGTGTGTGTGTGTGTGTGTGTGTGTGTGTGTGTGTGTGTGTGTGTGTGTGTGTGAGTGTGTGTGTGTGCATATATATATACATATATATACATATATATATATATATATATATATATATATATATATATATATATATATATATATATATATACATATATACATATATATATATATATATATATATATATATGTATGTGTGTGTATGTGTGTGTGTGTGTGTGTGTGTGTGCTGTGTGTGTGTGTGTGTGTCTGTGTGTGTGTGTGTGTGTGTGTGTGTGTGTGTGTGTGTGTGTGTGTGTGTGTGTGTGTGTGTGTGTGTGTGTGTGTGTGTGTGTGTGTGTGTGTGTGTGTGTGTGTGTGTGTGTGTGTGTGTGTGTGTGTGTGTGTGTGTGTGTGTGTGTGTGTGTGTGTGTGTGTGTGTGTGTGTGTGTGTGTGTGTGTGTGTGTGTGTGTGTGTGTGTGAGACGTACGATTTGGTGTAGTCAAACGAAGGCCCGAGTTCAAGGAATGGCCATTTTGGTGCGTGCGTTTGTTGACAACGGTTAGCAAATTAACATCGTTATGATATATAGAATAAGATAATAAGGTGAAAAACATTTGGAAAAAACCAACCGGTGCTACCATTGTGATTATAAATATTCAATAATTAAATCAATAATAACCTTCTGCATTTCATTGGTCCATCCTCCGTGAGCTTTGTCCTGTAGAGCCTTCACCTTCTTGTAGGAGTCGATCACCACTACCAAGTCACCAACACGAATCTTCACGTTTGTCGTGTCAACTACCGTCAGCAGTTTCGGATTGAACCTTTGGCTGAGACAAACATATTCATTATCATTATCGAGACACCTTTAGAAAGAGCAACTGGGTAACTGATATTTAACTTTTAAATACTGCGGTCACTTTTACATTTGCCAGTTATGTTTGATAAACATTGTTGCTGTTGTGTGTCGTTCTTTCATGCTCAATGAAGGATATAGATACGCTTGAACGCATACAAAGGAGAGCAACTAAAATGATTCCAGAACTTAGAGACCTTAGTTATGAAGAACGCCTGAAAGAATGTGGTTTAACAACTCTAGAGACAAGGAGGTTAAGAGGAGATCAGATTGAAGTTTTTAAGATATTGAATGGGTATGAAATTATTGATAGAAATATGTTTTTCTCACTCAAGAAGGATAGCAGAACTAGAGGACATGAGGTAAAATTAGTAAAGGATCAATGTAGATTGGACATCAGGAAGCACTCGTTCTCACAGAGGACAATAAATGAATGGAACAAATTGTCTACAGATTGTGTAACTGCTACCAGCGTGAATATGTTTAAAAACAAGGTTGACACATATATCAGGAGGGCGGGTTATAAGTAGGTGAACATTGTTGGACTCTCGATAAGCCAATGGCTTCCTTGTCCACTTGCCATCTGGGCCTTTGGCTTGGATGGCAAATCTTGTTAAATCTTGTTAAATGTCAATAATGACGAAATTACATTTATTGTATTAATGAAAGCATGTTTCGTTACCAAAATTGTATTTTTTTTTAGAATTGAAGTGACGTCATGATCATAAAATATAACTTCCTACCCAAATGTCTATTGTGTCAACATAGATTTTTTTTACAGTCGGTTATGACACACTTTGATATATTTAAAAAGGTTAAAATATTTGCAACATTGTTTCATTGTATTTATAATAATGCATGCATTCATGCATGCATACATACATACATACGTACATACATACATACATACATACATACATACATACATACATACATACATACATACATTCATACATACTTACATACTTACATGCATACGCACACATACATACATATATATACATACGTACGTACGTACATACATACATACATACATACATACATACATACATACATACATACATACATACATACATACATACATACATACATACATACATACATACATACACACATGCATGCATGCACACATACATGCACACATACATACATACATACATACATACATACATACATACATACATACATACATACATACATACATTACAAGCATCCGTGCTTGCATACATACATACATACATACATACATACATACATACATACATACATACATACATACATACATACATACATACATACATACATACATACATACATACATACATACATACATACATACAAGCATCCATGCATGCATGTATACATACATACATACATACATACATACATACATACATACATACATACATACATACATACATACATACATACATACAACTCCGTTCGTAAGTCATTATGGCGTTGGATTTATACTGTATTATTTGCTTCTTTAAGTTGCCTGTGGAGGTGACGCTTAGCTTATAAGAGAGAATAGTCTACCTGTAGGGCCGACGCCTAGCGCTATAGTAAAGAACTAGCTTTGGTATGCAGAAATCACACGTGATCATAGCTGCCCAATAGTGGTCTGTTTGGCAGTCGCTCATTCTGTCTTGTTTACGTTCGTAAGGGATTATGGGTTCGGATTGTGTTTTTACGGAACAAAATATCGGTTTCATGATTATTTTGTTTCAGTAACGTTGTTTAACATACAGAGATTCTGGTTGATGTTTTACGAAAATTTTCGGAAGTTAACAACCGCGATTTTCTTGCGTTTCCGAAATGACAGCAACTGTCAAAGTCGTAGGCAAAGTCAATCGCCCTACAATTTTTTTCTATCTGGCTGTTGCTGTAGTAGGGGCGAAGATCTCGTTCATCAGAAGCGTAAGTATTTTCATGAAACGGGAAACCTTACAAAAACGCCATAAACAGAGCAATAAACACGTCTTTCGTGTCTGTATGCATTCTTATATGTATATCACTAAAGTTACCTGACAATAACCATGTAAAAGTGTGAAATTACTACCTTTTTGTCAGAACGCATGTGCTTGTCAAAGTTTGTATATAACCGGATGTTGTTGTGAGCGAGAATAGCAAACGGGATTTCCATAGATCTATATAAGGTCACGCTAAGAATTGCCGTCTGCTGGCCATAGAGTTACATCATTAATAATGTCCCTATAAACTACTAACTTACTAACGGGTGTTTTATTTATGTCTGTGCTGCTGGCCCATTCTGGCCTCATTCTACACGAAATCGCGTTTGATCATTTGACCCAAAGGCAACATCACGTGCACAGTATGGCGGCTATTTATGAAATCTTTTCTGTGTGACCGATAAATGTACTCATAAATAATTATTTGGAGCACATTTCTTCAGTTTCTTGACGCCTAAGTGTCGGTTGTATGTCACGGAATACATATGTGAAACGGTTAGTGTGTATCGATTTTAAAACTTAAGTTATTAGTTCCGTAGCCATTTGGCTACGGAAAACCCAAATTGGCGAGTTAGTAAAACCCGGTGTCGACTTTCGCCCCAGTCCCACAGACGAAGAGTGGGGCGAACAATATTGCCTATCAAAGTCGAAGAACTCGAAGTATCGCGACGACAACATATTATCTCGGTTGATTATGACTTTTTTTTATAACAAGCGATGATTTCACTTGGTCTGTTTTATGATATATGAGTTGCTTCGCATTATAGTAATTAGTGCGTGATTTCCTTTGTTTTTTTCGGATTCCTCTTGATTCTGGTAGCTTTGGTTTTGCCTTTGCCTTCGTATGATCGGCGCAGTAAAGTAGTACAATGGTCAAAACTCGACCCCCCAGCGACCCATAGTTTGTTTACGAATTCGACTGTGAGTATGTACCTTATTCTACCCGCGGTACTCCAGCTAGTGGGTAGCATGTGGGTGTTACGTGTACATACGTCCACGTGTATATACTATATCGCATAGGCACTAATTTTGCACCGATAATGACACCAGTAGTTATCGCTGGACACAGCTTTGTTGCCCGCCTAGAATCAATGGTCGACATGACATCCCATACAATTTACACTTGCATACATGCAGTATTCAATTTGTGTCAAAAAGAGGAGGTCACATTCAATCCCTTCGAAATATGTCGCAATACGTTATTCGAGATAATCCAGAAATAATTTTTATTGATATTAGTGAAATTTATAGAACAATTATATCCAAACTGTCAGCCATAAATTACCTTCATCAGTATTACAACCTTTCGGAGCCTAATGAAAATTTTTTGGTTCAGAATTCGCTGTTAGGAGTCAGACATTTAGGCACACTTCCAGATTCTAGGATGCCTATTTCTTTTCTTTTTTTACACTAATTTTTTATCATGTTATCACATTTGTACATCACCATTGAACGAGCTCTTTTCCAGTCGATGTACTTTCGGGCATCTTTTGTCTTTTTCAGAGTATAGGAAATTACCTTGTCAAATGGACATATTGAAAATATATTACAATTCAATCATGTACGTTTCGAACCAAGTGACAAAGCAATATATATATAACATTCCATTGTCCTAGACATTCCGCAGGTCGACCTCATACCATCTTGGTGCATGCTCGTTCCGATAACCATTGTCTTGTCACACATCTACAGATGTACCTGGTGTGCCGAGGCACTTCACCAGGCCCAATTCTCATCCTTCTGGTCGCCCAGTGTCACGTGAACAGTTTGTATCCACTATGAACAAGTGTTTACATTTCCTTGACATAAATACTTACAAAACACACAGCTTCATAATAGAGGCAGCATCACGTGCAGCACAAAATGGCATGTCTGATGCACACATTTCTGTCATATATTCGGCTTGTTTAAACATGTTGGGCTGTGGCTGCCACCATCTGCTTAGCAGATGGTTTGTGGCCGGTGGCACCAACATTTTGTTGCATTTTTAGATTTACATTCAGGGTTAGTATGGTTGGACTTAATTCGACCAGTAGTAGAATGTCTAGATGTTGATATGCAACTGTGGGACTAGTCGCTAGGACTTGTCTTTATATTATGTTGACAGCCATTAAACATCCAAGGCCAGTATTTCTATAACACTCTTTGTTCTTTGTTGTTCTGTATGTAATGTATACTCATTAGTTACAATTACATGTAAATCCTGCGACATAAATAAATACATACATACATACATACATACATACACACACATACATACATACACACATACATACATACACACACATACATACATACACACATACACACACACATACATGCATGCATGCATGCATGCATGCATGCATACATACATACATACATACATACATACATACATACACACACATACATACATACACACATACACACACACATACATGCATGCATGCATGCATGCATGCATGCATACATACATACATACATACATACATACATACATACATACATACATACATACATACATACATACATACATACATACATACATACATACATACATACATACATACATACATACATACATACATACATACATACATACATACATACACAAATACGCACGCATGCGCCCATGTATATTATATATTATTACAGAATAAATCCACATAGCTTTGCGACATAGAAGTGCATGTTATACCACCCACTCACTTGGTGTCGTCCGGTAATTCAACATAAACGTCGCTATCTTCATCGATGTTATTTACGATAGCGTTCTTGCCGAGAACCTGAAATAGAGCCCAGCCAGTATGCACAAATACTAAGTCCATATCTGACGTCGATGTGGTATTACGTTATGTTTTGAAATATTTGTGTATTTGGTGTATAATATTATGTCGTTGTTTGTGGAATATGTCACTAACATGGTGTTATGTTGATAAAAATAATAACACATATGCCTATATTTTGTTATGTCTAACAAAAAGTGTAGATAACGTGACACTATTTTCTTAAATCAACCTTTATGTAACTGGTTCAAATACACAATGTAGTCGTGTATTGTATTCCAGTGACACAATGTCGCCCGATTTCAACTTTACTGGCAAGAACCATCATATTCGGGCAGCAAACGGGGTATATCTACATATTTGGTCCTGCGTTTATTCGTTGTGGTGTTACTACTGGTTTCACACTGCCGTTGATTAGAATCCAGCAGTTTTATAATCTCAAGTCTCAAGTGGTTTACTCCAAACAGCCCAAACTTGGGCTAACGAAGGAGTTTGTGGTGGACTGTGCGAATGCGATGTGGGTGGTACATTCGACTAAAAGACTAGTATCATTAATGTTGCTGAAATGGTTTTTATCTGATGGTTTTATTTATTTTATGTATAGGATGTTAAACGAACATTTTTAATAGGTTGGTTATGTGTATGGATACTGTCGCTGCCTTGCCACATGCACACATAGACAGTCTCCATACCCACACCATGGATAAGTTTACGCTGAGCACTGTGTTTTAAAGGCAGTTTAGGTGAGGAGGTGTGGTGAAAGGGAGTTCCATAATAGCTTCTTGAAATGATTTTTGGTTTTTTATGTTGGTAATTTTTGGTGGAATCATATTCCATATGCGAATGGCTCTGGGATAAAATGAAAAGACCATTGCATTTATACGACACCTGGGGGCTATGTATTGTCCACGGGTTCGAGAGCGGCTTAGTAGGCCTGGAGGGGGGGGGGGGTGATCTCAATAATGTTGTTTAGAATTTTGAAGAAGGTTGTGGCTTGTTTAATAATGCGTCTTCGTTCGAGGGTTGGCCATCCAAGGGCAGTAATTAGATCTGCTGGATTTGTGTTCCGTCTGTAATCATTTTAAACAAATCTGGCAGCAGAGTGTTGCACTCTTTCAAGGCTTTTAACTTGTGAAAAGGTGTGGGGATTCCAATGGGTGAAGAGTACTCAAGTTTTGGCCGGATTAGCATGTTGTAGGCTCTTTGTTTAACTTCGGGTTTACATGGGCCAAGAGTTCGTTTAATCATGCCTAAACATTTCGAAGATGTTGACGTTATGTCAGTGACGTGATTTGTCCAGGTTAATTTGGAATCCAATTTTACTCCGAGATATGAGTGGCTGGATACGGTGGATAATGGCTGGCCAGAAAGCGAGTACTTGTGTGTGCTGGGTTTAGTTTTGTTTGTTATTGGAAGGTGGACACATTTAGATACATTAAATTCCATTTGCCATTTGTCTGACCATGTTTGGAGTTGGCTTAGGTCAGTTTGGAGAATTTCGTGGTCGGTTTTGGAAGAAATTTTACGATATATAATACTATCATCTGCAAAAAGGCGTATAGAAGATTTGATGTTCCCATTTATGTCATTTATGTAGAGTAAGAAGAGGACAGGTCCTAGAACTGAACCCTGTGGGACACCAGATGTGACATCTGTAATGTCCGACAGGTCACCGTTAACTGAGACTCTCTGTTTGCGGTTGGATAGAAAAGATTTGATCCAATTTTGAGTGTTTCCAGTGATTCCGTAGGAGGTCGATTTTGATAGAAGACGTAGGTGAGGCACTTTGTCGAAGGCTTTGGCAAAGTCAAGCAGGATTGCGTCAATTGGGGTCTTGTTGTCCATAGCAGTCATCCAGTCGTGGACTGTCTCAATGAGTTGAGATTCACAAGACAGTCCCGACTGGAATCCGTGTTGGAAGTGGAGAATGATGTTATGCTTGTGCAGGTGTTTCCACATGTTGCTTAGGATGATATGTTCCATTACTTTACAGAGGATGCAGGTTAGCGTATATCCATTATGACCGCCAACATGGTATCGTTTTGATCACATTATATGTCAATTTCTTAAAGCAATATCACTATGATTTTAAAAACTATTCTTGTGTTATTGCTTGCATACATTACAATACAAGCATTGTGTTGTCTTACTAAAAATAATATGACAGGCTTAAAATTAAATAATGCAATACTTGTCCATACATATATGATTACCGTTATGGTAAATGATGATAGTAATGATGCAACGCCTGGTCCATTGCAACGTTGCTAGTCGTCATTCCTATGCTGCAGCAATGTCTAAATACAATGATCACATGTTTTCATTGTTATTCTCTATACGTCAAACGCCAACATATAATATATAAAAACTAACGGACGCGTATAATTTCAATTCAGGAAACCATGGAAACATAACTCCCATAAAACGGTTGGGCGGAATTTCCTACAAAGCAGTCCCAAATAACTACGTCTGATACTACGTTGTTGCCAGTATGAAAACAAACGATTGACTTACTGAAATCAAACTTGCTTTCCATCCACCATGACCTTGCTGTAGTTCCATCACCCTATCTTTGTTTTTCTCGATGACGACGATGTCATACCTAGAACACATTTAGTAACAAATAATTTATTGATAATGACTATTGTAATGATGTCACATGTTTGCGCTTTTTATACAAAACAAACCGACGCGTAAATAGAATGTTCACAACAATACATGCATTTTATAAGGGAAACATGCTTGCTTGAATATTTAGTTTTGTACAATCTACAGTAAATACAAAAAAAAATTGTACTTTTGTGTTCCTGGAAATAAGTGTGTACGACACGTCACGTTTACATATCAGCTAGGGTACAATCTACTGGGCATCAATCATTCTGCGACTCTTACTGCCACATAATATCATGGAATATCTAGTATGACACTGCCAGTCCTAGGTAGTTGAGTTACATAGTTGGAATGAATTCAAGGTGAATTGATATCACGCACGGATACAACCCAAAGCAAATCGAAACTTCAACGATAGAAGCACAGTTTCAAACTAATTATTGAGAGAGAAAATGATTCGGAGTCAAATAAAGTGATTGGTGCATCATGTCTAGGAAAAATTAACTAACATTACAGGAAACACTCGTGATAGAGAAAGTAGATTCTACCTCTTGAATGGTCGAACTCTCCCATCCTCTTCTTCTGTGTCTTCTTTGTCGCACAATTTCAGAAGAGCCTCGTTGTATGCCAAACTGCAAAATAATGTAGCGTAGGAAGAAGACGACGATAACAATAACAGTATGTCGACGGCTTTTATTTTATAACGCCGAAAGAAAAAGGTTAGGCAGTTCGATCCGTACGCTGATCAGCTAAGGATGATCAGCGAGTTACGAATCACTGGCCGACCCAATCTAGTCCCATTCAACTGCTACCGCACCCTCACAATGAGGCTGTTCAATCACTGCCCGTGTAGCTGTAGCAACAAGGCAGGGACAGCCTGTCCTCCACCGGGTCTAGTCAACGTTTGTGTTTCCTAGCTATTTCTGCCTGACAATTCACGTTTGCTATTGTACATTGGCCGTTTTTGGATATGATAATAAAATTTACATCCTACAATTCCTTTATATTTACACTGTTTTCTTTTTATTTGTGGTATTCAAAAATATGTTCTTTCTTAAAGTTCAAATCGTTAAAACAACAGCATAACCATCTTCATCCCTGACAAATATTAACATTTTAAAAACCAAATGGTCTAGGTGTTCTGATAGCACCAGTATGTTGTCTATCAGTTTTACTCATCAGATTCTGATTATATATTAATGGTAAGGTATATTGGGGCAAGGAATATGAAATATGACTTGAAAGAAATAGTCAATATACTTTCAAAAATCAATGATCTGGTTTTATGTGTTGTATTTTAATGAATAAACACGTGATTAAATTAGCAAATCCCCGGATCCCTCAAGAATTCTACTTTCTCTAAAACGCACCTAAAAAATCCAACACGCTACGATCGTGTTGTGTTACTATGTTTCTTGAGAACGAATAAAATATACACATGCACACTCACGCTACGCCATCTGGAAACTGTACCACAATGTCCCTGGATCGTTTACCCTTGACGACGCCAACTTTGCCTAGATACTGTTTGGAGAACAATATATAAGATATGTTAGAAAGTTGAATGCACGAAAACCTGTATTATTTCAAACAAGTAATGGAACTGTGTTCACCACATGTGAAAACAAAACATAAAATATGAATATCAATAATTATATACTAATATCAATAGGTAATGTTTTGATTTTACATAATCGTGTAGCCATCTACTCAGACAAACCCTGTGTATGTTTTGACCATTGTGTTGTATGTATGCTGCGAATCAAGAGAAGATAATTTCAGATTGTCAGACAGGTCCATTATATTTTCGCTATTTCATTTAACCGTAGTAAATGCATCAACAAATGCACAGGCACATGTGTATGCATGAGTGTTTAAGAATTGTGGACCACCTTCTATGAACAGGATAAGGATGATAGTGGAGAATAGTGCATTTGTGAAATCTTTCTTTAAAAACACGTATTTACGTATATGAAGTAATCACGGTAATAAACTATGTACGTGTAATTATTCACATAATATTAAAGTTACTACATTTTAATTTCATTCCAAGTATTTGTATGTGTAGGTATGAATCTAATACATACTGCTGCCCAGGTTTATAGATTATAGCCATAGTTACAAATATGTTTAAACGAAACGACGTTTCCATACGTTCCACACCATTTACCTGATGTTGCGCGCTATGCATAGGCAATCTGACACTTTCCATTCCCACAACCATGTAATTTCCAACGTGTGCTATTTTAGGGCCACCTCTATTAATGATACAAAAACAAGCAGTCACCTTTTTCATTTCTTTGTGCCAGCCACCATGGCCTTTCTGAAGGCGAATGACTCTTGACTCATCAGCATCAACCCGGACCCGGCTGCCCCTGCCAAACTTCTGCAACGAGACCTCGCTACTTTACTGAACGAAGAATGTTCTTGCAATTGGATATTATATTCTTCACATAACATGTTTTGTGTGCATGCAATGTGTAAAGCATAAATGGAACAACAACACATAGCAAGACCAAGTTGACGTGGATGAAAATCGATGACTTGATATGTTTTTATTCTTAAACCCGAATGGTTTGTGTCCCATTTTCTTTACACATCACAAACCTGCCACATACGTTTAATTGTGTAGCATTCGATTTAAAACGGCATAATCGCAGACAAAACGAAAATATAAACAACCACTTCTAATGACGCCTTCGTGTGTAATTGTCACTTTTTTATAGGAAAGTTGGCAACAACGTAAATAACATATCCTGCGGAAACGTTTGGAAAATTGTCTAAAACAACACTATTATGACTGTCTATGATCAGTCTTCCATACCTCGTTGTGGTGGTCGTCGTCGTCGCTGTCGCCATAGCTGTCGACGATACGTCTCTCCGTGGAACTTCGTAGCCATTTCGATACTTCATCCAATATCTGGAGGGACCTCATCCCGGAATCAGAGTCAGAGCCACTGCTTGATGTATCATCACATTTTGTTGTGTTCGAGATTGGACCAATATCTATTGGAAATGATAAAATGTATTCTTTAACATGGACATCCAAAGCAATAAGCTACAGTTTGCATTTAGACAAGGAACACATTCACGTATTGAAAGTACACATTTTTTATCAATGGGTGGCACACCCCTTTTCACATATTTAAAATTTTACAGAGTCAGAATGTAATTTATTCTAATAATTTATTGTCCTCTGTGGGAAGGAATATGTGTTTAATGTATGCACATATATATATATATATATATATATATATATATATATATATATATATATATATGCATATGCATATATATATATATATATATATATATATATATATATATATATATATGCATATGCATATGCATATGTATATATATATATATATATATATATATATATATATATATATATATATATATATATATATATATATATATATATATATATATATATATATGCATATGTATATATATATATGTATATATATATGTATATATATATATATATATATATATATATATATATATATATATATATATATATATATATATATATATGCATACATTAAACACATATTCCTTCCCACAGAGGATAATAAATTATTAGAATAAATTACATTCTGACTCTGTAAAATTATAAATATGTGAAAAGGTGTGCCACCCATTGATAAAAATGCATTTTCTGTTGGCATCTGTGTTGTTCTGTTTTGAAGAAACTAAGATTGCAACTTATCATTTCTGATGACGAACTGGTTTTATATATATATATATATATATATATATATATATATATATATATATATATATAAACATAATACATATTTACCAGATCTGGCGATGAGACGTATGGCTTTCAATTTGTAGATCCATGATATGTCGGAAATTACAACATTAGCACGTCCGCTTGGCAGAACATCCACTACTGTGCCAATTTCACCTAAGTTCTGCAAAGGATAGTTGGGTTAACATCTATGTATCCAACAAGTGTACATTAAACGATACTAATATGAATAGCACAAGGTAGCAGTATATATGCGAATACCTGACAATACAATAAAAGACCGAATGATCCGTTTTTGTCATTAGAGCAGAGTAAATTATATGTGTGTGTGTGTGTGTGTGTGTGTGTGTGTGTGTGTGTGTGTGTGTGTGTGTGTGTGTGTGTGTGTGTGTGTGTGTGTGTGTGTGTGTGTGTGTGTGTGTGTGTGTGTGTGTGTGTGTGTGTGTGTGTGTGTGTGTGTGTGTGTGTGTGTGTGTGTGTGTGTGTGTGTGTGTGTGTGTGTGTGTGTGTGTGTGTGTCTACAATATAAATGGAGAGATGTGAACCTCTCGCATTTCCTCATGCCATCCCCCGTTGCTTTTGTCCTGCAGAGCCTTGACTTCATCGTAGGAGTTGATCACGAACACGAAGTCACCAATTTCGATTGCCATCTTCGACGTGTCAACGACCTCCAGCAGTCTTGGATTGAAACACCACCTGATACAGATACACATTTTATCGCCAATCATATCAGAGTGACAGAGTAGAGTGAACAGAACAAGACAGCTTTTTCCAGATATAGTAAGGCATAACACATAGTCGACATTAGCTGCTGATTAATAATAATAGGCCTATTTGTGATAAGAACGTAATTGGATGTAGAAATATAATTAGAATTATATGATTCGGTAGTTGGTTCTATGCAGAATATCCTTAACCATTCAACTAAATGACAAACAAATAAACACTAAAAACCAATCTGGTGAAACGGGGGTTGTATGTTGTTCTAATATTTTCGTAGACTTGCTATTAGATTTAAATTGTAAATGTTGATATATTTAAACACGTTCCTGTGTGACATAAGTGTACAATAATGCATATAAGTTGACACTGTTTGGTAATTTATACATCGTCTGATGCTTGTCACCCACTCACTTGGACTGGTTGATACACTTCACGTGGACGTCGCCGTCATCGTCAACTTTGAGTACATATCCTCTCGAGCCAAGGACCTGAAAAACAATTAGGTGCTTTCGTTAAACATAAACTGCAGAATCACACTACGACAGTGTCGTGTACCGTTTTTTGCGTAGATGTGGTAATAATAATAGCAACACGTTCATTTTTCATATAGTGCGGTTACCTTGAAATCTCAAAACGCTTTCCATGAAATGGTCCCTTGTCCATAATGTGCTAGCAAGATGATGTGCTTTGGTGTAAACAAATGAAACTCGCACTAAGATATTTAGTTTCTCTTATTTTTATATAGTGCGGTTTCCATGAAAGCTCAAAGTGCTTTACATAAAATGGTTCCTTGCCCATGATGTGCTATCATAGTGCGAGTTTTAAAAAGTTACACCAAAACACACCATATTGCTAGTACGTTAGGTACAAGGAATGATGAATTTACTTTTCAATTTCTCAATAAAAACAAACCAGAAAACTTAATTGATTAACCCACCAAAGCCATACGTGGTACATAGCCACCGTGACCTTTTTGAAGTGTCTCCACGGTGTCGTTGTCTCTCTCGATGGAGACAATATCATACCTGAGAAATATAAAAAAAAACATTAATTCTGATACTAATTATGTATTTTGCGTCACTAAGTTTTTATTAAATACCAGTGAGAAAATTGGCAGCTTTATTGCGAACTTATATTTAACTAATATATATATATATATATATATATATATATATATATATATATATATATATATATATATATATATATATATATAATCTGAATTTGGTTTAGATCATATATTCATATTTTCATTATTCATATTCATATTATATAGCAAGGTTGTTTCTTGCACAGACTAATATACTAATTATTAATCAACCCAAAATATTAATATATAATCTAAACCAAATTCAGATTACGTGCCATAGAAATACAACTCTACGACTTCAAGTGAAAACAAAACAGATTTTTAAAAAGCAACACTGTAATCAACATTTCAGATTGGTACAAAAGCACTAGCGTCACTGATATGGGGCCTACTTCTTGAAGGGTCTGTCTTGGTTTTTGTCTTCCTTCTCTTCATCGGAGTCTTCTTTGCTTATTTGCAGCAGCGCTTTGTTGATGAACCACCTGTAAGCGAATACGACATAATGCAGCATTGATGGTAATCAATAAAAATGTAGTGTTTAATGTTTCGTGTGTGTATATATATATATATATATATATATATATATATATATATATATATATATATATATATATATATATATATATATATATATATATATATATATATATATATATATATATATATATATATATATATATATATATATATATATAGTGTAGAGTCGTGGCGCGACTGAGTCAGCATTCATTGTACTTGTTGTGTCAACTCGCGTGCGTACCGCCGCAATTGTAGCGTTATTTTCTTAAACTGCGTGAGCGCATTCCACCTAGTGGTATAGCCTGGTGTGAACCATATACGGAACAAGTGGAGTTTTCCGCAACTAACTATTTGACTGGCCCGTTGTTCAGACTGAGTTCTGCTGAGTTGCCGACCAGCTTACATTGCCCGACTCTGTGCGACGTCACGCCAAAGACCGGAACGTTATGAAATATGTGCAGCCGTGTTTAATTTTTTTAATCGGTTCACCAAATGTTGCGCCTGTGAAATCAACGCTCGACTCTGATTTTGTTGAGTTGCGGATCAGCGTACATTGCACGATTGCTCCGTTTTAAGACGAATAATTATGGGAGTAGCAGCAAAAGCTTGGCAATGTACGCGTAACAAAAAAAAGCAGGAAGTTCCATCAGGAAAGCTGTTGAATGAATTGAACTGTTTTAATCGTCTGACGAAATATACACCTGCCAGTGGTCTATACGATGTGGAAGGCTTCACCGGGAGGCCGACTATATGTACCCATGTGATCTTCAAGTCTTCTCAATTTCTATATTGAATCATATTTAAACATTCACAGTCATTTTGTTTTATTTAGTTATATTACAAAATGCATTGTATGCCTAAATGAAAATAAAACTATCAGTGCTGAGACAGATACATTAAGTATAAACATGCTACGTGTACATTGCACTCGCACAGTAAACCACTGTGCATATACCTACGATTTAACAAGATTTAACAAGATTGCCATCCAGTGCAAAGGCCCAGATGGCAAGAGGACAAGGAAGCCATTGGCTTATCGAGAGTTCAACAACATCTATGTGTAACCTGCCCTCCTGAGATATGTGTCAACCTTGTTTTTAAACATATTCACGCTGCTGGCAGTTACACAATCTGTAGATAATTTGTTCCATTCATGTATTTTCCTCTGTGAGAACGAGTACTTCCTGATATCCAATCTACACTAATCATTTACTAATGTTACCTCAGGTCATCTAGTTATACTGTCTTTCTTGAGAGAAAACAAATATTTCTATTAATATTTTCATACCCATTCAATATCTTTGAAAAACTTCAATCTGATCTCCTTTTAACCTTAACCTCCTTGTCTCTAGAGTTATTAAACCGCATTCTTTTAGGCTTTCTTCATAACTAAGATCTCTCAGTTCTGGAATGATTTTACTCTCCTCTGTATTCGTTCAAGTGTATCTATATCCTTTTTACGATGGATTAGGCAACTATACTTCACACACTGACTACACCCAGAAACTATTATAATATATGCCTTGTCTCCCGCCATTGTGCGCCTTTGTATAACTTTGTTAAGCTAGGAAATATGTTGCAACCAGAACTGTGTCCATGTCCAAAACGTACGAGGACTTAGTAGGACCCATCACATGTATTTGTTAAAAACTGCACCACATTGACACTGATGACATGTTTCCACAACAATAACTTTTAATTTACTGGTTTTGTGGAAGAAATATGATCCTTTCATTAAAACACCCTGAGTTTGTAATTTGAAAAATGTCACCAAAAAATTACATCATTGCTGTGATGTCTAACGTCTGTCTAAATGTGCACCCATGCATGGCTTGTTACGTATTACATTGGAATGACCCAAATACTTAAACATGGTTACTCACGTTTGACAGTCTGGAACTTCGACGATGTTACCTTGCTCGTACTTGACGACGCCGGTTTTGCCTAGGTACTTATAAGAGAGCAAAACATCTGAGTTTAGAGCAGATAGAGTATATTTATATTTTTATTAGAATGATACGGTCATATATCCAGTGAATGAAGATATATCATTCAACTATTTTTCGTCTCACGAAGTTAAACATTGATGATGCCTGGTGTTGTTGAAAGGTACGAATTACGTATACCATATGGTTAAAATGAGTGTGGGAAAATCATACATTTATCATACATACATACATACATACATACATACCCCGATTAATCTTTTCCTTTCTTCATCTCTTGCTTTAGTTGTGCCTCTTTAAAATAGCTGCATATAGGTGCACTAAACCACGTGTAAAACAACCGGACATTCACCTGTTTCATTTCATCGTTCCAACCTACAAGTTCCTCCTGTAGTTGAATGGCGACCGAGACATCAGACTCAACCCGGACTTTCTCCCCTTCACAGAACACCCACCCCAAGTCAATCTGAGTGCGAACACGCGAGTCAGTATTTGCTTGTGATGCCAATGGGGGGTCGATGCGTTTGTAAAACAAAACATCCTGTAACGAGAGATACGGCGATGTATCATCACACACCATAATAAATTAAACAATATAACACATGTGTTGTTTGAAAGAGTAATATTACTGAATAAGAACACCACGTTTGAAGGTGGCACGCCTTATTGTTGAGATCAATACATAATCTGTGCTAAATGCAAGCTACGTGGCAATTGGCAGGATCTCTATATAGGCGGGATATTTAAATATTGTTAAATACAAATTAAAACACACACGTAGGAACCCCTTCTGTATAATTAATCTAAGTTAGAGTTAGTTAGTATCAAAAGTCAACATATAGTCAGTTTTTGACAGCTACTGACATCGTCCAACCATAAATACTTTTCTGACTGTTTCTATGCAAATGTTACAACATTGATGCGTGTTACTCTTTGACTAATCAATATGTCTTGCTGTAAAATATCCGCGTTGTTTAAAATGTTTGGCCATTCACGCAGACAAACTATGCCATTTTGAACCGCAGTAAGTCGTAATTTGCAAATCAAACGTTTCATTAACTGAAACGCTTTGTTTCAAACATTACTTCAGAAAAATCAATGTTTTAAAGGACTGTATATATATATATATGTACATATATATATATATATATATATACATATATATATACATATATATATACATATATATATATATATATATATATATATATATATATATATATATATATATATATACATATATATATATATATACATATATATATATATATATATATATATATATATATATATATATATATATATATATATATATATATATATATATATATATATATAATATATATATATATATATATAATATATATATATATATATATATATATATATATATATATATATATATATTATATATATATATACATTTTATGTATATATATATATATATATATATATGTTACTGTAAACATATAAAACCAGGTGGTCATCCCATACATAGAAGGTATCTCAGAGAGGGTTGACCGGGTCCTGAAGATATACGGGGAGACCACAGCCATGCGTCCCTACACAATATTGAGACGTCTGTTGGTACACCCAGAGGACAAAGTAGAATCAGAAGAACAATGTGAACTAGTCTACGAAATACTGTGTAAGAGTTGTGGCTCTACCTATGTAGGAGAGACAGGGAGATTGGTTAAGACCAGACTAATTGAACACACGAAAGATGTAGAGATTGCACACAGAGAACAATACACGAGTAGTGAAAAGAAGCGGTCGCGTTCCACCACCAAGTCCGCCCTTACGGACCACACAACAACCGAAAACCATATCATAGACTGGGAGGGATTAAACGTGATAGATAGGGAGTCACACAGAATGAAAAGACATGCGAAAGAGGCCATGTGGATATGCAAGACGTCGAGATAAACCGAGACGAGGGCAACTACGAACTACCTCACGTGTGCGATGACGTCATTCAACTTCATTATGATGAAATCGCCTTGACAAGACGACGAAAATGTATTCAAAGGTAAAACACAGTTTGGATATGTCAAGATACCAATTTCAACATGAAGACTTCGATAACGTTTACTTTAAAATAAGTAAGCATTGTGTAAATGATTACGAATGGTGTGGTAAATTAGAATGGTGACACTCGTGCTCAATTTGATGTGATAAAAGTGCAGTGCCTTGATTATGAGCGTATTAATATTTTGAAAACAAAATGGGTTAGCGCTAATACCACTGCTGCTGTTGTATCTATGCTTAAGATTGGAAATGCGAGTGTTAGAAAATTATAAAGTAATAAGGAAGTAATCAGTTATTTAAGTTACATTAGGGGTTTAGGCGATTACTTTTACATGGAATAGGAAATTAACATTACGAATATGTTTTATCTAAATATTAAATGCAATAATTTCTAGCACGAATACAATCCATTAGGGTTCCACTTCATGGTTACCGTTTCTGCGTCGGAGTCACTACTTGGTGAATCATCAGATGGTGCAATGTTCGAGGCTGGACGCCCTGGCAGATAAAAGAAGCAGTTATTGCTTCACTTATAGTACTGTAGTCAAATAAAAACATTATTGTATGACTCTAGTGTTCACACACGAACACACGCACGCAAACACATTCAAATAATAATGTTGTCTACATTCATTACAACAGTTGATAAAAAGTAATCATTGAACTATGACACTAGGCAATAGGTTCTGTAACGAAAGAACAACGTAACGTTAATAAAAAATAATTACACAATACACATTGGCTGTGTTTTATGAACTATTAATTACCACCCAGTAATGACACATTTAACACGATTTAACAAGATTGCCATCGAAAGCAGAAAACCCCAGATGGCAAGTGGAGAAGGAGAATGAATACACTCTTCATTCACTAACCTTACTT
>OY759261.1:47092410-47239910 GCA_963662155.1 Lamellibrachia columna
CTCTGTAGGGAGAAATGGTATGGTATGGTATGGTATGGTATGGTATGGTATGGTATGGTACGGTACGGTACGGTACGGTACGGTACGGTACGGTACGGTACGGTACGGTACGGTACGGTACGGTACGGTACGGTACGGTACGGTACGGTACGGTACGGTACGGTATGGTATGGTATGGGCATTATATTTTAACCTTAAGTAAATAAACATTAATCTTAAGTAAGTACAATTCACATTGATTTTTAGAATACAACGAAAGCCGACAGCTATGGGAAACAAGTTTAAACAACCCAGTAAATCTGGTGTCCGCAACAAACAAAAAAGCATTGGCATAATTTATTCAGCCCTGCAGCAAAAGTCGGGAGTGTGCATATGCATGTATGTATGTATGTATGTATGTATGTATGTATGTATGTATGTATGTATGTATGTATGTATGTATGTATGTATGTATATATATATATATATATATATATATATATATATATATATATATATATATATACGGACATCTAAATTATCTATGTGATGCCGGGGGCATCAAAACTTGCATTGATCTGTATGAGGTAGAGAAAACATAATTCATGCTGGCATATATATATATATTTCTTAAATATCGATATATATATATATATATATATATATATATTCTTTGTGATATATATATATATATATATATATATATATATATATATATATACAAAATGATGCAGTGAATTATGAAGTAATATATAAATATAATATATATATACATATATATATATATATATATATATATATATATACAAAATGATGTGGTGAATAAATATATATATATATATACATATATATATATATATATATATATATATATATATATATATATATATATATATATATATGTATATACATATATATATATTTCTTAAAAATCGATATGTATATATATATATATATATATATATATATATATATATATATATATATATATATATATATATATATATATATATATATATATATATACAAAATGATGCGGTGAATAAACAATTATTAAATAAGTGATGTTTTTGCCAAAATCAAAACGGAAATAAAAGTCAGTTGTGGTCAGTAAAAGCATATGCCTCTCGAATCCATTAAGAAGACCCACAATTACAAAAAGTCATGGCGATTATTGACAAATATTTTATTATGAGGAGGTATTTTGGGAAAGGCATCTTTATAAAAGAATAATACTTTTTCTGTAAATCTCACCTTGACCTTGCAATGTGTCAGTATTCCAGTTATTCTCCGGAGCTGATTCAATGGACCGAGTTGCTAGCAGTTTCATCTGCTCGAAATATTTTTCGAGGACAATCCACTTCACCCATAGTTGCTCTATGTTCGTCGTATTGAGATATACTTGGCCTGAAATAGTTTGTTCGACTCACAAATGGGCCCATCGCAATTTCATAATAGGGTTTAGGGCTGCAATCTCGGAACCGATGCTACCTCATGTTAAAGCAACCGTATGACATCTTATAATAATCACTCCAAAGGCACATAAACATTACATGTTGTGATTAACGAATTTTTTTTAATAAAAGGTGCATAAATACAGACAAATAAAACAATAAGAAAATATACTCCGCTGACTCCACAAAATGGCGCGACCGGATTAGAAGAACCAGCTGAGAGATCGCTGTTAATTAACATTTTTAGTGACGAATATAGCATCTGTATGTAGAACGTCGTGAATTGTATTACCGTGGAGGTATTTTATTTGGTTAAAAGTTGTTTTCCAAAAAGAATTAGAATTATAGTTGATGGCTAAATTATACATGCCGTACCCTTTAGTTTATCCACGTCCTGTCTCAGTTCCTCAACCTTTGGACCAAGCCTTTCTTTCAGATCCTCATTGGCAGTGAGAAATGCCAAAATAGCCTGCAGGAGTAAATTATATGAACAACAAAATGATGTAAACATGTAAAATAAGTTGGTTACATACATTACAATTAGTTCGGATATACATGTCAAATGTATTCATGATGACATGTTTCCTCCACCAAGACATGTTTCCTCCACCAAGACATGTTTGCTCCACTGCTCTAGCAACCTGGCTTTGAGAGTATCTGTGTCACAAGATGAAATGCAAGAAATACTACTATGACGTTGTTGGACAAACTTGAAAACAATGTGAGCAAATCAACACCAAGTATTTTTTTTACTGTGTCGGTTACAAAATGTTTCTGCATGTTAACTGCATATCATTATCAAGCCCGTAGCGTGGGTGATTTGGGGGTGGGTGTATTTTTAGAAAAAGCGGAACTCTTTTGGTGGATCCGGGCAGGGGATTTCCCATGAAAAACAACGACCAATTACTTTTTCATTAAAACAAAACAAAAAATTTGATCTTTTGGATATATATATATATATTAACTATCTCGTCCAACTCCCAAATTATATTTTCTATCATGACATAAGCCTACAAAATATATTGGGTCCGCAACCAGCGGCCTGCCGAGATATTTCATTCAACCGCGGACTGAAAGCGTGACTGCGCATAAATCGGTTCGCGATGTTCGAATGAATAAATAGTATGACGTTCCGCTTATTCCTTCGGTGAAACTGCATCACAAATGTTGCGTAACTGGTTCCATGTGGTGACTGGTCTAGGACAGACTGCATCCTTTCTCCCCTTCTCTTCGTAGTGGTTAACGAATGGGTCCTACATCTAGCAGCCAGAGACAATCAACGCATTGTGTCGGTTGACGATACTGGTCTGGACTCTGCCGATGACATTCCCGCTCTCTCAAATAGCACCCAGACCACCAGCGTCTGTCAGCAGATACGCCAAGGGGTTGGAACTTATCATCGCTGACCAGAAGGTCAGATGACATGCTAAAGAGTTTGCCTCAACTACTCATCGATATACTAATCAACCAGAACAAAATGGACTCGGTAAAAAAACTTCACCTACCTGGGTAGTTCCACCAAAAACATATATATATAAGGAACAGCAAGAAACTTACCCTGAGATCAATACTCTGCTTACAACTCAAGCGTTCTACCAAACCTGTTATATGGCTGCAAAACATGACACCTCAAAGTCAATAAACATTGGCCCTTTCGCTTTCGACTCGAAGTGTTTTCGCAAGATCTTAGAGATTCACTGGAGTGATTATATGACAAACAAAGAGGTCATAATATGATTTGGACAATCTCCAACTCTCAACTATATGCATAAGACACTGCCCACCAAGCATTATGGTGGACACCAGCTGGACACCAGAAAAAGAGAGGACGACCGAAGATGAATTGGCGAGAGACGATCGACTGCGACTTATAGACTGGATAAGAGAAAATGTAGCGACGTCAGAATACTAGTTGCTAATAGATCCAATTGGAACGCTTTGTCTGCCTTATGCGTCTCTAGACGGTGAGCCGCAAAGTTTAAGTGTGTCAGTTTCAGCACCTTCTGGTTGGTATGTATCCACAATACCAACATCTCACGGGAAATGTCACATGTGTCACGATCGCGTAGGCGTATCTGTTGATCTCTCGTGCTGCTGCATTGATGACTTGAAACTGTGTGCACTGTATTGGTCAAAGCAGTCTATAACCGGGTATGGTATACTTACCTACAGGTACATGTTTAATAAGATTGTCCTTATTGCAAATGTTCCAAATGTTTCATCTTTGTAGGCGGACCAATGGCGTATAAAGCAACCACTCTCTTCAGGTTTGTAATCAGACTTCATATCATATATTTTTATCCTGATTGGACAGTGACGGACTATGTCTTCGCAACCACTAGAAATAAACTGTGTAATTCGTAGTAGCACTGCTACTTCATTATTTTTCACTTTACTAGCAGGCTGGCATTTTGGACTTTTTGGGCTTCACCTTTTGAGTGTGGATATGTTTCACTCTAACGAACGTATTTTTTTCTGATCAGCCTCATCCGCCCCAAAACAATTGCCTGACGAAACAGAACTCAAGTCTCAGCGGCCCACCTCCCCCACCCGCCCCCAAGAATAAATATTTGTCTGACGAAACGAAGCTCTTCAGTCCCAACGGCCCCAAAACTTGTATGATAAAAAGGAGCAATTCAGTCTCAGCGGCCCCGCAAACATTATGCATAATGAAACGGAACCCTTCAGTCTCATTGGCCCAAAAAATATATGTTTGAAGAAGCCGAACTATTCAGTCTCAACGGCCCAAAAAACATTTGTCTGACGAAGCTGAAATCATTAGTCTCAGTGGACACCTAACTATTTGCTGGTGAAGCGGAACAGTCTCAGCGGCTATCAAACATTGTGTCTGACGAAGCGGAACCATTCATTCTCAGCGGACCCTTAAATAATCTTTTGACGAAGCGAAACTCGTCAATCTCAGCGACCCTCAAACATTTGCCTGATAAAGCTGAACTATTCAGCCTCCCTCCCCATTGTCTGATGAAGCGGAACTCTTCAGTCTAAGCGGTCCCAAAAAAATTAGTCTGAAGAAACCGAACTCTTCAGTGTCGGCTGTCCAAAAACATGTCTCACGAAGCGGAATTCTTAGTCTCAGCGCCCCTGAAAAAATGGTCTGCCTGACGAAGCAGAACTCTTCACCCTCAGCGGCTGACGAAGCGAAACTCTCAGCGGCACAAAACGTTCGACAGCTCGACTCGACTGACTCGACTGACTGGAGAGCACTCGGGTGCTCCTCGCGAACGACGAGAATTTGAGTCGACCGACTCGACTAACCCTGACTCGAGTACTCCCCACTTTGGGTTAAACGAGATCCAACATGGCGGCGCCAAGTGGTTTGTATGTGTATGTTTTCATATTTGTGACGGTGTACGCATCTTTTCCAACTATTAAAATACCCTAATTAATTATATATATATATATATATATATATATATATATATATATATATATATATATATATATATATATATATATATATATATATGTATATGTATATGTATATGTATATGTATATGTAAATGTATATGTATATGTATGTATATATATATATATGTATGTATATATATATATATATGTATATATATATATATGTATATATATATATATATGTATATATATATATATATATACATATATATATATATATATATATATATATATATATATATATATATATATATATATATATATATATACATATATATATATATATATATATATATATATATATATATATATATATATATATATATATATATATATATATATACAGTCATTAATGCATAAGGTGAGTTTTTGATTCATTTACAGTCGGGTAGATTAAGTAAATTAAGTAGATGTTCTGCAAATATAGAATGCATGTAGTCCTCGATTTATGTCCTTTCTATTTGCGTCGTTTCGCGTTAACGTCAACGACGAATTAGAATTCGATTTAACAAATTTGATTTAAAGCGAGCTGTTTTGCTACAACGTCGTTTTTGAGACGTCGTAACAGGTTTCGCCTAGCTAGCATCGTGTTTTCCGGGAACGCATCCACGACATAAATCGAAGATTCCGTGTACATTATACATGTTAACTGAGGCCTGTAATATTAATTATGTTTGTGTGGGTATGGTTTTTGAAAAAAAATGGATTGTACGCCTAGGCATTCCGATAGAGCTCCCATTCCTTTCATAATCTGTTCATATTTTTGTGGGATCTGTGTGCCAATGCTGGCAAACGGGTTCCACAAAACAGTACGAATTATCGCGCGACACGAAAACCGTGAAGTTAACTATGCAGCTCATCACTCTGTACATAGAACATAGCACCACATACGCACGCCCGCAAACACATTTTATGAGTGTGTTTTGAAAAAAATATGTGAGCCTTTGCCATAACGTAACAATGCTTTAAAATTGCATAACAAATTTCAGGTGTTCAGAGACGCAGATAAACGTAGTGGACATTGACCTACACGACCATGGTAACTATTACAATTTGGTGCTTTCTTGTTCCAAGTTGAGGGAATTTTATTGGTAATCCACCTTGTTCCCATGGTAAATATGCTTTAAAAAATATTAACTACTATTAACTACACCAAGCTATGACAGTATGAGCACGATATTACAAAGTGAAATCTGTAAAGTGGGGTGATCCTTTATCGAATGTCAGGAAACACATACTGGCAAACAATGAAACGTTATAAGCATTCCAATATTGAAGGATCATGCCTACGTTATGCGTTGTACAATTTAGTTGATCCATTAACCTGTTGGCTTGGTCTTGGGGTATGCTAGGCGACATTACTGATGAAATAAAACATTTCCTTACTGATGTGCCATTGTTTACATTCGTGCAGCATTTACTACAGTTAAAGGAGTTATGTATTATCAGTTAAGGGAGGTTGACTAGTTGCATGCTACATTACCCATGATTTCTGCCAGTTTTACTTGAGCATTATTCTTGCACCTTGAAACAGGGTAGTTTCCCACATCATTCTTTACATTCAATGGTGTACGGACCACTGAATGAGCCACGCATGTACATGTCGACATTTGTTTTACATGCATGATGTGTGTTTGGACTTGATTAAGTTATAAATGTTAATCAGTTCTCGACTGTATTACCTATGGGTCCACATGTCAGGGTTGGATTAAATTCCAATAAATAGTATTGCTTATGCATATGTTCATAGCACCAGTTTTGGTTTATACAAAAAAATTTATATATTATTTTATTTAATACTTAACTCTGAAGATATCACTGTTTTATTATAATATAATATACATATTTTGTCATCCTAATTTTACTGACAATACTTCTGGCTTTGTATTACATATTACTTCGATTAATATTAGTGTTACGACATTATATTAATGACATGTATACAAAATTGTTTACCACAGAAATGTCTGTTAGTAGATCAGTATTCATGGAGCGATGTTTACACCAAGGCACTTGAGACTGTGCGGATGGAAATGGAAAGTGAATTTAACATAGCAAAAGTACATAAAATGTTGTGGACTAAAATTAGCCACATTCTGAGTGGTAATGGTTGCACAGCAACTTCGACACAGTGCAGTAACAAGTGGAAGTCACTGAAAAACGAATACAGAAAAACAGTTGACAACAACAATAAATCTGGTGCAGGTCGCAAAACTTGCCACTATTATGAAGACTTTAATCAACTGTATGGAAACCGCAGTGCTACCAAGCCTCAGTTTGTGCTGGCCTCAATGCCTGTGCCTGGACGCAGCAAATCTGATGTTTAGCAGCAACCAAGTACATCAGCAAATGCTGTGCCTGTAAGCAGCCAACCTGATGTTCAACAGCAATCAAGTACATCAGCAAATGCTGCGCTTATAAGCAACACAAATGATGTTCAGCAGCAACTAAGTACATCAGCAAATGGTGTGCTTGTAAGCATCAAATCTGATATTCCGCAACAACCAAGTACATCAGCAAATGTTGTGCCTGTAAGCAGCCAACCAGATGTTCAGCAGCAACCAAGTGCAGAAGAAACAGATGTGGCATGTCATCCACCAACAAAAAAGGCAAAGAGGCAACCAACCAAGTCGACCACTCTGCAGTGGCTGCAGAGACCTACTCACTTTATAAATTTAGTCAAGCCATGATACTGTATCATTACCTGCAATACGATGGAAGGAAAACCCTTTCGGTTGATGTAACCGTTGTCTCCTTGAGGGATCCTTGACAGTCGGATATGTGATCCGTCGGATCACGGATTTGTTTATCCTGAAATGATGCTTGAAATCCCAACATTAAAAATTTGCGACAGTTTTCTCCACAAAACCAATGATTTTCGGAACAGTTTCCCTCTTTGAAAGTATACTTGCTACGACATGGATCATATCGTCTTCGTCAGACAGATCGTCGTTATCTTTTACTAGTTTCCAAAAAATTATAAACTACGAATGCGTGCGCTGCCATACTCGATTAGCGAGAACTACTGATCTCGCCGTTAGAAATACGCGGGTCGGAAATGCAAAGTGCGCATGCTCACAACTAACTTGAGGAACTCGCATCTCGAGTCGAGTCGAGCTGTCGAACGCGCCCCTAGATTATAAGGGCATAATGGGACGTTAGGCATAAAGCAGAGACACCTAGCGACCATTTTCGACGATAAAACAAACATTTGTTTAATGGCACTTATCGCATTGATGCACACAGTTACTAGCATCCGTAATGATAGCTACCAAATATTAACAGATGATATATTTTTGAAATACAGATTGTTCCTAGGGGACGGCATAGATTGTGCAAATTTCGCAACATCTAGCACGGACCAGTGTCACTAATCGCCGACGGATAGCGCATGCGCGAGCCGGTAGTTTACATTTATAGATTCTGGGCGCATACTTAATTTACTTAAATCCAGCAAGAGTATACATACTGGTACTATACCGGAAGTGTATTTACTGCGCAAGCGTAAATACGAAATAGGAGGGCTGCGCATGCGTGATCGCATACCTTCCGCGGTTATTCCTTTATGTCTAACATTTTTTATTCAACTACCCATGAATCAGTGTAAATAAAATTATCATGTTTTGTATAATCGAAATGCCTTTTGTTTACATGTTCGACTCGAGTTCATATGTGAGATGTTGAGTCTTATATATATATATTGCGTGCCGGTTATATACATTAAAACGTAGCACTATGATTGATGATCTGGTGAATGATGCAATCAACAGTCCAAATAGTGGCATCGGTTTCAATAATGTGCTTTACGGTGTGCTCATTGCGTGTCGATTATAGACATGAAAACGTAGTAGTCGTCTCAATAATGTGCTCTATAGTGTGCTCAACGGCAAAGCCTATAATGAATTATGGTGTTTTCCTTTGATTGTATGTTAACACCTCAGATGGGTTGCAGATACATTAAAGAGCACCATACCATTGTTTTAGTCAACTGGTCTTTTATCAGTTCAACCCCAGGGTCAGTTTTCTATATATAATTTTGACCCCGGGTCACTTTTTTATAGCAATATGCCCATTGAAATGTGACCCCCACTATATAATTGTGACCCATATTCTAAAAAAATATTTTGAAACATAATAAGTGGTTAGGAGTATGAAAATACATATGTTGATTAGTAGCATATATATATCTAACTACATAATACATAAATGTGAATAATTAAATAATAATTGTCATGAAGTTGTTCACCGTTCATACATACGCACCATAGCCCTAATGTAATATAATCATTTGGTAATTATTAGTTAAATATAATAAATTCCTGCATAAACCTGCATTACACTGGCATATTAAGTACAATTTTTTTTAATTAATTCTGATTAATTATATTATGCAAACCATTCGTGATTACGAAATCACGATATGTAAATTGAGTTCACGACCTCAAATCAAATGTTAGGGCTAATTAGGAGAAAGATCATGTATAAGGAGAAACAGCTAATTGTACCCCTGTACAAAGCAATAGTTAGACCACATTTGGAATATTGTATACAAGCATGGAGGCCATATCGTAAAAAGGACATAGACAAACTAGAAAGAATACAACGTAGAGCAACTAAAATGATTCAAAAATTGAGAGACCTTAGTTACGAAAGTCGCTTATTACAATGTGGTTTGACAACACTAGAGACCAGGAGACTAAGAGGAGACCAAATAGAAGTGTTTAAAATAGTGAACGATTATGAGGATGTTGATAGGAATATGTTCTTCAAATTTAAAGAAGGAAGTAGAACCAGAGGACACAAACCGCATTAGTTAAGAAGCAGTGTAGGGATGACATTGTATATTTCAGGAACATAAACAGAGCAGAGTAAAGTTGGCTTTTCAGGCGACACAATAATGCTGTGCTGCTGGGGTTTTTGTTGAACAACAGTTACCTACCTCTTTGTTTCCTTCACCTTTGTCAATGATTTCTCCCCATATTTTGTTTTCTCTGTTGAACACATCGGCGTCATAATTTCCCAAATCCAAACACTGAATCTGCAAACGGATATACACAACTTATTTTATAAAATGAACTTGTACATTTCCTGCAGTCATAGCTGATTGTGTCACATCACTCCATAATATCACCAATAACAAAACGGGAGCAGAGTATGCAGCACATTAATATACTTACTTCCTCGTTGCTAAACATAATTAGAATGATATAGCCTATTACACTCCAAATACTCGTTCCAACACTTCCAACATCTGCTTTGTAAATTTAAAACAAAGCGGCATTGTGCAACAATTTGGAAATGCATCAAGAGCTACTGTATTCCCGCAAAGATCGCCCAACTGATTAATAGTTTATATTGCAAAATAAGAGACTGCTTTAGATAGGTCTCCCAGTTTTTGACTGATATCTCGTAGATTTTCTGGCTTCAAGTGCCTTCGAAATATTGTCCACACCCAGACCATCTCAGGTGGGCCTTAGCCAGTGCAGTGTCATATATTATGCCCCATGTCGCAGTACGAGTATATACAGTACATGGTTATTTGAATGATCATATGAGAGCATGGTTGTCATGTGAACAAAATTTAGGTTTTGTAATTGGTAATGTTAAACACTTGTGTACATTTGGATTCTTTAAATGGTAAACATATGCTGAAATAATAAAATTATATGTTTTATTTATAGTGCTTTTTGAAGTTAATGTTTAAAAATGTTTGAAAAAGCTGATGGCATTTATTTTGCAAACACGTGAACAGTATAAAACACACAATACAATTATTATACACATGGGCAAACATAACAAATATTTGTATAGTGATGCAAAATGTAGATGGTATACCTCTTTGATGTCTTCGACTGCGTTTTGTGCTGCAAGATCGTCGGCCAATATTCCATGTTCAAGCAGGTTTATCATCTGGGTTATCATTTTCTTCATACTCATGTCATTCACCTTGAAGGTGCTTGATTGGAACAACCCGTTTCTTATGTTTCTCACCTGAACAGACATTATATAGTACACCGTATTTCATACACTGTCTGAATAAATGCCACTTCACGACGTAGTTTATTTTCAAGACAAATGTTGCGTCTGTAATATTGATCATTGTAATATTGATCCAAACGTTTCAACACTTCATTTGTTTCAATCACATTTGAGTTACATATGCGTCTTTGAACATGAACAGTTCCTTTTGGGGATTTTAGACCATGGTGTGGTTCTAATGTGTAGAGTTTGTTTGATTATATATATATATATATATATATATATATATATATATATATATATATATATATATATATATATATATATATATATATATATATATATATATATATATATATATATATGTGTATATATATATATATATATATATATGTATATATATATATATATATATATATATATATATATATATATATATATTTATATATATATATATATATATCTTATATATATATATATATATATATATATATATATATATATATATATATATATATATATATATATAAGATACGGTGTTCAATTGACGTTACAAAGCTATTATGAAATATTAGCAATATTCAGTTTAAAGAGAGGATTACATCTAAACAGTTTGTTGATGTATAATGATTACATTCCCGATATAAAATTAAGTTTTTTTTTATCACCCTCATGTTCGAAATGAATGTAAATGGTTGAGGTTTGAGTGTACCATTATAAAATTAAAATAAATGGATGTACTTTATTCTGGTAATCAAACTAGTATAATCTTAACTAGCAAGCATAGTGGAATTGTCGATTAATAAATTCATCAAGAAAACGACATTTTCGGTGGGTTTTATAATGCATAATTCGTGTTCGTATTACATATACAAAGCGACATAGTGTTTAGTTGTTGTTGTGATAGAGAGTAAACATTCTATACAAACAAAACATTACCATGTACGCTTGTTGCTTCAGCGAAGGATCATCAAACGCATTGCAGTTTATGATTAACTCTAGCAGGCTCACAACACCGGTTTTCGCGGGAGCATAGTTGGATGGCGGTCTACCAGGCCCCATGTAAATCTTAGCAAGTTGCCAAGGTTGTGTTGGCCACTTTCTCACATCGGTGTTTTTCCAACGAAATCGCTGTTCGCCCATTTCGGCAATAATGCCATCCAACCATCTGTTGCAAATGTTGCATGAACAGTCGATGGACCAGCGGTTTTTTTCGCCAGTGCCATGCGTTTCAGGTGTATCATCAGAAGGGGTATTTTTAGCGTCTAGCTTTCCCTCACCAGACCCTTGTTTTGTGATCTTCTCACTTGTGCATCCAGCTGTGCATGTTTCCTGTCCAATTTTCTCTTTTAGCGAACCATGGACTTTTTCAACCACTTGTGTGCAGTAAGCTGTTAATCCTTCACCGACACATACCAGCGCCTGGCCAAGTTTAATCCAGTTTAGATAGTATTTGTCTTTAAATCGATCTGGAACACTCGATTTGGCCATCATGTAGTCTGAACAGGATATGTCGTTAATCAGACGCACATCAATTGGTGTGAACCTGGTGTGTCACAGTGGACTGTAACCATCGTGCTGCGGGTGCTACAAACGATAAAATCAATGATGTGCTTATATACGCAGATATCTTTTAGTTTACATAAGTAAAACAGCATATAACTTCTATACAATACATGTAATATACATAATCCTTTGGACAAACACGCCGGACACAATCCCGTGAACAAACGCCCATGGACACAATCCCCTGGAAAAACAATCCGGACACAATCTCCTGAACGAACGCCCCCTGACACAAATCCCTGGACAAGCACTCCCCCTATACAAACCCTTGAACAAACGCCACCGGACACAATCCTCTGGACAAACACTCCCCCGACACAATCACACAAACACACACACATACACACAAATATATATATATATATATATATATATATATATATATATATATATATATATATATAAATTCGTTAGAGGCGCAATGTAGACGTTGAAGAGCAGCGGCCCAAGGACCGACCCCTGTGGAACTCCAGGTCTCATCACGGTACATTCAGACACTTCTTTCCCGAAACGCACGGCAGAGGTACGACCATATAGGTATGATGCCAACCACGCATGCGATGCCATAGCCATATAGTCTCATTAGTAGGATATCGTGATTCATCGTGTCGAAGGCTGCTGTTAAATCAAGAAGCACTCCACGTCGAGCATCAATCGCTTGCGCCACATCACTGTGAATGCGTAAGAGTGCTGTCGGTAGGCACTCTGGTAGACTGCAAGTATGCTATTCTCATTCAGGAAGCGTTGCAGTTGTCTCGAGACGAAGCATTGTCTTAGCGACAAACGAAATGTTAGATATTGGACGGAAGTTAGACAGCACATTGACATCAGCGTCTCGTTTTTTCAGTACCGGCGTCACAATGGCGTGTTTCATTGACTGTGGGACTATAGCAGTGGAGAGCGGCGCATTAATTATGCGTGCAATAGCCAGACACAGAGCTTTAATGTTCTGTTTAAGGAGTGACGTTGGCAGCGGGTCCAGGTCACATGACTTGGTGGCAGATGCTAAAATTATGTTCTTCACGTCTGCAGGTGAAACAGCTTCAAAACACAGTAAACTTGCAGCCACATTCGTCGCTGCATCTTCAGTTGACGATTGAGTCATATTGCGGCGCAACGCATCGATCTTCTCCGTGAGACTCTTCTGGAATTTCGCTGCCATAGTAGCTTGTGTAGCGTCTTCAGGTAGTGTACTGTGTAGTGTGTTTGCGATCTGGTAGATACGTCGGATGTTGCCACCAGCACTTGTCATCTCAGTTCGTTAGTAATGCAATCGCGCTGTCATAAGTGATTTTTGGAACGTGTTGCGCAAACCGGTGTATATTTGACGATGTACAGTAAGTCCAGTTTGTCGCCAGTTACGCTCAGCACGACGCAATGCCCGCTTCTCGTCAGATAGTTCACTTGTACGCCACGGTGTCATCGGCCTAGCCGTGATAGTCCGCGAGATTACTGGGACATGGGCGTTAAAGATGCTACGTATGCATGTATCATATCGAGTGAGGATAACTTCAGGATTTTGTTCAGGAACGTTAAGATCTGATGCCGCGAGATTTGCAGTAAGACGGCTGCCGTCAAAGGCTGAGTACTTGCGGTATTGAACGCGTCGCGTCATGCGCTCTTGTTTAGGTTGGCGTAATTCACATTCAATCACACGGTGATCAGTGAGAAAAGTCTCCAGCTCAACGGTTGTAGCTATGACATCAGATGTTCCAGACGTGATAACCAGGTCCAGCGTGTTGCCGCGCTCGTGTGTTGCACCTTGTACATGTTGTACAAAACCATGTGTCTCCAGCAAATCTGCCAAGTTCATTGCATCGGCGCATGTAGAATCACCATATCGTGTGTTGAAATCACCACACACGACAGTTGCAGAAATTAAACGTTGGCGGTCTTTAGACTACAATCACGCGAGTGGTGCAACCAATACGGATATTGCGCAGAAAAACGCAACAAGTCTCACAGGCATGTGTATCATTGTCAGCACGTGAAACTAGCTGCAGTGTCTTTCGGAATAATACTCCCAAACCACCTCCACGACGGGCTCCACTGCGCGGCCGGTGAACGAACGTGAAATCCCCACCGCACAGTTCGGATGCGGCTGTCTTTTCGCCTTCTGCCAGCCAGGTTTCCTTTATGGCGACGACGTCCAGACAGCTCAAAGCGATTTACATTTCACCACCTGGCAGACCTGTCCACTCCAACACCATCTAAACTTCCATGTGAAGCTTTCGGCCACGCTGCAATTACTGCGCGAAGACTTCGTTCACGTGTCCGCCACTGCCTGTAGCCAGGTACTCGTGTATACATCTGAGTGAACCGAGACAATGTGGAGTGTTCGAAATTGTCCAGACTTCGACAGCAAGAGGAGTCGAACCCGGGGTCTCGCGATTGACAGTCCGGTGTTCTAACCGCCACGCCACCGCGTAAATAAATGGTTTTAGATAAGTTTGATTAGCCAACGTATAAGTTGCCCGTTGTTGTGTTCCTGCAAGTTGTCGCCCAGCCTGCCCTTGTACAGTAGACGACACGACGAACTCGTGCATGACGAGATAACACCATCACAGTACGTATGGGCCGTATTCTTGTCCGCACTGCGCATTGTGCAGGAAGGGCTCTTATGGATACAGTGGACAGTCGTGATAAGACTCCAAGTGATTGCTATGTTTCGGAACAACATATGATGGTATCAGTGTGATTATAGCATAGATTAACACGAGCAACCATGACGACGTATTCTTACAACTATATAATTATAGGCTTACATGTGTGGGTTACATTTCAAAACTGTTTCAAATGTATATGCCATAACTTCAAATATCAAGTACCATATATAACATTAGAACTGAATGAGAGAAAATTGTAATTATCATTTGGATGGTTTGAGATGATTTCATATATATTCTTTTGCAAAATCAAAGCGATTTCATTCCCAGCAGACCTATTCATTCAAACACAAACTGTGCACTGCAGAAATGCGTTTCGGAAGTTTCGGAAGTTCGGCAATTTCGATCACTTTACGTTGCCTCAGTTCTCTCAGTTGCATAAATGCATCGGTTGCGTTTTGTCTTATTGTAAGCAAACCAATTAACTAACTAACTATCTCACTCACTCACACTCCCACCGACCCAATCACTTCTTCACTTCCTCACTCATTCACTCACCCACCCACCCACAGACCTACCCACTTCCTTGCCTCTTCACAGCCACGGCAATATAATCTTATTGACATTCTGAGGACGTAAATGTTTCCATCAATGTTTACCCATCCATGTACAACCACGTATCATTTCCGCCAATTGTTGATAGAAATGCACACTTTCACTACCAGTCATCCTCTCGAGCCAGCTAATAGCTGTTGCGTAGAGATGTACCCCTGTGTGATGTGTGACGACATCCACCGGATCCACCGGACGAATTTGTAAATTGTAAATTTGTAAAATTTGTAAAATTTGTAAAATTTGTAAAATTGTAAATTGTAAATTTGTAAATTGTAGTGCATAGCTAGAGATCTGGACTGGTTTCCTACGTATTGGAACTGTTAGATGGTTGAACAGTGCGAAGGCATCAATACAACATCCCAGCATGCTACCTCCCAAAACAGTGGCTCAACTATATTACTGTCTTCCCCTACCCCTGGCAGATCGACAAAATGCGTGTTTGTCAGTTGCTGTGTTAACCAATGGTAATTATTACAAACTACTAGGTAGGTTGAATTTGCAAAAAAAAATAATTTGAAATGAGACGAGCCAAAAAGTCGAATTGAGGAGAGACCTTTAACTGTTTCAGAACAACATGACACATTTTCCCCGTATTTGAATAGACCACTAGAGCATACATAATAATTAAATGTCTGCCAATTTATAAATGTATAAAATACATCCATCCTCGACACCAGGGATTCCTGAGTACATCATTACCGCTGACAGATCGACCTGTTGAAACGTGGAACTTTCAGTTGCTGTGTTAACTGTTTGTAAGTCGTATTGTTCATAAACACAACTTTATTAGAGCTGGTATCCACACTGTTCATGCGACAACTGACAAATCCATGTTTCAACACGTCGATCTGCCAGTGGTACTACTACTACTACCCATGGCTAGGAAGGATAAATGCTGCCCGTGATGGCAATTTGAATAACTACAAGTGCTGCCACCTGGTGTCCTGTTGGGAAACTGGACATCACTTTTCATTGTTTGGAGCTGGCCATGATCTCACGCATGTTTCTGGATACAACTTGGCAGCCAACTGTCAAACATTGCGGCTTAGCAATCCGCGACTGTTGAAATCAAACTGAAAAAGTTAGTTGAATTCGCCAGCGATCGCCAGCAGGCAGCACACGCTTAATGCAAAACCAAACGATCATTAGGTAGTTGTACTAAACTAAAATTAATTATAAAATAATTTTATTAAACTCACAATCGACTATTCGTGACAGAACAAATGCTGGTGAAATCCATGATACGCCTCCCTCCTGTGATTGACAAGTATAAATTGCCAGACCATTTGGCCGACAGATGGCTCCACGTATTCATGACCATGCAGAGATACTGGCTAGTTGCGATTTATATTATGAAAGAAGGAAGCACGCGTGGCTCCTAAGGTTACATTTTCTATTAAGGGGCTACCGAATGCATAATATGGCCCCTTCAACTTCAGCATGAGAATTTCTTTCCTCCTAATTCTTTCCCTTGGCACATGTTAGGCCTAAGGTGGGCTGGATACGGGGAGTGAAAAGCAGAAGTCGGACACCGGTACAATTCGCAGCGATATTTGGCCCGCAACAGTACCATAAAACACTAATTGGTAATAATATTATGTCTTGTGTGTACCTTAAGTGATGTGGTGGAATAAATATGATGTAAATAAAATGAGGTAAGAATTACATACAAAGTGGTAGTAATTAATAATAATGGGCCCCATAAGTAAGTGCGGAGTGTCGTGCAGGGGTCTCAACCTCCCACCTGTTTCGGGGGGCACCCTCCCACCCGATAAGTGAGGGAGTGGCATGGGTCTCAACTTTCCACATCCCACCTGTTTTGAGGCCAATATACGTTGTTTGTTACCGAGCCTGCCCTCGTAAGGTACACGACACGATGAATTCACGCAAGTGGAGTTAGTATCAGCAGAGTGTCGGCTGTATTTTATCTGCACTGAGCACTGTGCATGACGGCTTGTTTTGAATACAGCCGACGGTCGCGATAATATTCCAGGTGAACATGAATGTAAGTGGGTTTAGACCACAGTTATGCTTCCGGAAGTGTTTCGAAACGCGTATTAATATGTTGTAAAAACTAGCGATGTTGCGGATAGGCGAGTGTGCGAGATGGCTATGAAAGAGCTGGAGGTTTACCAGTTTGACCAAGCTCAGCGTATTGGTAACATAGTGCCAGAAGAGTAACAATGTAATAAAGTGTAAATATTAATAACAATTGCGACTTACTACGACTGTTCTTGTATGTGTTGGTTACATCTAAAAATTGCTTCATATTTAAATAGGATCTACCATACACCAGTAGGCTAGGCATCATATGTGAGACAAGGCGTTCACACATTGTGGTTAAATAAATGTATTTATTTCAGTGATTGTCCAAACACAACTCCGTGGCTGAGTCATCGGTGTGAGCCGCCCGAGAGTTGTTACAATTGCAACAACTTGCCCCAAGCACAATATTTGGAATTGAACGCATGTAGGCGATATAAAATCCTGAATTTCAGTTTAACTTCTACTTGGCATTGCACCTTATACAATAATAATACTCTATATAAATACAATGACCTGTTGTAAAATATATGACAAGCATCCAAATCATGATGAACAAGAAATGCCTTTATAGCGTTAGAACTGAATAACATAAAATAATGTATTATTTATAGTGTTTGGGATTACATTTTATATATCGATTCAGTTGCAATACCAACGCGCTCTACAATCCCTGGCAGACCTCTTCATCCCAACACTAACTCGACTTCTCTTTGGAGCATTCAGCCACGATGCAATTACTGTATAAAACATATTCTTTAACATGTATTGCCACCCCCGTCTATAGCCAGGTGCTCATTTATACAGCTGAGTTATCGAAATTGCCCAAGTTTCGAAACAGCTGCAAGAGGGGTCGAACCCCGGTCATCTCGATTGAGGGGCCCTAACTACAATGTTACCGAGCCCTCATTAGAGCTGTAGTACTTGAGGACAAGCGCCCTAATCCCATAAATGCTGATCCGCCGTCCCCCAGTCACTATTACGAAATGTCATCTATATGTCAAGATAAAATTTTCATTTCCCGAAAAGGCAACTTACGAAAGAACTCGATTGTATTCAAGAAATAAACTGAAATAGGAAAATTTTATAAAACGTTTTATCGAACCGCACTGCGAGTTACTAGTTACTGTCGATCTAATCAGCAACATTTGTAGATTATTCTTCAATCCTCTCCCGATTTACTACTTCTGTCAAATAATGTGAAACCCGTTCCTCATAAATAACTCTTCTCTCCTAATAAATTACTCGATCAATCCATAGGTCAGTGAGCGAAACTATCTTTGCATATTTTCATCCACTTTGCATAGATTGCCATGCACATATAAGTAGTGATAATTCTACTCGATGCTCCTATTTACTGGCAATCCACGGCAAAACGATCCGACTCACACGGGTATCTAATAATCTTTCATTTCCGCCACCAGTTGCCTGTATTTCTGAACATTGTCTGTGTGTTCTCTCCCTGCCTGCACTCAACAATGGGCCAACACATATCAGTCATTTACTCTTTGTGACAGGTCGAAGGTGTCATATTCTGGTCCATATCGCAGTGCATTCATTCATAGGTGGCCGAGATTAGATTGTTTCTGTTTGTAAGCAAGTTATTCCACTCACTGACTCACTGACTCTCTGAGTCACTCACTCACTCGCTCACTTACTCACTCACTCGGGTCGACCTTATGGGAGCGCGCCTGGAAGCCTTGACAGAAAACAAAACCATACTACCTAGCACCAACAAATCTGGAAACTTCTTGGCAGCCATGGCCATATTTTCATATTCACATGTTGTGGATTCTTACGTCAAATCATGTCTACAAATACACCCACATATAACAGTGCTAAATTACAGCTAAATATCATTCAGCCAATCATTTGGTTAAAATGCATCTTTTCACTACCTTTCTACTACCAAACTTTTACCAATGAGTGTGCACTTTTCAAAAATTATATAGATTCATCAAATTTCATATTATGACTGTTTAGTCCGCCACTCAATCGCACAACCGGAGTTTGACCCCTATATGACTGATCTATGGACATGGAGCCCACCGCCACTGATATCATTACAAGACCAGTAACGACGTCATTACAATATCCATAATGTTGCCTACGGCGTGAATGGGATCCTAAAAATGCAATCTGAACTTCGCACTGTTTACGCTAGAAGATGACCGAGCTCTTAGGATTATTTAGTATCGGCCTTTCCGTCTGTACTTTTGAGTTGTAGAATGTTGAACATGTTCAAGATGCCTACTCTTCAGAGTGTGTTGTGCATAGTATAATGAGTGAATTCAGTATCGAAAGATCTGATCGTATTCGAATTCGAAGATTTGTGCCCAGTATAAACATTCGAATACATTTTGTTATCAGTTATACGTATCGAATGCATTCTGAAAGTAATCATGTTGGAATAGTTTCTTTTATTTAAAAAAAAAAATTCTTGTGAATATTCTTCGAATAGCTTGTAGGGCTTAATCGACTAACTATGTTGTGATAGCCTGGAGTTTCACAAAATACTAATCACTGTTGTGTTTGTAATGAAAACACGTTCAGCATAATCTATATTTCAACAGTACTTACAACATACTACATTTAAAATCTTGTTTTCTAGCTTAATTGATTCTACATGCTATAAATGCAGTTGCACAATATATAAAACTACAGAGTGGCCTATGTAGCTGTTGGCTTGCCTGCTCTACCACTTTGAGAAGTATACGCTCTATCGATAGCATGTTCTGTGCCTACCATAGGTCCACCTGCGGAGCTGCGGTTCATTCTTGGAATCAGATGGTCAGACCGCGTGACGAATAACGATGTGTTGCGGTGTGCCAGTAGGTCGGGAATCGAGGTCATACACAGGGGCTCCCAAAGACTGGGAACGTGATAAGGATAGACGTCGATCGGCTGCCGAAAGTGGTATTGCATGGAGAGCCCACGCAGGCCAACCGTAACGTCGAAGACCGCGACTACGCTACCCCCACTGCACGAAGCGGCACCTCAGCACCACCACTCTCACTCGGGCCGCTTAGGCTCGTATTGACCTCATATTACACTAACGGACATGAGCCAGGCGGCATCCGTCCAACAACTGACAACAACGGACTGACCAAACGGAACTAAACTAATTGAACTAAACGATGGGCGACGAAAGTCATACTCGACGGACGGGCTGACGATGACACATGTTCACGATGCCATATTGTACAGGGGTACTTTCATTTTCTACACATGATACCGATCTGAGATCATTCAACATATTGAATTTAATACAAATTTGCAACTTACAAATGTACATGCTAGATAACCGTGGCTGATCCAGCGGGCATGGACGGGCGTGCCCCAGGTTTGCCCAAGAATATCCCATTTCAAACACAGTCAACATAAGTACGGGCACATGCCCAGGAGGAGCCCCTAGCACGGGGGTTGCGCCCCTTTAATCTAAATCCTAGATCATACCCCTAGGAATCATAAGAAAATACAGAATTGTTGATAGTTCACGGGTTGCTCAACTATGTGTAAAGTATCATTTGTTGTAATGACAATGTTGGTGTGCGGTTATGATCGTAATGATAAGGACTTTTATGTTGTCATGGTAGTGATGCTGTTAGTGGAAAGCTAATATTCAGTTAGTATAGTGTTAAATATTTACTGCAGCACTGCCCGGGGGGGTCACTCAATATGTTGCCTGTGAATCATTCTTGAGAATTTATCTTGAGAACTGATCCCCCAAACACGTTTTAGATATTTGTCAAAATCATGCTCTCTTCACGTTGAAATACAAACAAATATGTACCCTTTAATGTGCAAAATTAGCATTTTTTATGATATATAATATATATTAATTCACTAACATATTTTATTCATAGATTAATATTAGCCAAAATTACAGTTAGTGGTCCTGAAATGAAATCACAGCTCTTGTTCTGAATATACCCATAATGCTTTGCGAGCATCAACGTGTTTTGGCGCATAAAACACACCCACAAAATGTGGAATTTGTGTCAAGGATGGTATTCTTGTGACGTCATTAGTCCCCCCCGCAGCACTGTTAGTGATTTACGTTGTGTGAGCTAACTAACACGAATACTGGACACTCAGTTTTACAAAGTCACCGACTGCTACCATTTATCCTGCAATCACCAGTCTAGATTTAAATTATCTACAACAGTAAACGAGTACTTCTTATCCTTACAGCACGCCTACTGTGTTGAAAAGACGAAATAACCTCTCCAAATGTTTGATATACATATATCACTATGTTCTATTACTATAACAAAATCAACATTTACTTTTGATAGCTGCAGACTGTGGGTAGTCCAAATGTAGACTCATGTTAGTACACCAATCAGATAAAGAAATAGGTCACAGGGAGACGTTGTTACCTTCGTTCCTTCAAAACAACACAAACCTATACAGATATGATCACATCTAGGTAACAACATATATATTACTTACTCACATATGGACTTTTCACTTATACATTCTGTAAGACGCCGTATAACTGTTCAGGTTCCCTTGTGCGTTCACACGGCAATGACAGGTAGCGCCTACTTCGTTAGATTAGGTCACGTGCCATAACAAGCCATGTGCATTCATGCATGCTGAAAAAGCTGGCCCGCATGTCTTAGTTGTGTGGTCACGGTTCATGCACACAGTGAAAACAAAATTGCCCGCCGCTGAGCTCTCACTCTCACGGGTTACTTCTCCAAACAACCCATTATTGGTTACTGTGTTGAAAAGACGAAATAACCTCTCTAAATACTTAATATACATATATCACTATGTTCTATTACTATAAGAAGATCAACTTTTACTTTTGATAGCTGCGGACTGTGGGTACTCCAAATATAGATTCATGTTAGTACAGTAATCAGATTAAGCAATAGGTCACGGGGAGACGTAGGTCACATGACATAATTTAACAAGCCATGTGCAGTCATGTGTGTTGAAAAGGCTGGCCCGTATGTCTTGGCTGTGCGGTCACGGTTCATGCACACAACACAAACAAAATTGCCCGCGACTGAGCGCTCAATCCCACGATAAATTCTCCAGAAAAGCCCGTACATTCTTGGGCCAACGCAGGAGTTTGTGGATTTGTGCGCATGCGTCGAGGATAATATATGTTAAAATTAAATTTAGGTATACATTTTAGTTTAGTCGAAGTTCTTAATTTGTTTACGATCTCAGTCATCGAGTTGCGGGTCCCGGGTTTGTGCGATTGGTTCAGCGCACATTACACAACATTTGTTGCCGCGATTTAATATTCGAATCGGTTCAACAACTTTTGCGCCGGCCATATCACTACGCTACTGGGGTTTTGTTGAGTTGCGGATCAGCGTACATTGCACGACTGATTAATTTTAAGTCAAATAAAGACACGATTCACAACAAAAGTTTAACAATGTACGCCTAGCATATTACCCGGCCTGATTTTTAACCTATCTGAGTTATCCATCGTTGCACGGGAGAAAAGGCAGCCACTGCAAGAAATAACAACTGCTCGCAGGCAGTACAAATTCAAGTCTAGATACGACAATGCCAATTGAAATGATTGATCCAACTTCATGCCCCAAAACTTATGTGAACGTTTGACGCAGATCACTTAACATTATTTGTTTTTTGTGTGCATAATTTAGGAATGGTTTTTTCTGATTTAGGAATGTAGGATTTGGTATATGGAAATGTTCCTCTGCATGCGTTTAAGGCTACTCGGAGCCATGCTCCACATAATTTTTTTCACTCAACAGAGTTCTAAGATGCATTGTGCATGTGACTGGTTTTAATGATCGTTGAGGTGAATGCGGATGGTGAATGCGAGCTATATAATGCCTGTTGTAAGGATTTGGATGGTTTATTTCTTGTATATTTGCTGGGATAGTGGACAGTGATTAGCTATATATATATATATATATATATATATATATATATATATATATATATATATATATATATATATATATATATATATATATATATATATATATATATATATATATATATATATATATATATATATATATGTATATATATATATATGCATGTATGTATGCATGTATGTATGCATGTATGTATGTATATATATAACGACGAGCAACTAACATAATGTGGCTTGATAGCACGATTAGACAAGGAAATTAAGAGGAGGCCAAATAGAAGTTTTTTTAGTATTGATATATTGAATGGTTATGAAGATATTGGTATCAATATTTTCTTCAAACCCAAAGAAGACAGTATAATCAAAGGGCACAAAGCAGCTGTTGCTAAGGAATAGTGTAGTTTTTTCACAACATATGATAAATGAATGGAACACATTGTCTAATGATTGTAATAATTTTAGTAGTGTGAATATGCTTTAAAGTAAAATTGACAGATATTTGACAAGGGCGGACTATACATAAATGAAATATTGTTGGACTATCGACACGCTAAAGGTTTTCTTGTTAATTTGCCATATGAAGCTTGCTAACTAGAGAACTGGACAGAGAACATTTGTAAATAATACAAAGGTACGTTCTTATATTGCGTGGTATCCAGCGTAGGACCGCTCAAAGCATTTCAGACCTGTCCAATCCAACACTATCTACACTTCCATGTGAAGTATTCGGCCACGCTGTAATTACTGCGCGAAGACAATTCGTTCACATGTCCTCCACTGCCTATAGTCAGACACTCATTTATACATCTGAGTGAACCAAGACAACGTGGAATATTCGAAATTGTCCAGACTTCGGCAGCAAGAGGAGTCGAACCCGGGTTCTCGCGATTGACAGTCCGATGTTCTAACCGCCACGCCACCGCGTAAAGAAATGGTTTTAGATCAGTTTGATTAGCCAACGTATAAGTTGCCCGTTGTTGTGGAAACTATTCTAATTTGTGTCCCTGCACTACATAAACAAACGTAATTACCCAGCGTGACCTCTTACAATACACGACGAACTCATGCATGACGAGATAATATCAATTGAGTAGGAGAAGGAAGTGTTAGTGGAGTCATTTTTCATTCTTATGTATAGTGAGCAATCATATTCATAAGCCACATTTTTTTACTCACATAAACTATGATTATTAGCAGATCATTTTATACTAATATAATATATCTAGCATGCATAGATAATTATAGCTGATTCAAATGAGGTTGGTAAGCTGGCTCAACTAACACTTGGTGTGGGGTAAGTTGAGCCACAGTGTAGCGTAAGTTACACAAATGCTTTATTTGTATAATTTACGTAGGCATTGTATACAAAATTCGTAACAACTTAGCCAATACATCTACCCAATGGCTACAACACGCCTCTGACAAGTCAACACACTTAATTAATATAGACATGTAGGCCAATCGCAATCAGTGTAACTAAATGCTGATATGTTGCCTTGTAGCTACCCGATGTCCCAATTTGCTCGGAAATTATTTCCTTGATGCATTTTGGGGTAAACAACACTCGTCTTCATTCTTTAACCGTTGCTCAACTAACCCTCCCTTGAGCCTTGGGTGGCTCAACTAGCCCCGTTTCGACAATTAAGTTTATTTGATTAACTTCACATTAATGAGCGAAGTGATGTAAATAATCTTCTTCTCTGTACATAGTTAAGCCATTTGTAAGTGCATAAATAATAAAGTTTGACCACGTGCGTTGATAGTTCACACGCCAGCAGACATTAAGCACAATTACCAAAAGTTTCGAAAATCATCAAAAAACATAATTTTAGCTCACATGTGACTAAAGTAACCTAGTATACGTCACTCGTGTTCTAATAACATGTTCAATCACTGGGTGGTACCATGTAACTGTCGTTGCTGTAGTTTCCCGGAAAACATGGGTGGCTCAACTAACCCAGTGGCTCTAGTAACACTGCCTTCCCCTGCGTGTGCACTGCGCATTGTGCAGGAATGACTGTTATGAATTGTGCAGGAATGACTGTTAGGAATGACTGTTATTGTGCAGGAATGACTTATGTTATGTGCACTGCGCATTGTGCAGGAATGACTGTTATTGGAACAACATGAAGGTATCAGTGTGATAATGGCTGAACTTTACATAAACAACCAGGACGACGCATTCTTACAACTGTATATATAGGCCAACATGTATTGGTTATATCTCAAGACTACTTCAAATTTATATACCACAACTTCAAATACCATATATATATATCCTATTTCACGTATTATAATTGTGTGTCGAAGTGTAGCACACACCAGCCAAACAACAGCACACTATTGAACCTTTCAGCCATCCCAGGCTGTGTGGCCCCGTTACAAAACGTCTACCTCCATTGGCTATGTTCACCAACGTCAAATGATATCTAAGCCCCTACTTTGACATCGCATGAATGCTAATCGCACTACAGCCGTATTTCAATAGCTCGTTGTTATCAAACAAAAATATCGTCAGCGACAGTGCGCGAACGCCGATTCAGCGGTCGGCAGATTGGGAACAATGTTCTGAACGGCGTGTGCATATATCAATAAAATGTCTATGTACGGCCAGAATTCATATCACACTGTGCGAGAAATGCCTCTATGAGAAGGTTAGCGGTAGAACTAAATGACAAAAAAATGTGAATTGTCATTTGGATGGTTTGGGATGATCTCGTATTTGCATGCATTTGCAAAAACAAAGTGCCTACATTCCCCAACAACAGCTCGAATGGGACGCAGCAGCATAGTGTATAAAACGTCGGCCCCTCAATCGAGGAATCCTCATGATGCAGTTTCGAAACTTCGGCAATTTCGATCACTCCACGTTGCCTCAGTTTTCTCAGCTGCATAAACCCATCGGTAGCGTTTTGTCTAATTGTAAGCAAATTAACTAATTAACTAAATAGTGCACTCACTCACTCACCCACTCACTCACTCATTCACTCACCCCCACCGACTGACTCATATCTTCACTTCCTCACTCATTCACTCACTCACTCACTCACTCACTCAGTGTCACTCAAGCCTCTTGACAGCCACGACAATATTATCGTATTGACATGCTGAGGAAGTTTAGTCAAAACGTTTCCATCATTGTTCACCCATACATGTACAACCACGTTTCATTGCGCCACATTTCCGTCGAACACCCTTCCGCCCCATAAAATGTTGTTAGGAATGCACACTTTCACTACCGGTCATCCTCTTGAGCCAGCTAAGGGCTGCTGAGTACGCCTGGCAGATCTAACTATTCAAATGTATATTTGTCAGCTGCTGTGTTAACCAATGGTAATTATTACGAACATTCAGTTGTTACAGTTGTCGGGAATTTAATTAGCTGTGGGCCGGTCGTCAATGGTGCGACGGGTAATAACTAACATTTCCTTGATTTTCTCTTTGAAGCTGGGCGTGCGCCCCTGGTTCCTGTAATCATGGGACCAAGACAGCAAGTGGGACGAAGTAAACATTATCAATGGCACATCCATACACTGCGTGGAATAAATGCGAAGGGCGTTGTAGTACTACCACCACCCTGACTCACGAGGATGCTACACGTAGCTTAATTTCATAGGGCCTCCCACTACTAAATAGGCTAATATGGCTGCTCAGCAGCTTTTATTTCACATTATATAAGTTTATAACATTTCATATTATGACAATGCACTTCGTCTTACATTAGAGCAACAATAGTACGACCACTCTTTGACTGGTCAATGAACGGGAAGCCACCGTCACTGGCAGCACTATAAGACCAGTAACGGCATCATTGCAACGCCCACGTGGTTGCTGATGGGTGTGTGTGTGATGGTTGTGGTGTTTTACACACATTTATTCTTTCGACGAAATATGGCTAACTGCTCACAGCCAGGAGCGGTCGCTAACCCCCCGTACCACAGGTAAAATGCATAGTTGCGCCATACCAACACTCTACAACACTCCCTTCCAAATGTTGCGCATTAAGAACATTTAAACATTTCTACGACATGACAACACAGCGCCTGGATTTAACATATGTTATTTAGTCCATTACTAGCAATGACATTGTGGTACGGCATTAACCAGCCTCAATGTCCTTAATTAAACTGGACACCGTCTTTCTGCGGTCACAGATCCAGGTTCTTTAGAGGCTTCCTGATTCTTGTGAACCTTCTCACATAATGGTCTTCTGTCCTCGGTATCTGCACTGGAATTGCGGGTCTCACCGGATGGTTCCGCCTGAATTGTTGGGTTGTGGAATCTTGAATGTTGAATATATTTATTCAACATTCAACTTACTATTAACAGCTTTGCTGTGCATAATAAAATTAGTAAAGTCGGTGAAGAAACTTTCTAAGGAAATGTCCACCGATTGAGGTTTGAAAATTAAGCGGTCAAACTGAGTTATGTGGAAAAACCGGCCATGAATTGTTGGATACATAATCACGACGATGTTTGACTCTGCAGAACATTCCTTAATACTGCACACAATTATCCCGCCAGTTTTTAGATGCAAAGTCGGTCACATGGCAATCCGAAAACTTATTCAGCCAGCAGTGAGCCCACCTTCACTATGTTTAATTGTCACTCACTAGTTATTGTAATATATTATATTGTGTATATTGCTTAATAGTTACACATTGCGACCACTGAACATGGCGACTCCAATTCCAAAGTAAACAACTGCATTTGGGGAGGAAAGCAACATTTCAAACAGTTTCTGTGCCGAATTCTGACGTCCGGCTCTTAACATATAACGTGTATAGGCACACACGCACACATACAGGATTACATACAATGACTTACAAGGCACACACGCACACATACCCCCCCACCCCCACCCCCCACCCCCCCCCCCCACCCCACCCCCACCCCCCACCCCTACCCCCACCCCCACCCCACACACACACACACACAAGCGAGCGAGCGAGTGAGTGATCTAGTTTACATATAACCAGACAAAACGTACATAAGGTACCGCGACCACATATGCATGCAATAATACACTATACACTATAATCTGATGGCGTGTGTCTTTAGACTATAACAGGACACTTGTCACAAAGAGTAGACGGAGTAATGGATTCTGGTATGGGTTGGTCCTTTCTTGTGCACGTTGCAGGCGGAGTGTGGATTGCAGTCATTGCTACGAAAATACAGGCAACTAGTGGCGGAACTGAAGGATTATTAGATACATGGGTGGGTCGGATCGCTTCGCGGGGGATTGCCAGTAAATGTGAGTGAGTGAGTGAGTGAGCGAGCGGGCGAGCGAGCGAGCGAGCCAGTCAGTCAGTGAGCTGTGCCACCTCGCCCTACAATGTCTGACGTCACCAGGATTTACATACAATGACTTACAAGGTCAGCATTTAGACTCAGACTGCCAGTTGGCAAGATTACAAAAATATATACAATAGTGTTACTGGTATGGGAAAACGAGAACAGTTATAAATGACTTAACCAGTGTCCGGGCCAGGTGTGCCAAAAACACAACAGGACAGAGATAATTAGTAAATAATACTGACATGGATAACATGTATGTTTAACTTATCAGTCAGCGTACATACGTTGGCGTTGCCCAATGTTGTGTGAGCTAAACTTGCTTGTGTTCCCGCACTACATAGACAGACATTGTTTGTAACCGAGTCTGCCCTCGTAAGGTACACGACACGATGAATTCACGCAAGTAGAGATAGTATCAGCAGTGTCGGCTGTATTTTATCAGCACTGAGCACTGTGCACGACGGCTTGTTTTGAATACAGCCGACGGCGGCGATAATACTCCAGGTGAACGTGAATGTTAGTGGATTTAGAAAACGGTTATACTTCCGAAAGTGTTTCGATACGTGTATTAATATGTTATAAAAACTAGCGATGTTGCGGGTAGGTGAGTGTGCGAGATGGCTATGAAAGAGCTGGAAGTTTACCAGTTTGACCAAGCTTGTTCAACGTATTGGCAACATAGTGCTAGAAGAGTAACAATGTAATATGGTATAACTATAAATAACATTTGCGACTTCCTGCAACTGCAACTTGAATGTGCTAGTTACATCTAAAAACTGCTTTATTGTTGAATAGGATCTACCATTAGCCAGTAGGCTAGGAATCATATGCGTTCACTCATTGTGTTTAAACAAAAGTATTTATTTCAGTGACTGTCTGCACACAACTCCGTGGCTGAGTCATCGGTGCGTGCTTCCGAGAGTTGTTACAGTTGGAACAACTTGCCCCAAGCACAATGTTTGGTACTGAACGCACGCGGACACTATACAATCCTGAATTTCAGCTTAACTTCAACTTGGCATAGCACATAATACAATATAATGTTTGCGTTTCAAGTTTCATTCACGAAACACCAAAAGTAGTTGCTTGGGACGATATTATGTGGGCATAACTAAAGAAGGTGTTAGGTGGTTAAAAGTACATTTTTTTCACATAATGTTAATTTCGTGCAGAAGTATGGACAATGTGTCCACTAGTGGACTTCAAACCAACTACGTCGAGTGTGTTGTTTTTTTAATACGACTCTGGAACAACGTGCCCTGTGCACGACTAGCCCCGGTCTCCCTTACCGTGTGTCGTAGTGTCCCCGTGTTAGTTGTTGTGTGCACAAAGGAAATGTTCCGGGGCTCTCACTGCGCTCAAATCGTCGAAATGAAATTGTCGCTAGTATCGGTCACCCACCAATCAACGTCACAATGTCGAGCATTCCAGCCAGTTACAAAACGCATGCCTCTATTGGCTCCACTCGTCAACGTCATTAGAATGATTTCTACATTGATTGGTATCGCATACAAGTTAACTGCAGGGTTACGATAGTTCGTCGTAGAACGTAAAGATCGCCTTTCAGCAGTGCACGAACACCAACTGGCCAGGGTATCAAATTTGGAAACAATTCTTAATACTCTGCAATGCCCCGTTATAAAATATATGACAAGCACCCAAATCATGATGAACAAGAAATGCCTTTATGAAAAGGTTAATGTTAGAACTGAATAACATAAAATAATTTTTTATTTATATTGTTTGGGATTAATTTTTATATATCGATTCATTGACAAAACCAACATGCTCTATATTCCCTTCAATCAAACACCAACTCGACTTCTCTAGCGAGCTTTCAGTCGCGATGCAATTACTGTACAAAACCTATTCTTTAACATATATTACCACCACTGTCTATAGCCAGGTGTTACTTTATACAGCTGAGTGAACTAAGGCAACCAGGGGTGATCGAAATTGCCCTAGTCTTGATAAAGCTGCAAGAGAGTTCGAACCCCGGTCATCTCGATTGAGGGTCCGATGTTCTAACTACAATGCTACCATTAGAGGTGCAGGACAAGCGCCCTAACCCCATAAATGCTGCCCCGCTGTCCACCAGTCACCACTACTGTCATCTATCTATAAAAATCGATTTTCATTTCCAGAAAAGGAACTTACGAAAGAACTCGATTGTATTCAAGAAAGAGGCTGAAATAGGAACATTTAATAAATCGTTGTGTTGAACTGCACTGCGAGTTACTAGTTACTGTGGATCTCATCAGCAACATTTGTAGATTCTTCTACAATTATCTCCCGAATTACTACTTCTGTGAAATAATGTGAAACCCTCTCCTCATCGATGACTCTTCTCTTCCCTAGCAAGTGACCCGATCCTTACGTCAGTGAGCGAAACTGTCTTTGCATACTCTTATCTACTGCATTGATTGCCATGCACATACAAGTCGTGATAATTCTACTCGATCCTCCCATTTACTGGCAATCCCCGGCGAAACGATCCGACCCACACGGGTATCTAATAATATTCCAGTTCCGCCATCAGTTGCCTGCATTTCTTAACATTGTTGTGTGTTCTCTAACCGCCTGTACTCAACAATGGGCCAATACATATCAGAGTCATTTACTCTTTGAGACTTCTTGACAGCCACGGCCATATTTTCAGATTCACATGCTGGGGATTCTTAGGCAAAATCATTGACAATGCTTACAAATACACCCACATATAACAACGTCAAATTACCGCTAAACACTCTACAGTCATTTATTTGGTTAAAATGTACCTTTTTCACTACCAAAAATGTCTACTATCAAAAACATTGCTAATGAGTGTGAACTTATCTCACACTACGTAACTTTATTACATTTCATATTATGACTGTTTACTCCGCCACTCATTCGTGCAACCGGATCCCTATATATGACTGATCTATGGACAGGGAGCCCACCGCCATTGACATCACTACAATACCACCAACGACTTCAATACAATATGACGCGTAAGAGATCGTAAATATGCTAACTGAACTTCACACCGTGTAAGCTAGAAGATAGCGAGCTCTTAGGATTATTTATCATCGGCATTTCCGTCTTTAGTTGTCGAAAGTTGAACATGTTCAAGATGCCTATTCTTGTAAGTGTTTTGTGCATAGTATAACTAGTAAATTCAGTATCAAACGTTTTTAAAGAAACGCCATGTCGCCCACCCATGGAGGTATGAAAAATAACTGAGGTAGGTGGACAAATCGGTGTCACTGAAGGGTAGTCACATACTCAGAAAGTTTGACTTTAAAGAACATTTCTTTGTCTTGCACACAATTGTCCCGCTAGTTTTCAGAGGCAAAGTCGGTCACACGTGGCAATCCGAAAACGTCTTCAAGAAATCCCGGTGTGGCTTAGTTAGGAACTCAAAGACACTAACCTATTCAGCCAGAAGCGCGACCATCTTCACTATGTTTAATTGTCACTCATTTGTTATGACTTATTTCTTATCGTTAGCGTATTAGAATAGTTTCTAAAAAAATAATAATAGTAAATATAATAATACATACGAAAAGCTTAACCGACTAAATCTAACCGACTAAACATTTTGTGATTACCTTGAGTTTCACATAATACTAATCATTGTTGTGTGTATGATGAAAAAACGCGTTCCGATTAACCTATATTACAACTGTACCTAAAAATGCTACATTTTTATTCTAATGTTTTAGCTTGATTGATTCTACATGCTGTAGCAACTGTTGCATAATATAAAAAAAACTGTAGTGTGATCTATGTAGCTGATGGCTTGCCTACTCTGCAACTTTGAGATGTAAACGCTCTATCGATAGCACATTGTGAAAGACGACGATCGACTGCCGAAGGCGGTCATGCATGGAGAGTCCACGCCGGCCAAGCGTAACATCAGAAGTCCACGACCACACTACCCCCCACTACATAAGCTCGTGTTGACCTCGTATTGCACTAACGGACGTGAGCAAGACGGCATCCGTCATATAAATGCAAACAACGGATTGACCAAACGGAACTAATTGAAACTAAACGATGGGCGACGAAAGTCATACTCGACGGACAGGCTGATGACGACACATGCTCTCGATGATGTACGGTAGAGGAGTACTTTGATTTGGTCCTGTGGAATGTTGTGCCCCACGTTTGTACCAGAATACCATAACACAGTCAACATAAATACGTTGATATGCCCAGGAACCCCTAGCATGGGGGCTACACCTCTTTAGTCAAATCCTAGATAAACCCCCTGGAAAACCATAAGAAAATACAGAATTGTTGCCATTTCAACGATTGTTCAACTATGTGTAAAGTACCGTTTGCTGTAATGGCAATTACAATTGTGGTGTGCGATTATGGTCGTAATGATAAAGATTTTTTAATGTTGTTATGATAGTAATAATGTTAGTGGAAAGCTAATGTTCAGTTAGTACAATGTTAAGTATTTATTGCAGCACTGCCCGGGGGCACTCAATACGTTACATGTGTATCATTCTTGAGAATTTATTTAACTGATCACCCGAAACACGTTTTAGACACTTGTTAAAATCATACCCTTTACACGTTGACATACAAACAAATATATAATATTGAATGTGTAAAATGTGCAATTTTCATGAATATATATATATATATATATATAAATGTTTTTTTCATGAATATATATATATATATATATATATTCATGGAAAAAAAAACATATATATATATATATATATATATATATATATATATATATATATAATATATATATATATATATATATATATATATATATATATATATATATATATATATATATATATATATATATATATATATATATATATATATATATATATATATATATATATATATATATATATATATATATATATATATATATATATTCATGAAAATTGCACAATTAACTAACATATTTTATTTATAGGTTAAAATTACAGTTAGTGGCTCTGAAATTTTAAATCACAACTCTTGTTCTAAATATACCCTTAATTACCCAAATGCGTTGCGTGCATCAACGTGTCCCACAAAACTCACTCATAAAATGTGGAATTTGTGTCAATGGTTGTATTCTTGTGACGTCATTTGTGCCCCCTCCCCCCCCACCCCCGCAGCACTGTTAGTGATTTACGTTGTGTAAGCTGAGAACAACTAACACGAATAATGTACACTGAGTTTTACAAAATCACCGATTGCAAACATTGATCCTGCAATCACCAGTTTAGATTTAAGTTATCATACAACAACAAACGAGTACATCATATTCTTACATCACGCCTACTGTGTTGAAAAGACGAAATAACCTCTATAAATGTTTGATATACATATATCACTATGTTCTATTACTATAAGAAAATTAACTTTTACTTTTGACAGCGGCAAGACTGTGGGTACTCCAAATATAGACTCATGTTAGTACACCAATCAGATAAAGCAATAGGTCACACGGAGACGTTGCTACCTTCCTTCCTTCAAAACAACGCAAATCTACATAGATATGCTCACATCTAGGTAACAACATATATATTTATATATATATATATATATATATATATATATATATATATATATATATATATATATATATATATATATATATATATATATATATATATATATATATATATATTACTTACTCACATTACGATTCTTCACTTATACACTCTGTAGGACGCCGTATAACTGTTCAGGTTCCCTTGTGCGTTCACACGGCAATGACAGGTAGCGCCTACTTCGTCAGATTAGGTCATGTGCCATAACAAGCCATGTGCATGCTGAAAAAGCTGGCCCGCAAGTCTTAGTTGTGTGGTCAAGGTTCATGCACACAGTGAAAACAAAAATTGCCCGCCGCTGAGCGCTCACTCTCACGGGTTACTTCTCCAAACAACTCATTATTATGTCAACGCAGGAGTTTGTGAATTTGTGCGCATGCGTAGAGGGTAATTTTATTTTTTAGGGATATATTTTAGTTTTAGTCAGTTCTTCATTTGGCTAAAATTATATATATATATATATATATATATATATATATATATATATATATATATATATATATATATATATGCTAAAACTCCTACTCGTTTTACTCACCAGCTACTCGCATATAGACACTATCCACTATATATAGCATAATGTGGTTTGATAACACAATGGACCATGAGATTAAGAGGAGAATAAATTTGAAGTTTTTCTTATACATTGATTGAATGGTTATGAAGATATTGATAGAAATATTTCCTTCAAACTTAGAGAAGGCACAAAGCAGCAGTTGTTAATTAACACTGTAGGTCGAATATGAGAAAGTACTCATTCTCACAAAGGATGATAATTGAATGGAACATATTGTCTTATGATGTTAACAGTTCTACATGCACACTATCATCTTTTCTCTTTCTTCCAAATATGTTGTTGCTTTCTCTTACAGCACGTATGCACACACACCAAGTATATAAGCCTTGAAGAGAGAGTTGACTCTTACCCGGAAGAAGAAGAAGAATATGCGTTAACATAGAAACAAGAAATCACTAAGTGGATAGACATGGGATCGCCAGTAGATATTATCTACTTAGATTTTCAGAAAGCTTTTGACAAAGTGCCACATCAAAGATTGCTACTTAAATTAAAAGCCCATGGTATCGGGGATAGCATAACTGACTGGATAGAACAATGGCTGACTGACAGAAGACAACGAGTTGTAGTAGATGGCGAAGTTTCAAATTGGAAATCGGTTTTGAGTGGGGTACCTCAAGGATCAGTATTAGGACCTATATTATTCTTAATTTATATCAATGACTTGGACGAGAGTATAACAAGTAACGTACTGAAATTTGCGGACGACACAAAACTGTTTAGAAAGGTTAATACTGATGGTGATAAACAACATTTACAAAACGATCTAGACAGATTAGTGAAATGGTCTGAGAAATGGCAGATGCTGTTCAATTTTGGGAAGTGTAAATGCCTACATACAGGACATGGGAACTTGAATGTAAACTATAAAATGGGAGCTACTGTTCTTGGTACTACTGTAAAAGGAAAGGACTTAGGAGTTACAATAAGCGCTGATATGAAAGTTTCAGAGCAGTGTGGTATTGCAGCTTCAAAAGGGTAATCAAATTCTTGGATTGATTAGAAGAAACATAACATATAAGGGAAAAAAGTTAATTATACCTCTTTATAAAGCAATAGTTAGACCTCATTTAGAATACTGTATACATGCATGGAGACCATATCGTAAGAAGGATATAGATACGCTTGAACGCATACAAAGGAGAGCAACTAAAATGATTCCAGAACTTAGAGACCTTAGTTATGAAGAACGCCTGAAAGAATGTGGTTTAACAACTCTAGAGACAAGGAGGTTAAGAGGAGATCAGATTGAAGTTTTTAAGATATTGAATGGGTATGAAAATATTGATAGAAATATGTTTTTTCTCACTCAAGAAGGATAGCAGAACTAGAGGACATGAGGTAAAATTAGTAAAGGATCAATGTAGATTGGACATCAGGAAGCACTCGTTCTCACAGAGGACAATAAATGAATGGAACAAACGGTCTACAGATTGTGTAACTGCTAGCAGCGTGAATATGTTTAAAAACAAGGTTGACACATATATCAGGAGGGCGGGTTATAAGTAGGTGAACATTGTTGGACTCTCGATAAGCCAATGGCTTCCTTGTCCACTTGCCATCTGGGCCTTTGGCTTGGATGGCAAATCTTGTTAAATCTTGTTAAACATAAAATTGGAGGATATATCTGACAAGGGCGGGTTATGCATAGATGTAAACATTGTTAGATTCTCAACACGCAAATGGCTTTCTTGTTCAATTGAATTTGAAGATGGCAATCTTGTTGAATCTTGTTAGCATTGGGGAACTAGAGAACAGTTACACATTAAATGCACAGTGTGTCTGGGATGCTAGAATCCCAGCTGACAGAGATGAGCTACTCCCTATTACACCGCCATTGTCAAATGTCGAATGTCGTGCATTCAAGTGTGCTCAAGCACGACCACTACTCAAGAAACCAACACTCGATCCAGGCATCCTGAAACACTACAGACCTGTGTCCAACCTTCGTTTAATTGCTAAGGTGTTAGAGAAGGTTGTAGATACACGGATTAAGCGCCACCTGGTGAGTAATGGTCTTCACGAGTAGCTCCAGTCAGCCTACCGTAGATCTCACTCAACTGAGACGGCGCTCCTCAAGGTGCAAAGCTATATCCTCGTGTCTCTGAATAATGGCTGTGTCACAGTGTTGAGCATGCTCGATCTGTCAGCTGCGTTCGACACTCTCGATCATGGGATTCTGTTGCATCGTTTTGAGAACTTATTCGGAATCTCCGGAGCTGCCCTCGGCTGGATAGCATCGTATCTCCACGACCGTTACCTGGTAGTGCTCATAGATGGCGAGCACTCCAATCCAGTTCTCCTGGAACATGGTATACCGCAAGGCTCGGTACTCGGCCCGAAGAAATACACCATGTACTCAAAACCACTAGGAGCCATTATCCGTCGGTATGGACTGTGTTATCACTTCTATGCGGATGACACCCAGTTGTACATCTCGTTCAAGCCGAAGGACGGTGCAGCCCAAACAGATTCCCTGGAACTAATTGAGAGGTGCCTCATGGACATTGAAAGATGGATGCGCGTAAACATGCTAAAACTGAACAGTGAAAAGACTGGGGTTGTGTTGTTCACATCCAAGCATAATGCTATGCAGATGACAAATGTTACTGTGCGTGTTGGCGACACTGACATTACATAAGCGAACAGTGTGAAAAACCTGGGTGTTATCTTCGACTCTGCCATGAACATGGAGCAACATTTGAACAGTGTATGTAGGTCTGGATACTATCAGCTCCGCAACATTGGGCACATTAGGCGTTATCTCACAAACGATGTCACTCAATCATTAGTCAACGGGCTTGTAACATCACGTCTAGACTATTGTAATGCTCTGCTCAGTGGACTGCACCAGACATCAAGTAACAAGTTACAACGTGTGCAGAACACTGCGACACGAATTGTAACCAGAACATCACGCTACAGCCACATCACACCAGTGTTGAAAAACCTGCACTGGTTACTTGTTAACTACCGTGTGCAATTAAAAATCCTGATGCACACATATAAAGCCCTACATGGACAGGCTCCAGGATATATATCGGACATGCTGAATGTGTACCAACCAAGAAGAACGCTACGATCCATGGATTCGGTGACACTAGAAGTTCCAAGGGCTAGAACAGTTACTTACGGCGACAGAAAATTCCAGTGTACAGCAGCTAAGTTGTGGAATGCTCTACCGGCTCACATTCATGAAGCAAAAATACTGAACACTTTCAAGAAGCTGGTAAAAACACATTTGTTCCTGGCTCATTTTGGTGCTTAACTCTTTCTAGTCAGTTTTTCGTTTTCTTTTTCTTACATTTTAAAAACAGTATATACATATTTATTTTATTATATCCAGTCTTCTATAAGATTTAATTTTTCTACAGTGTTACCGTTTTTATGCTTTGTTGTTACTCTCTATGATTATTCTATTCATTGTGTACAGCGCTTTTGAGCAGGCTTTTATGTATGAAAAGAGCGCTTTATAAGTTCGGTATAATAATAATAGTAATAATAACATTTGTAAATTATGAAAATGTACGTTCTTTTATTGCGCGGCATCCAGTCCGTAGGACAGCTCAAAGCACTTCTTCACCTGACAGACCTGTCCACTCCAACACCATCTAAACTTCCATGTGAAACATTCGGCCACGCTGTAATTACTGCGCGAAGACTATTCGTTCACGCGTCCACCGCTGTCTATAGCCAGGTGCTCATTTATACAGCAGAGTGAACCGATACAACGTGGAATATTCGAAATTTCCAGCAAGAGGAGTAAAACCCGGGTTCTCGCGATTGAATGTTAACCACCGCGTAAATAAATGGTTTTAGATAAGATTATTAGCCAGCGTATAAGTTGCCCGTTGTTGTGTGAGCTAAACTAGTGCGTGTTCCTGCAAGTTGTCGCCCAGCCTGACCTCGTACAGTACACGACACGACGAACTCGTGCATGACGAGATAACATCATCACAGTACGTATGGGCTGTATTCTTGTCCGCACTGCGCTTTGTGCTGGAAGGACTGTTATGAAGTTGACAGTCACGATAAGAATCCAAGTGAACGTGATTGAATGTTTCGGAACAACATATGATGGTATCAGTGTGTTACCGACATAGCTTATATAAGCAACCATGACGGTGCATTCTTACAACTGTATATAGGCTACAGGCCTACATGTGTTGGTTACATCTCAAAACTGCTTCAAATGTGCATACCATAACATCAAATACCAAATATCAAATACCACATATCGTATTTCCCGTATTATAAGTTGTGTGCACACAGACACAGTTTTCGGGGCATTCACCGCGTTCAATCCGTCGAACTGTAACAAACAGCGGCGAAACAACAGCACACTATTGGGCCTGTCAGCCATCCCAGGCAGTGTACCCCCGTTACAAAACGTCTACCTCCGTTGGCTATATTCACCAGCGTCAAATGATATCTAGGTCCGTACATTGATTGATATCGTATGAATGTTAACTGCACTATTTCAATAGCTCGTTGTTATAAAAAAATATTGCCAGCGGCAATGCACGACCGCCGATTCAGCGGTTGACTGTTTGTGCGTGTGCGTGTGCGTGTGCGTGTGCGTGTGCGTGTGCGTGTGCGTGTGCGTGTGCGTGTGCGTGTGCGTGTGCGTGTGCGTGTGCGTGTGTGGTGTGTGTATGCACGCAGCTTTTTCCATGTCGTGTAGTGGTCAGTGTCAGACATGATTTGTTGTTCTCAACGTCGGTGTCTTCAATTATGTCTTTGTGTTGACTTGTGTGGTGTACTGCCTAAGATAGCTTTACGGTGGACAGCGGAAGAAATGAGACGGGATCGCCCCGAAGGAAACATGGAGAAGGGCCATGGAAAAGAAGATGAAAATATGCAACTTGACATGCGATACCACCACCAGGAGGGCTGCATACCGACAACAGTGGCTTTCTCTCGTAGTCCGGGTGTTGGCCAATGAGGCGTGCATTGGGGTCTGCACGATGTTTGTTTTTGCATTAAAACCTTCCAAGTCAATAATCCGACGGATGCCACACTGGCACCCTTGTGCGTTTTTGTATAAACCCATTAATATGCAACCCTGAATATACTGAATAGTAAACATCCAAACAATCAAAATAAGGTGTCCAAACGAATGTTTTCATGGTCTCTGGTTATTATTACGTCAACGAACAAGGTATAATATGCAAATGTGTCGCATGAATATGCAAATTACCTCACTCAATATCATCAGAGTCTTCGTCACCAGCAAATGTTGCAGCTGCTTATGTTCATTCCTGCAGCCCGTTTCTCCCCGACAAGCACATAAAACTGTGCATGGTAATTTGGCTGCTGTACACCGACATTGCGCTGTGTAGCACGGCTTGGCCGAGGACTCATCTCTAAGACTTCAGATGGCGCAAGGGCGACATTAGGCGGAAACATTAGTGACCTCTGATGCTTCATCGCGTGCCCAGCCGTACTTTGTTGGATCAAAAGTTGGTGGTTTTGACTTGACAGCCGACTTCCATATTGCAGTCTGGATATCAGCGCGTCGTACGTTTTGTTCAAAGGCTTCGGTGGTAGATGGCAGAACCGTCAGGTCTGGCATTGTTGTGACCTTTGGCATCCTCATCTTTGTATAACCCACACGAACATCAGACATGCTGTTTCTTTCATTGCTTCCATAACACGTAGCGATAAACCCAGTGGCCTCAGACACCACTCCGTCGATACACACGTCAAAATCACCAAGTTTGCGAAGAGAGTGGCCAGCTTCTAGCGCCTTTATAGCAGTGTCTTTCTATCTGCCCCACAACTGCGCATCCGTATTTAGGACTCTGATGCTTTCCACTCCATCGTTGACAACTTTAGCCTCTTGCTGAATCATGGTGACATCTGCATCCCCGTGTGTCGTCTTCAGATCGTCACGACGCCTTTGAAACCCTCGATGAAACTCCGTCGGGGAAGCTTCCTGGCCTGCAACGATTGCGTGAGGGAACAGCCTGTGGTTGGTCGGCTTTCCTGGTTGACTTGCTGCGATCAAATGATGCTTGTGGCGTCTGCTAGCCTGCTGGCCAGCTCTAGCTGATCGTGTTCCGCTCTTGATGCTAAAATCATGGTATCTATCGAACACCAAGTACACATCACACCTTTCTGCCTTGCCAAAGATGAAGCTAGTGAAACTGTCAACAAAGCTACGCACAGTTCCCTTGTTAGGCCAGTGAATGACCCAGAGGATTGCACAGCCATCAATGATGGTAACATCAGGCTGGGGAGCCAGTCTCGGTGGGGTTTCTACCTGGAGATTCTTCTTTTGTGTCGCCTTTGTCTTTGCTATTCTCATCTCCGCATTGTCTGCGAACATTGATGTCGGCATCATATTGTAGAACGTCACTGAGCTTGGTGTCGCGAGATTGTTGCATTCCTATCACCCTCGAGTAGATTATATTTACATGGCATACTGCAGTTGCTTCCACTCGCAAGACTTTCCGTGTCACTGCCATGGTCACGACCTATTTAGACAACGTAGCATTGAATCCTTCTGGCCAGCTTCCTTCATAGGAACCCATCTGTGTTCTTCCTATTTCAATCGCATTTGGCACATTCACCTTCTCTGGCCCAATTCTTCCAGCCGGATCGAGAGGATCGATGCAGGACTGGAGCTTTTCCCTTATCTTTTCGCTGTCCTCCTCATCCGATCGTATACGAGATGGCTTCTCTTCTTTGTGGGTAGTCGCCTCTGTTACCGTGTGAACTTCCGACATGGAAAATCTGACAACACACATATATATATATATATATATATATATATATATATATATATATATATATATATATATATATATATGTGTGTGTGTTGTCAGATATATATATATATATATATATATATATATATATATATATATATATATATATATATATATATATATATATATATATATATATATATATAGATATATATGTGTTGTCAGATTTTCCATGCCGGAAGGTCACACTGTAATTTTTTGGCCATGTGACTGGTTTTCCCAGAGCACCACATATATATATATATATATATATATATATATATATATATATATATATATATATATATATATATATAATTATATATATATATATATATATATATATATATATATATATATATCTGACAACACATATATATATATATATATATATAATTATATATATATATATATATATATATATATGTGGTGCTCTGGGAAAACCAGTCACATGGCCAAAAAATTACAGTGTATATATATATATATATATATATATATATATATATATATATATATGTGTGTGTGTGTGTGTTGTCAGATTTTCCATGTCGGAAGGTCACACGGTAACAGAGGCGACTACCCACAAAGAAGAGAAGCCATCTCGTATACGATCGGATGAGGAGGACAGCGAAAAGATAAGGGAAAAGCTCCAGTCCTGCATCGATCCTCTATATATATATCCTCGGTGGCGAGGAAGTGTGGGAGCATTTCTGTCACAGCCCAAAGATACAACGGCCAGTCACCTTCGCTTTCAGCCAAAAAACCATTATGATGAATACCGGCTTCACTAGGTTCTCAACCCATAGCTTTATGGTTGAGTTCTTTGCCGCATTGGACTTAAGAGTGTTCATTAATTCTTCCTGGGTCTTTGCTACACTAAATCTGAGCGAAGACCCTCCTCTGTCACAAGTTGCAGGGCCATAAAATTATGTGGAAACGTTTATCCACCAAGCATATGGGCGACACTATCGTTTCTAAGAAATCCTGGATGTCGGACATCCAGGTACCTCACTGCTAGCAAAGCACATCACGTCTGTCTTTTCCTTAGCAAACACCTCGAAATGTCAACACACTAAAACGCGAAATACGTAATATGTTATTCGATAATCGATCGTCTTTGTTTGTTTACCCTTCGTCTGCCATTGTGACATCATACCGTCTACAACTCAACACATAAATACTCAACACTATAAAACAGTATCTGCGTTAAATTTATATAAAATCTTCTATGTTGCATATTTGAAATTAGCAACCCCGAAAACATGGACTACGACACCCCGTTTGAGAGATTGTGACGATTTCTTGAGGAAACAAAGGAAAATCGTGAGGTTATAGTGGTTAGAGCTAATTTGCATATTCATGCGACAAATTTGCATACAATAATTTGTTCATTGTCATAATCATAACCAGATACCCTTAAAATATGCGTTTGGACACCTCATTTTGTTTGTTTTGGTGGGTGGGTGGGTGGGTGGGTGGGTGGGTGGGTGGGTGGGTGGGTGGGTGGGTGGGTGGGTGGGTGGGTGGGTGGGTGAGTGGGTGAGTCAGACATTCAGTCAGTCAGTCAATCAGTCAGTCAGCCAGTCAGTAACGGTATGGTAAAACGAGAACGGCTATAAATTACTTAACCAGTGATCGGTGTGGCAGAAACACAACAGAAAAGGTAAATAATACTGACATGCATCAAATTCATGTTTAACTTATTAGTCAGCGTACATACGCTGGCGTTGCACAATGTTGTGTGAGCTAAACAAGCTTATGTTCCCGCACCACATAGACAGACATTGTTTGTTACCGAGCCTGCCCTCGTCACGTACACGATATGACGAGTTCACGCAAGTGGAGATAGTATCAGCAGTGTTGGCTGTATTTTTATCTGCACAACACACTGTGTTGGGTGGCTTGTTTTGAATACAGCCGGTGGTCACGATAATGCAATAATACTCCAGGTGAACGTGAATGTTAGAGGGGTTAGACTACAGTCACACCGCCGGAAGTGTTTCGAAAGGCATATTAATATGTTGTAAAAACGAGCGATGTTGTAGGTAGGCGAGTGTACGAGATGCTTATCAAAGAGCTGGAGGTACGCCAGTTTGACCAAACTTGTTCATCGCATTGATAACCTAGTGTCAGTAGACTAACAGTGTGATATGGTATGAATATAGACAGTCATTACGACTTCTTATAACTATTACTATATGTGTTGATTACATCTAAATCTGCTTCATCGTTATATAGGACCTACCATAAACCAGTAAGCTTCATATGTGAAGCAAGGCGTTCACACATTGTGGTGAAAGAACTAAAAAAAATTCTGTGACTGTCAGCTCACAACTCCGTGGCTGAGTCATCGGTGCGAGCCGCCCGAGAGTTGTTACAGTTGGAACAACTTGCCCCAAAACAGTTGTAAAAATATGCGTAGCTAAAAAAACTAGTTGTAGTTGGTTAAAAGGTCATTGTTGTCCACACCTCGTTAATTTCGACTTTTTCACTCCCGATGTTTGGACAGTGTGGACTTCCAACCAACTACGTCAAATATAACTCCATAGGTGTGTTGTGTTTTTGTAAAACGACTCGGGAACAACATGCCCCTGTACACAACTAGAACCGGTCCCCACCCTACCATGTGACGTATTTCTGGTGTTAGCTATTGTGTGCACGAAGACAAACGTTCCGGGGCTTTCACTGCGCTCAAAATGTCGAAATCAATATATCGCTAGTATCCGCCACTCACCAAGCAACGTCACAATGTCGAGCATTCCAGCCATTCCAGAGTATCTACCACAGTTACAAAACGCCTACCGCTATCGGCTCTACTCGTCAACGTCATTAGAATGATTTCTTCATTGTTTGATATCGTATACAAGTTTTACTGCAGAATTACGATCGCTCATTGACATTATCGAATGTAAAGATCGCCTTTCGGCAGTGCACGAACACCAACTCGCCGAATACTCGCTGAATACTCTATATAAATACAGTCCGAAGTTATAAAATATATGATATCCAAATCTTAATGAACAAGAAATGCCTTTATGAAAAGGTTAGTGTTAGAACTGAATAACATAAAATAATTTATTATGTTTGGGATTAATTTTTATACAACTGCGTGAACTAAGGCAACCCGGAGTGATCGAAATTGCCAAAGTTTCGAAATAGCTGCAAGAGGGTTCGAGCCTCGGTCCTCTCGATTGAGGGACCGATGTTCTAACTACAATGCTACTGCGCCCCCATTAGAGCTGCGGTAGTTGAGGACAAACGCCCTAACCCCATAAATGCCTCTCCGCCGTCCCCAGTCACTATTACGAAATGTCATCTATATAATAAAATTATGTCAAGATAAAATTTTCATTTATGGAAAAGGCAACTTACGAAAGAACTCGGTTGTATTCAAGAAATTGGCTGAAATACGAAGATTAAATAAATCGTTGTGTCGAACCGCACTGCGAGTTACTAGTTACTGTCGATCTGTTCGGCAACATTTGTAGATTCTTCTTCAATCCTCTCCCGAATTATTAGTAATGTGAAACCCTCATAAATAACTCTTATTTCCTAGCAAATGACTCGATCCTTATGTCAGTTTGCGAAACGATCCTTGCATTTTTTTCCACTGTGCATTGATTGCCATGCACATACAAGTCGTGATAATTCTATTCGATGCTCCCATTTACTGGCAATCCCCGGCGAAACGATCTGACCCACACGGGTATATAATAATCTTTCAGTTCCGCCACCAGTTGCCTGTATTTCTAAACATTGCCTGTGTGTTCTCTCCTTGCCTGCACTCAACAATAGGCCAAAACATACGATAGTCCATTACTTCGTTTACTCTTTGAAACAGGTTGCAGGTGTCATATTCTGGTTCAAAGAAACATGCCATCATATCGCAGTGCATTCATACATAGGTGGCCGGGGTACGATTGTTTCTCTTTGTAAGCAAATTAGTCTACTCACTCACTCACACACTCACTCACTCAGTCACTCACTCACGCACTCACTCGCTCGCTCACTCACTCACTCACTCACTCACTCACTCACTCACTCACTCACTCGCTCACCCCCTCGGGTCGACCGTATGGGAGCGCTTTGACAGAAAACAAAACTCCCATTTACTGGCAATCCGCGGCGAAACGATCCGACCCACACGGGTTTCTAATAATCTTTCAATTCCGCCACCAGTTGCCTGTATTTCTGAACATTGCCTGCACTCAACATGGGCACATGTCAGAGTCATTTACTCTTCGTGGCAGGTGTCAGGTGTCATATATATATATATATATATATATATATATATATATATATATATATATATATATATATATATATATATATATATATATATATATATATATATATATATCACCTGCGACCTGTCACACACACACAAAAACGCGCCATCATATCGCACTGCATTCATGCATGGGTGGCCGCGGTAAAATGTTGTCTGTTTGTAAGCAAATCAGTCCACTCACTCGCTTGTTCACTCACTCACTCACTCACTCACTCAGAAACAAACAAAACTACCTAGCCCCAACAAATCTGGAAACTTCTTGATATTCACAGCCATATTTTCATATCCACATGTTGGGGAATCTTAGGCAAAATCATTGACAATGTCTACAAATACACCCACATATAACAGTGCCAAAGTACCGCTAAACACCCTTCAGCCAATTATTTTGGTTAAAATGCACCTATTCACTACCAAGAACTTCTACTATCAAGACATTAATAATGAATATGCGCTTTTCTCACATTATATAAATTTATCCAATTTGATATTGACTGTATACTCCGCCACTCAATCGTGCGACCGGAGTTTGACCCCTATATGACTTATCTACGGACATGGAACCCACCGCTAAGGACATCACTACAACTCCAGTAACCACGTCATTACAATATCCATACGATTGCCTATGGCGTGAATTGGGTCCTAAAAATGCAATCTGAACTTCGTACAGTGAAGGCTAGAAGATGAGCGAGCTCTTATGATTATTTATCATCGGCCTTTCCGTCTGTATTTTTTAGTTATAGAATGTTGAAAATATTCGAGATTCCTACTCTTGTACGAGTGGTGTGAATAGTATAATTAGTAAACTCAGTATCGAAAGTTTTGAAAGAAACGCCGTGTCGGCCCACCCATGGAGGTCTGAGAAATAACTGAGGCAGGTGGAAAAATCAGTGTCACTGAAAGGTTGGATACATACTCAGGAAGTTTGACTATGAAGAACATTCCTTAGTCTTGCACACAACTGTCCCGCTAGATGCAAAGTCGGTCATATAGAGCAATCCGAAAACGTCTTCAAGAAATCCTGTGTGGCTGAGTTAGGAACTCGAAGACACTAACTTATTCGGTCAACAGCGCGCCCACCTTCACTATGTTTAATGTTCACTCATTTGTTATCACTTATCACAAATGTTATGCAGCATTTGATGACATGCTGAAATTGTGTGTGCCAGACTTGGATCAACAAATACTAGTATTGGAATATGTGTGTATTTGAGTACTGTTTACAACGTCAATCAGTATTCGTATTAGAATACTTTAAGATTTGTGCCCAGCATAAACATTCGAATACATTTTTATCAGTTATTCGTATTCGAATGCTTTCTAAAAAAATTCGTGTGAATATTCTACGAATAGCACGCAGACCAACCGACTAACTCTTTTGTGATACATAATACTAATCATTGTTGTGTGTATGTGTATATTAATTTACATTTAATATGTTATTATTCACGTAGGCAGATCACTCTTCCTCTTTATCTAATTACTGTTAACTTGTGCCGCTTGGCTGAATCATAAATTATTTGTAAGTTCTGCTGATTAGCAGGAATCGTGTTTTCCCATGAGCACCCACACCGACCGCCTATATAGCCGCGGGCGTAGCACGCCCTGCTTCACGTTTTCCGCCCACCCACCCTGCCTTTGTGGGTGGGACATGGATACTGTAGTCTTAGGCCGTGTTCACATACAACGTTAATCCGCATTAGGATGCGGATCCCAATTCAGGTAGCGCAATGTGAACACCCTTAATCCGCATTAAGCTACCCGAATTCTAATGCGAGAAAACAGGTGAATTAAGATGTGGATTAGCCAAAGTGAACGCTCCGTTTGCCTTGATTCGGCGATGGCGGCGCTGCTGCATGACAGAGGGCCGTAGTCTCGCGAGACCGTATGTGACTCGATATCTCAAAATCATGTCAGGTTCGCGGCTAATAAGCACACGAGCTATTACAGTCAAAAGGACAACTATCGGAAAAATAACTTCGAGCTGGTAACCCGCCATATTGACAAGTTGACTTCCGCTCTCGCGAGACCACTGTATGAGTGCACATGACCCGCCCTCTGGTGCACTAAATCGGTTGGCGGTTTAATGCGGCTTAACTCGGTGTATGTGAACAGAGCCGAATTAGTTGATCCGCATCGTAATTCGGCTGAAAATTAGATGTGAACACGGCCTTAGTTTAGATAGTGTTTTAGCATTTGTCACCACTAGATCTTGTACAAAGGGAGACCTTTTCATTTGTATTTAATTGTATGTGTTTATTGAACTCATGATGTTCTTGCATTAAATGATCTACGAGTTCACCCAAACCATGTCTTGTTTTGTACTTATAATTATACCCTGTACGCAAGCCGTTTTATGCATATCAGCATAACGAAAAAACACGTTCAGCACAATCTATATTACAACAGTACTTACAGAACAGTACATCTAAAATCGTATTTTCTAACTTAATTGATTCTACATGGTATAACTGCGGTTGCACAATATTATAAAACTACAGAGTGGTCTACACAGCTGTTCGCTTGCCTGCTCTACAACTTTGAGACGTAAACGCTCTATCGATAGCACGTTGTGTGGCTACCACAGGTCCATCTGCGGCCCTGCGGTTCATTCTTGGGATCAAGTGGCCAGACCGCGTGACGAATAACGAGGTGTTGCGGTGTGTCAGTAGGTCGAGAGTCGAGGTCATACAAATGCACAGGGGTTCCCAAAGACCGGCCACGTGATAAGGATAGACGACGATCGGCTGCCGAAGGCGGTCACGCATGGAGAGCCCACGCAGGCCAACCGTAACGTCGGAAGACCGCGACTACGCTACCCCCACTGCACGAAGCGGCACCTTAGCACCACCACTCTCACTCGGGCCGCTTAGACTCGTATTGACCTCGCATCGCACTAACGGACATGAGCCAGACGGCATCCGTCCAACAAATGACAACAACGGACTGACCAAACGGAACTAAACTAATTAAAGTAAACGACAGGGGATCAAAGGCATACTCGACGGACGGGCTGACGACAACACATGCTCACGATGCCATATTATATTATATTTGGTTAGGTCCTGTGCAATTCTTCCTTATTGGTCTGTTGTTTTGTTTGCCATATATATATATATATATGTATATATATATATATATATATATATATATATATATATATATATATATATATATATATATATATATATATATATATATATATATATATATTCATTCGTATTCACTTACATTCGTTATGATGCACATTCATTAATTAACAATGAGTCATACAAGATGGTGAAGATCTGAGATCATTCAACATATTGAATTGAATACCAATTTACAACTTACAAATGTACATGCTAGATAACCGTGGCTGATTCCGTGGGCATGGACGGGCATGGACGGGCATGGACGGGCATGGACGGGCATGCCCAGGTTTGCACCAGAATATCCCATTTCAAACACAGTCAACTTAAATACGGGCACATTCTCAGGAGCCCCTAGCATGGGGGCTGCGACCCTTTAGTCAAGATCCTAGATCCGCCGCCCCCCCCGGGAAGATGATTTTATTCATAGATTAATGTTAGCTATAATTACAGTTAGTGGTCCTGAAATGAAACCACAGCTCTTGTTCTGAATATACCCACAATTACCCAAATGCTTTGTGAGCATCAACGTGTTTTGGCGCACAAAACACACCCACAAAATGGTGTGAAAATGTGTGCCCCCCCCTCCCCGCAGCACTGTTAGTGATTTACGTTGTGTAAGCTAACTAACACGAATGCTGGACACTCAGTTTTACAAAGTCACCGACTGGTACCTTTTATTCAGCAATCACCAGTCTAGATTTAAGTTACCATTCTTACAGCACGTCTACTGTGTTGAAAAGACGAAATAAACTCTCTAAATGTTTGATATACATATATCACTATGTTCTATTACTATAAGAAGATAAACTTTTACTTTTGATAGCTGCAGACTGTGGGTACTCCATATATATATTTATGTTAGTACAGTAATCAGATAAAGCAGTAGGTCACTCGGAGACGTAGCTGCCTTCCCAGGTTCAAAACAACACAAACCTTTATAGTTATGATCACAACTAAATAACCATATATATATATATATATATATATATATATATATATATTACTACTCACATTACGATTCTTCACTTATACGTTCTGTATGGCGCCGTATGACTGTTCCGGTTCCCTTGTGCGTCCACGGGTAGCTTGACAGGTGGCGTCTGCTTCGTCAGATCAGGTCACATGACATAATTTAACAAGCCATGGGCAGTCACGCGTGTTGAAAAAGCTGGCCCGTATGTCTTGGCTGTGCGATCACGGTTCTTGCACACAACGCAAACCAAATTGCCCGCGGCTGAGCACTCAATCCTACTATAAATTCTCCAGGAAAGCCCGTACATTTCGGGCCAACGCAAGGGTTCGTGGACTTGTGCACATGCGTCGAGGATAAGTTATGTTAAAATAAAATTTAGGTATATATTTTTTTCTTCATTTGTTTACAATCCCAGTCATCAAATCATTTTGTTAAGTTGCGCCGGCGATATCAACACACCTCTCGAGTTTTGTTGCGTTGTGGACCAACGTACATTGCACGACTGATCCATTTTAAGTGAAATAAAGACATGATTCACAACAAAAGCTTAACAATGTACGCCTAGTATATTACCCGGCCTGTACGAAATGATTTTTAACCTAGTTGAGTTATCCATCCTTTCACGGGAGAAAAGGCAGCCACTACAAGAAATAACAACGTTCTGCAGTACCTATTCACGTCTAGATACTACAATGCAAATTGTAATGACGGATCCAACTTCGTGACACAAAATTCACATGAACGTTTGCCGTAGATCACGTAATACTATTTGTTTTTTTTATGATTTAGGAATGTTTTTTTATGATTTAGGAATGTAGGATTTGGTATATGGAAAGTTTTCCCTGCATGTGTTTATGGCTACTCGGAGCCACGCTCCACATAATGTCCGTCACTCAACAGAGTTTTGAGATTCCTTGGTACATGTGACTGGTTTTAATGATTGTTGAGGTGAATATGTGTGGTGAATGCAAACTACAACTACATGCGAGAAGATATATATATATATATATATATATATATATATATATATATATATATATATATATATATATATATATATATATATATATATATATGTATATATATATATATATATATATATATATATATATATATATATATATATATATGTATATATCTATATATATATATATATATATATATATATATATACATATAGATATATATATATATATATACATACATACATACATACATACATACATATATATATATATATATACATGTAAATGGTGTTCGATAAGTTTTATTAGCCAGCGTATAATTTGCCCGTTGTTGTGAAAGCTAAACTAGTTTGTGTCCCTGCATTACTTAAACAAACATTGTTGCCCAGTCTGACCTCGTACAGTACACGACACGATGAACTCGTGCATGACGAGATAATATCAACAGAGTACGTAAGGGCTGTATTATTGTCTGCACTGCGCATTGTGCAAGAAGGACTGTTATGAATACAGTCGACAGTCGTGATAAGACTCCAAGTGAACGTGACTGCTATGTTTCGGAACATCATGATGGTCACAATGTAATTATGGCATAGATTTATATAAACAACCATGACGATGTATTCTTACAACTGTGTGTAGACTATAGGCCTACATGTGTTGGTTACATCTTATTACGCGTGTCGAACTGTAACACACACCCGCCAAGCAACAGCACAATATTGAGCATGTCAGCCAGGCTGTGTACCCCCGTTTCAAAACGTATGCCTCTAGCTATTTTCACCAGCGTCAAATGATATCTAAGCCCCTACATTGATTGATATCGCATGAATGTTAATTGCACTATTTCAATAGCCCGTCGTTATCAAACAAAAATATCGCCAGCGGCACCGCACGAACGCCGATTCAGCGGTCGGCAGATTGGGAAACATACTTGTGAACGGTGTGTGTGTGCGCGCGCGCGTGCGTGCGTGTGTGCGTGTGTGTATAAATAAAATGTCTGACTAAGTAAGACGAGAAGTAATAATATTATACATTAGAGCTGATTGACACACAATTTCAATTATCATTTGGATGGTTTGACATGATTTTGTATTTACATTCTTTTGGAAAGCCAGATCGCTTACGTTCCCTGGCAAACCTATTCATTCAGACACAAATTGTGCACTGCAGAAATGCGCTCGAATGGGACGTAGTAGCGTAGTGCTTAAAACGTCGGCCACTTAGTCGAGAGGAATTCTCTTGCTGCAGTTTCAAGACTGCAGCAAGATAATTCTTCCAGTTCTCTCAGCTGCATAAATGCATCGATAGCGTTTTGTCTGATTGTAAAACTAACAAACTAACAAGCTATAACTACCTCATTCACTCACCCATCGCCCATCCACCAACTCACTTTTCACTTCCTCACTGACTGACTCACCCACTCGTCAAACCACCCTCCCACGGCCAATCGTATTGACATACTAAGGAAGTTTAGTTAAAATGTTTGTCCATACATGTACAACCATGTATCGTTGCGGCAAATTTCCGCTGAACACCCTTCCGCCAATTATGTTGTTAGAAATGTACACTTTCACTACCAGTACAATCCTCGTGAGTCAGTTATGGGGTGCTGAGTACCCATGGCAGATCGACCTATGCAAATGTGTATTTGTCAGTTGCTGTGTTAGCCAATGGTAATTATAACGAACTATAAAATTAAGTAGGTTTTAATTTCCGAAAAATTAATTTGAAATAAGACGAGCCAAAAAATCGAACCGAGGAGGGACCTTTAACTGTTTGAGAACAACGTGACACGTTTCGTACCGTATTTTAATACTCCACTAGAGCATACGTAATGGAATATCTGCCTATTTTTTAATTTTTTAATGCATCCACCCTCACCACCAGGGACTGACTACACCTGTACCGCTGACAGATTGACCTGTTGAAATGTGGAATTTTCAGTTGCTGTATTATCTGACATTAATAAGTCGTATTGTTCATAAATACAACTTTATTAGAGCCGGTATCCACACTTTTCGCGTGATAACTGACAAATCCACGTTTCAACACGTCGATCTGCCACTGGTACTGCTACCACCCCTGGTTAACAAGGATGAATGCTGCCCACGATGGCAAGTTCTGCCGCCTGGTGTACTGTTGGGAAACTGAACACCACTTTTCATTGTTTGTAGCTGCCCATGGTCTCACGCATGTTTCTGGATACAACTTGGCTGCCAACTGTCAAACATGGCGGCTTTCCAAACAGCACACGCTTAATGCAAAACCAAATCAACCCACAAACGACCATTAGGTGGTTGTACTAAACTAAAATTAATTACAAAATAATTTTACTGAATTCACAATCGACTATTCGTGACAGTACAAATGCTGGAGAAATATATCGTATGCCTCCCTCTACCACCCTGTAATTGACAAATATAAATTGCCAGACCATTTGGTCGGCAGATGGCGCCACGTATCCATGAATGTACATTTATACTGGCTAGTTGTTGCGATTTATATATAATATAAGAAAGAAGGAAGCATGCGTGGCTTCCAAGGTTACATTTTCTATAAAGTAGCTACCGAATTCATAAAATGGCCCTTTCATCTCCAGCATGAGAATTTCATTCCTCCTAATTCTTTACCGTCTTGGCACATGTTAAGGTGGGCTGGATACGGGGAGTGAAAAGCAGACGTCGGACACCGGTGCAATTCGCAGCGCTATTTCGCCCGCAGCAGTACCATAAAGCACTAGTTGCTAATAATATTATGTCCTGTGTGATGTGGTGGTGTGGTGGAATAAATGTGATGTAAATAAAATTAGGTAAAAATTACATACAGAGTTGTAGTAATTAATAATAATGGGCCCCAGAAGTAAGTGATTGGTGTCATGCAGGGGTCTCAACCTTCCACCTGTTTTTGGGGCACCCTCCACCCAATATGAGAGGGAGTGGCATGCGTCTCAACTTTCCACATCCCACCTGTTTTGAGGGCTGTATAATCTCCCATCTCCCATACAGTTTGTTGAGGGTCCATCTCAGACCTATTTTTAAGGTAAATTTCCTATCTCCCACCAATTTTAGGACAACCCTCCCATCTCCCGGGCACACCTCTCCCCACCATCCTCAGAAGTAAAGGATTACTGCCAGTAGTAGGGTACTTGCCACGGGCATGGCCATTGCCATAGCATGGGCAAGGCCATGCCCGTGGCAAGTACCCTACTACTACAGGTCGTAGGGAGACAGGACGTAAGGAGACGGGAAGGAAAGGAACGGGAGGGAAGACAACCGGAGCGAAGGAGAGGGGAGTAGGGGAGACAGGAGGGAAGGAGAAGGGAGTGGGGGAGACAGGAGGGAAGGAGAAGGGAGTGGGGGAGACGGGAGGGAAAACAACCGGAGTGAAGGAGAGGGAAGTGGGAGAGACAAGAGCAAAGGAGTGGGAAGTGGGGGAGACAGGAGCGAAGGAGACAGGAGGGAAGGGGTCAGGACAGAATGTGATGGAGGGATCGAACGGAAGAGTTATTCTGCAGCAGTGATAGAGGTGGTGAGGAAGAGAGCGAGGGTGTTTGTGGGGGATTCGATAGTTAGGAAGACCGACAGAGTGTTAAACAAGGGAGATGATGTGGTGGTCTGCTTGCCTGGAGCCAAAATAGAGGCGATAACTGAGAGGGTAAAAAACATTGTAGGCTCTGGTAAGGGTGGATCTGTTTTAGTACACGTAGGGACAAATAACGTAGAGAGGGAGGGTACAACTGCCATAGTTAGGAAATATAGGCAGTTGGTCAGAACACTAAAACAGACGCGGGTTGAGCAGGTAATACTGTCAGGGATTTTACCTGTAATGGGCAGGAGGGGTCACAAATATCGAAATTGTCGGGGGATGGCAATTAACATGTTAGTCCAGAAGTTATGTAGGGAAGAGGAAGTTGGATTTGTGGATTTATGGGGAAGTTTTGTTGGGAGGGCTGATACGTACATGAAGGATGGGCTTCATTTAAGTGGAAAGGGGGCGGCAGTATTCGCGGACAAACTTTCAGCAGCAGTAGATAGTGACTTGGGTACAATGACAAATATTTTTGGAAGTAAACATTCTTTAAACTAGAAGTGCAGGGGGGTTACCTAGAGGTGTCTCAAGCAGAACAAGAGGCCACTAGCACAGATAAACCAATATCAAATCATCCGAAAAACATCTCTGAAAAAGGTTATAGATGCGTATGTTTAAATGCAAGGAGCATAGTAAATAAGAAAAACGAATTAAACATTATGGTAGAAGATATTGACCCTCACATAATTGGTATAACTGAATCATGGGCCAACATAGATATAACAGATGCTGAATTAGGACCGACAGGATATGTAATGTTTAGGAAAGATCGAATAGGAAGAAGGGGCGGGGGAGTTATTTTATATGTTAAAGAATCTATTCAGGCTTATGAAATAAAACTAGAAAGGGAAGCAGATTGCGATGAAGCTGTTTGGTGCAAAATTGTTTCAGGAAATTCAAAATTAACTGTTGGATTAGTTTACCGAAGTCCAAACATAAACGAAGAGGACAACACAAAAATAAAAAACGCTATAAAGGAAGTTAGTAAAGGGGAATGTATCATAATGGGAGATTTTAACCATGGACACATACAATGGAATTCTCTAGAGAGCACAGGGATTGAGGACCAACAATTTATATTTTTAATCCAGGATAGCTTTCTTACTCGGCACGTACTAGAACCAACCAGGGGAGAAAATGTATTAGATATAGTTTTGTCATCACAAAAAGAATTAGTGGACAATGTAAAAATATTTGAACCATTGGGTAATAGTGACCATAATCAAATACATTTTGACATCAATGTAAAATCAGAAAGTAAAAATAAGAAAACGTACAAGAGAAACTTCCACAAAGGTAACTACAAAGATATGAGAAAATACTTAGCAAAGCTAGATTGGAATAACATGCTGATGAATAAGACCGCAATTGAATGTTGGAATATTCTAAAATATGAAATTGAGAGTATCATCGATAAATTTGTTCCCTTCCAAAAACAAGGAAAACGGTGTAGAAAGAAACACTTGTCAAAAGAGGCTATTAGAAAAATAATGCTAAAACAAACTATGTGGAGGGTTTATAGGCGTACCAGAAAGGACGAAGACTATGCAAAATACAAAGAGGCACTTAATGCAGCTACAACTGAAATCAGACAATCTAAAAGAAGCTATGAGCAAAAACTAGCATGTAACATAAAAAATGACAGCAAGAGTTTTTATGCATATGTCAGGAGTAAACAAAACGTACAAGACAAGGTTGGACCTCTAGAAGACAATGCTGGAAATATAATATCACAGGGGTTTTTAATGGCGGAAGACCTAAATGGTTACTTCAGTTCAGTGTTTACCAAAGAAGATATTAGTTCATTACCAGTTGCTGATGCTAAATTTCAGAGGGCTAAATCTGACTATTTAGGTCCGTTAGTTGTAACTCCAGAATTGGTAGCTAAGAAAATAAAGGCAATGAAGGATAACAAATCACCGGGAGTGGATGGGATTCCTCCAAAATTACTAACGGAAACAGTAGAACAAATCAGTATACCACTTGCAAGAGTATTCAACTTGTCATTAAAAGAGGGAGTTGTTCCGTTTGAATGGAAAGAAGCAAACATCATACCATTATTTAAAAAGGGTTCGAGAAATAAGTCAGAGAATTACAGACCAGTGAGTTTAACGTCAGTGATTTGTAAATTATTAGAAAGGTTAATTAAAGACCATATGGTGGACTTCCTCGTTAAGCATAAATTATTAAATTCATCTCAACATGGATTCCTTAAAGCGAGGTCATGCTTAACAAATATGTTGTTTTTTGGAAGAAATCACTAAGTGGATAGACGTGGGATCGCCAGTAGATATTATCTACTTAGATTTTCAGAAAGCTTTTGACAAAGTGCCACATCAAAGATTACTACTTAAATTAAAAGCCCATGGTATCGGGGATAGCATAACTGACTGGATAGAACAATGGCTGACTGACAGAAGACAACGAGTTGTAGTAGATGGAGAAGTTTCAAATTGGAAATCGGTTTTGAGTGGGGTACCTCAAGGATCAGTATTAGGACCTATATTATTCTTAATTTATATCAATGACTTGGACGACAGTATAACAAGTAACGTACTGAAATTTGCGGATGACACAAAACTGTTTAGAAAGGTTAATACTGATGGTGATAAACAACATTTACAAAACGATCTAGACAGTTTAGTGAAATGATCTGAGAAATGGCAGATGTTGTTCAATTTTGGGAAATGTAAATGCCTACATACAGGACATAGGAACTTGAATGTAAACTATAAAATGGGAGATACTGTTCTGGGTACTACTGTAAAAGAAAAGGACTTAGGAGTTACAATAAGCGCTGATATGAAAGTTTCAGAGCAGTGTGGTATTGCAGCTTCAAAGGGTAATCAAATTCTTGGATTGATTAGAAGAAACATAACATACAAGGGAAAAAAGTTAATTATACCTCTTTATAAAGCAATAGTTAGACCTCATTTAGAATACTGTATACAAACATGGAGACCATATCGTAAGAAGGATATAGATACGCTTGAACGCATACAAAGGAGAGCAACTAAAATTATTCCAGAACTGAGAGACCTTAGTTATGAAGAACGCTTGAAAGAATGTGGTTTAAAAACTCTAGAGACAAGGAGGTTAAGAGGAGATCAGATTGAAGTTTTTAAGATATTGAATGGGTATGAAAATATTGATAGAAATATGTTTTTCTCACTCAAGAAGGATAGCAGAACTAGAGGACGAGGTAAAATTAGTAAAGGATCAATGTAGATTGGACATCAGGAAGCACTCGTTCTCAAAGAGGACAATAAATGAATGGAACAAATTGTCTACAGATTGTGTAACTGCTAGCAGCGTGAATATGTTTAAAAACAAGGTTGACACATATCTCAGGAGGGCGGGCTATAAGTAGATGAACATTGTTGGACTCTCGATAAGCCAATGGCTTCCTTGTCCACTTGCCATCTGGGCCTTTGGCTTGGATGGCAAATCTTGTTACTGCCACTGCCCTGGCCTGGGCCGGTGCTATCGTACGAGCCGATGTCAATGAGGACCAGATTTCCGTATAATCGGGTTAAAACAATGGTTTTCTTTGAGTTATTTTTAATCCTTTCGCTTTTACATCTCTGTGCGCAGTGGTTCATTACACCACCACGGCTAGACAAGATTACGTATTGCCAAGTTTGCTCAATTTGCCGCTATTCTGTCGTCGGCGGATAAACAAGTCTGTAGTCCACGAAATTGCGCATGCGCAACGTACCGGAAGAGGAAACTCCAACATCCGGGAACTTCGACCTTCATTTTCCCCACGATGAAAATTTAGAAGTCTGTGCAGTTCGGGGGTTCAGTAAGCCTCCGTAATCAACAAATGTAAACACTAATAACCGTATTATGCAGTGCCGTAGCAAATTAGATCCGCAAACTATCCAATACCGCCAGCGAACTACTTCGACAACTTTGCGGTGAGTCAGAAATAACTTCGGAATACTTGCTCGGTGTGAAATCTGAAGACGGATTCAGCCGCGACAAAGTTATCTGTTTTGATCGTAATGGACTGCTGTCACCCACTGGCGAACAACTGGTTCCAACATTAGGTGGACGTGGATAACATAGCAGGCCGTGCAAGATGTCTTCACCAGGGAGTAGCGGCAGGCGAAGGGTCGCCACGCGACAGTATTCGGCAGAAGACCAAGCCCTTGATCAAATCGCAAAAGAGGTGAGTAAGCAGTCATCACCCTCCCCCATCACTGCCAGTGGTGATCGATTTATTTATGCTCGACTTGTGGGTCCATACAATTAAACATGACATTTTGAACTCCGTCCTCAGTTGATTTAGCCTATCGCAAATCAAGTTTGGTGATGTTCAAATCTGTAGTGTGTGAATAGTCTAAGTAATACGAAGTGGTTAGCGTTCCGTACCCATAAGCACATAAGCACAACAATTGGTCTGGCACTCTTTCTGCTTTGTAAGTGCAGTAAGCGTGTACATATAATGAACACAACATATAATGAGCGCATGCAGATGTTCAACAAATCATTAACAAACCAGGTGCTGAACACCGAAATATTATCTGATACACTCAAATTTGATGAAGTAATGATTCATAATTATTTGAAAAGCATAGCTAGGTCTCTTCTGTTTTTCCAACGATCTGAAAAAGTATTAGAGACATCTTTTGTTTAGGCAGGCAGTTACATCTTCATACTTCCCACCTGCTGCTGTTTCAAAACTTGGCCAATTTCGTCATGCATGGTGCAATATAGATAAAGTCACCAGATAGAACATTTATACAACTGCATTTATAAGCAATTTGATTGTACAATCATTTATATATGTAAATGACAATTGTTCAGCCATTCAACACAGCATGTTTTAGGTTATGAACAACATGATTGTTAAAATTTATGCTAGCACAAATATGGAACTGAATTTAAAAGCAATCCTTCTTTAATATTAACAATAACAGTGACAAATTAACACTAATTTGACATTTGCACTGATTTCTCTGAACTATGTCTTGCAATGACAGCTACAAATGTTGTGATTGCAGTACTCACATAATATTGATTTGTGTAAGTGTAACATGGTGACAATCACAAATCTATTTGTCTTGAGTTTTGAAGAAAACGTACCACATTCTACTTCAGTTATTGATTGTACTAATTAATGATGTTATCTTAACATCTCATATTATATTTATAATTAATTTTATATCTGAGTGAACTGGAGCACCATGTGGCTTGACATAAAGCTTTGAATTACCTACACTTATATAAGTATTGCCAGGGCAGTACAATGTGTTGTAAAATAAATAGTGGTGGACTTATGCTAGCTATAAATGTAAGTACTTTGTTTGTGGTTTGCTGTAATATGAAAAAAAAATGTCAATAGACATATGCCTTGTTCACTCAATAAATTCCTGATGGTATATATTAGCAATTTATCAATCAACACTATCCTACATTAATCAGCTGTAGATATTAATGCCTGGATATACAGTTACGTTGGGTGTAAATAGGCATTTTGATTTGTCCAAATGAACATATAGTGGAACCTCACTATTACAGTCCCCGTCGAGACTAGATCAAAGTGACCTGAATAGCAAGGTGACCCTATTAGCGGGACTTAATGTCCTATACTTTGTTGTTGTGGAAAAATTGTGGCTGTCCCAGGGTGACCACAATGGAGAGGTTGTTGTATTACTGAGGTGATTGTAAAGCGGTGTTTGACTATACTTTGTGTTAATTTGTAATGGAAGAAACATACATTTTCAAGCTAGAGCAATTCCAGTATATATAGTAAGCACCATATTAGTTAATGGATTTGTCATAATGTCAGGTGACTTCATAAGATGAGAATGTTATTAATGAGCACTACATTAATTTTGTGCATAATCAACATAGTAATGTTTACACTTCCAATCACCAAATTTAGGTGATTCAGAGACTGTTTGTATTATTTTTAAAAAAAAATATTTAAAGCAGAGCTGTAGTTGTATTAACTTACTTTTGAGTGCCAAATAAACGTCCCTATACGCGTATTTATTTGATTCCACCCTATATGCACCTTATTTGGCACTATACTATTATTAAATTTTAACATTTGTGCCAGCCTATATTCTCCAATAATCGTGGCAAATTATGCAGGGTATAATTTTTAGGAGAGCAATCGTTCTCACTCCCTATTGCTAGCACTAGTTGTGAATTTAGTGGGATCCTGAGGATCCTAGATTTTGATCCCGAAGCGTTAGACTATTAAATCTCCATGATTAGAAGATTTGGTCAGAATCTTTAGTTCTCTGGAGCTCGGCATGGTATATTATTAGTTAAAATGCCATTATTACTGTGTAAACCGACCGTAAATGGCCGTCGTGCGCAGCGCCTCAAACCAGTCGTAACAGGCTGGCAGCGGTTTCCCCTGAAACAGGCTTGTAGTTTCAATTCAATAAAACTTTAATGTCCATTTAAAAACGGAAATTTTCCAGGTTTTCCGCAGATATAAAATGCGGTTACTATATCTGCTGTGACGCGAATATGCACAAAGTTTATGCATATTCGCAGAAAAAAACCTAAATACACAGTAATCTGCATAGTTTTTTTAGGTGATGCCTTGGCTTGGGCTTGGCTTCACGTTGAGTAAAAAAAATTGCTTCGCCACTAAAGAAGACAAATATACTAGTGACTTTTTCGCACTGTACTATTATTTGTTTTTAACAATTTGCCCCCTATATTGTTATTCGGCAGTATACTATTATTAAATTTATTTTTTGGCACTCAAGAGTATAATGTTTTGTAGACTATCAATGATGCAACAGTTCCCTCTTGACAATAAACAGGATACTAACAGGGCTGTCAACATTGGTTCTGGTTGAACATCCCATGTTGCTGTGCAGAGTTGGCCTGAGGCAGATAGCAGAATTTAGCACCCAACTGTCATCTATTCTTAAACAGCCAACATCCCATGATAGCAGCAATCAAATGTAATTTCCCTGTAAGACCTGTCTGCAAACCTATCAGTCACCTGAACTGATAGCAAAGGGAGCTTCATAACTATTGAGACTAAGTATTTATAGTACAGAGACTCAGACAGACACTATTATTACGTAGATGTTGCTTTTGAAATGACAGACAGCTTTTCTGCTTGGGCTGCATGCCCAGTGGACAGCTAGCCATAAATACATCCAACCTACCAGCCACATATATTTCTACTGACTCCACAGACTTGTATCATTAACCAGGGTGTAGTTTGTAAGGTGATACCCATCTGCCATAGTAGGTCATTCTCTTAGCACCAGTTTCTTTGATGAAGTTGTTGAGTGGTTTGTCCAATTATGCTAGGTCAAAGTGATTTTACAGATCGCATAAAACTATGATGTTTGAAGTTTATTTCTGAAATCAAACAATGTGAAAGAGTTGTAGTAAAGTTGTAATTATAATTGTTGACAGCTATTTGTCTTGTATTATAAGCAATTACATAACAATTGCAAATTAAATTGGCTTCTAAAACAAATAGGTCCATGACTTATGCAACTGGGAATTCAGTTTTGTGGTAACTTTGACTTGATTTAAATGCATAGGCCATATCGACCCTCTTGGAAGTTATAGTAATCACCACTATATATGGAATTAATTCTCACTAGGTGGCATTGCTTTTTAATACATGGCAATTTATGTAGACTGCATCAAAATTCCAATGAAAACATAACGAGCAACAAACTGGTCATGTTCCAACAGACCAGGGAAAACCAGCTAATTTTGTGTGATTATATTTATAATATACTTATTCTAAATTTTCTCTGTAATACCCGGTACTGCTGCACAATAAACCAAAGCTTTTATTTAGGAACATATTTAACATGGAAGATATTGTACATACTTTCCTTGTCGTGTCGATAAAAATTCCACAAGTGTAACTGCAAGTATTAACATTTTCTTATCTTAGATTGTCCGTGTTAATCCTTCAAATGAATATCTTGGCTGAATATTTTCTAGGATATCAATAGACGCTTTCAGAAATGCAGTTGCCATGTTTTAAAACTTAACAGCCGCCAATGAAACGTCATATTTCCCAGCTTTGGTGCATGTGTAACTATAATTACGTTGTATATAAAGATGTATGTCAGCATACTGAGTCAATGTTTTTATTGGGAAAATAAAACTAAAGACAGCTCCACCTATTGGAGTGAGTCGGCTGAAACATTTGGAACCAATACCAACAGTTTCCTGAGAGGTAATCACTGTGTCAAATATCACATTCCAAGAAACCATCAACCCATTCAAGGAAAAATTTATATTCTATTTCTGGTGAAGAAAATAGTTTAGTATTCAGTTGCGGCTTCAACATGAAGTAGTTTGTGTATTTTTTGCTCGGAACCCTGTACATAGGTAGACAGAAACTCATCTGTGGTGTGATGGGCATGGCTCTGTCAGGTCTCAGTCTGCCAGCTGCCGTAGCTTGTATCAGCCTCAAAACATGACCCTTTCTTGTTCGTCAGAACCTCAAGCTTCCTGCTGAGTGCGTCTCAACTGGAGATTTAATATCAGAAAACATCGTTGTTGCATGCTGGTTGTTTTGGCAGTTACTGATGAGCCGCAGCTGCAAGTATAAAAGCCCAGGCCTAGTCGAATGTACCTGTGTGGTGTGGTTATTTACAGCTTGGAAACACAAACGGTGCACTCTAAGATCAGGGATGGATTCGATTAAAAATCTCAGTGATAATTACAGGGAATTTATACTGGTTTCTGATAATGTTGCTGTGGAGATTGCCCCAAGGAAGATATGCTGTGTAAGATTTTTTTATCAGGGTAGCCACTGATGCCCTTGATGTAGTGAGCCTTTTGTCTACTGTTTTTTTTGCATGAACTTTTAAGTAGTCTTGGAGGATAGATCAGACAAAGGAAGCAACATCTGCTATGGTGTGGCACAAGTGATTGATTCTTTGTCTCAGCAAAATGCTGAAGTGATAAATTTTTCACCACTTTATTCCTTTGTAAAATTTGCAATATGTATTTTCATGCATGGGTTTATATGGCATAACAAAGTGTGTACAAAGCAGGACTACCTAAGTCAACTAAGGAAAACAATTTCTGAATATATGTACCATGTCTGATCTATTAAACGTACGTGCCCTAATTAGTGTTCGCCCTCTTTTTTATCAGCAGAATCCATAATTGTTGTTTGACTATTGTGGAACAACTGAAAAGTGTCACTATCTGGTGTTAAACAGTTGGCCCCACTTTTCAGTTGTTCTACACTAGTTACCAAATTACAACACTGGTGTTAACAGTTACCTTATTATCTAGAGAAACAAATATGCTTATAAGAACAGACATTTTTCCAATTTTTTTTCACGCATTCTGTACATTTGTTAGGTCGAATACAATACTTACTTCATTACAAATGCCAGTATGCTGTAGTAATAGACTACCTTCTATCAACCACTCAACATAATTAAATTAATCTGGCTGGAAATTATTCTGTTGTTTTGTAAAATCCGCTGTGCATAGTAAAAGTTCTTATAAATCATAACATTTATGAGTTCACGTTTTTTCTTTCTCTAACTAGACTGTGCCATTTTGTTTCTCAGAAGTTGATGGGTGTGCATTTGCTCCCCCCTTGTCGCTGTCATGACTCATGGTACAGCCACTCACTGCTGCTGTGTAGAACATGTCCTGTATGTTTTGTCATTTGTCAACCAATACCAGCACATTGCCTGCATTCATTCCTATTGAATGACTGATTTATCACTCCGTTTTGTTATTTCACAAATGTATTTCACTGTAGCTTTCTTCATCTTTTTATGTCTCTAGATTGAATTTTGCAGCATAAACAGACATGTGCGGATCCGGTGTTAGAGTAGGTGACTGACTTGAGGTAAACCATTTGATAATTGGATGTTGTACGTGTGGTTGAGCACCTTCAAATCTGTGGACATCAACACAAAACTTGGTTCGACTGTATGAAAAGCTACATCTTTGGGTTGTGTGATGTAACTAAGTTGCAACCGTCATGGCAAAGGATTATCAACTTGGCCTCTAGTCCTTGCCCAGTGTGTATTTATAAATGTATCTTTATAGGATGCTTGGTCTTACTGGGAGCCAGTGCATCAGGCCCTTAGCCGGGGACCCGTCTGCCCGTCTTGAAGTACAAGACGGGCACAACAAAATTGGGTACAATAAAAATAAAAGATGGTTTTTTCATTTTACAAGATGAGTTTTTTTCCGTAATAAAATTGTTTGAACTGTCTTAGTGACTCTTAGCGCACAGGATCGTGATTCAACAAATGTTGTCAGCGGCAGAATAGCGAATACCTTCGATCTATGAGTCTATATTTTTAACCTTGACATCGTTGAAAGTACTGATACTACGGTTGATCTCTATTTATTGTAATCGTGTACGTCATTGGTTGGAAAACGCGTTTCTATGGCCTTTCTCAATGCCTATCCATTGGTGCTCTCATTTGAAGAAACAATCCTGTGACCCGGATGTCGTGGTTGAGTTCAAAATGGCACCCGCCAAGTGATTGAAAAGATACGATAATGTCAACGTCAGAGTTCATGACATTCGATGCCATTTTCATAAACTTAAATAAAAGCAGCGGTCCTGTGATTGTCCCTGAACAGTCCGAGTCAGCATCCTTTGTTACGTTGGTGGAGATCCTTAATGTTGATGCGCCTGCCGCTAGTAGCAGAGACGCTACTGTACTGTCGCCCACCACTGGCACTCTGCAGTGGCCAAATGCGATCGCGGTAGACTTCGAAATTGAGTATGATTTGGGGTCCGATTCACATATATAACCGGTGTGTAGGCCCTACTATCGGCAGCAGTCTCGCTGTTCCTCAAATCAAACGGCAGGCAAACCACGAACGATTAGTAAATTCATTGTTTTTTGTCCAGTAGGCAATACTGAATCTGGGTGATTGCTCTTTTATCAAAAAAAGTAATGTTTCAATGTATTACTTTCAAAACAACTTGTATTACTGGGTGCTATATCTTCTATTTTTATTTGTTGTACTGCTTTTCTTTTAGTGTCAAGCATTTGATTCTGAGTGTGATTGTAATCATATTTGTTCATATTAGACATATTTGTTCATATTAGACATATTTGCATGAATAACTTAAAGTCTTAAGATGCTTCAAACATTACTTCCACGTTTATATATTTAAAATAAAGTTTCAAGTTACTGTTTCATCAACCTTCGTGTGTTGGCTCTTCTTTTATTAGCATAACAGTGCAGGTGATGACGCCAACCTTGCTGCGCAGCTGTAAGACTCGATTGGGCCAATAATGATTAAACCAGACTTGGACTGTCATCGAAAAAAAATTTATTCTACCAATAATGGTTGTCATTTGTTCAACTTGCATTTGGCTTGCCAGTACAAAAATCAAATGGGCCAATAATAGCTGTCGTTATATCAACCAGCATTGGCTAACCATTGACAAAACCCAATTGGGCCAATAATGACTCACAGAAGCCGTTCGTTCGCGTGTTTAAGGTTTTCTAGAATGTACAAGGCTGGCAACATTTTATTTCTGGCAAAGGGCCTGCAGTGCATTGGGCGTGGGTTGATGGCAATGATAGGAATTGCTACAGTTAAATTAATTATGATTAATTACAGTATTTTGCAGTATATCAAAATCAGAAGTGCAATCTGACAAAACTATGTTACATTTTTTCAAACGTATGCAAAAAATATCCAAATTCAGGAAAACACTTGCCATATGTAATAAAAAAAACTGTATGAACTTTTGGAATAAATAGTTAGTTTTGAACTGAAAGGTTACCATAATATATGATATAGATATAATAATTTTTTTTTCATTGGACCTTTGTGGGCGTGGTTCATGCAATGCTGCACCGCTCCAGTTGTCATCCCAACAACTGGATGATGCATGTGCATGCATGTAATTTTAATCATAATGAAAAGTAATTGTTTTGTGGTATTAGACCGAGGCATTCTCCATTCAACTATGCAAAAGTTACACAATTCGGTTGTGTGGTGCAATTTTTGTTGCCACAGACTTACATTACACAGGCCAATTTATATTTTTAATATTCCGAAAATCACCTATGTCAATACTTATTATTTGTTCAACCTGATGGACAAAATTGGGCAACTTCTGTCATTTTTATATCTACAAAATCAACGTACAAAATGCTCCCCATGAAATGGCGCCCCCAAACAATCATGTCTTCGTGCACAAGGGATCCTACAGTCGCTGGAACACGTGTAAGTTGACAGCTAGCCTCTAGACATGTTAATCTGGGCACAGCATAGGTCTCCTAGTCCTCAACTGTTGCCATACCCCTGTTCAAAAATAATTTTACAGGTACCAAGAATTGCCAAAAAGGGACACCATCTCACAATCACCAGCACAATATTCGTATGCCATGAACCCGGTAGTGAAACAGTGATCAGACACAACTAGTCCTGGCCCTCTGTGTATTTATAAATGTCTTAGTATAGGATGCTTGGTCTGGGGCTTTAGCTGACTGGTCAGGCAGTCAGCCAGGCCTGGTACTTCAGCCTCCATCTAGCCTCAGTCATCAGAGTAGCACAAGATGACTAATGACATGTGGTCTGTAGACTGATGACATGTGGTCTGTTGGAACATGGAGCACTATTAATTCTTTCATAGAATTAATAGTGCTCCATGCTCCAACAGACTCAGTCTACAGACCACATGTCATCAGTCATCTTGTGCTACTCTGATGACTGAGGCTGAATGGAGGCTGAAGTACCAGGCCTGGCTGACTGCCTGACCAGCCAGCCAAAGCCCCAGACCAAGCATCCTATAATAAGACATTTATAAATACACAGAGGGCCAGAACTAATTGTGTCTGATCACTGTTTCACTACCGGGTTCATGGCATACGAATATTGTGCCGGTGATTGTGAGACGGTGTCCCTTTTTGGCAATTCTTGGTACCTGTAAAATTATTTTTGAACAGGGATATGGCAACAGTTGAGGACTAGGAGACCAATGCTGTGCCCAGATTAACATTTCTAGAGGCTAGCTGTCAACTTACATGTGTGCCAGCGACTGTAGGATCCCTTGTGCACAAAGACACGATTGTTTGGGGGCGCCATTTCATGGGGAGCATTTTGTATGTTATATATATATATATATATATATATATATATATATATATATATATATATATATATATATATATATATATATATTAGGAACCACAACATACTAATTTTGTATATTACACGGGTCCTGATGTATCATTTTAGTGTATGTGTGTGCATGCGTATGTGTGAAAGAAATACTATTAGATACATCAAGAACCATACAACATACTAAATGAGTATGTCATGGTACTGGTGTGTGGGGGGAGTGGTGGAGTGGTTAGAACATCGGACTCTCAATCGAGAGAATCCAGGTTCGAATCCTCTTACTGCCGCTTTGAAGCTTGGGTAATTTTGTTTATTTTGTGTTGCCTCGGTTTACTCAGATGTGTAAATGAGTAGTTCGCTTTAGACAACGGTGGATCTGTGAAGGAACCGTGTTTGTGTAGTAATTAAACGGTGGCTGAATGTTTCTCAGAGTAGTCAAGTTGGTATTGGAATGAACAGGTCTGCCAGGGGGTAGTACGGTAGGTTGAGCTGTCCCAATGACTGGATACTGCACAATATATGAGAACAAACCTTTGCCTTTTACTGCCTAATGTTTGGTTCAGTTCACTGCAGTGCTGGACTGGCCAGTGGTCAAAACTCAGAAGGTCAACCGGGTTCATGCTACTTAACCCAGATATTGACTGGACGGGTGTGTTTGATTTGTGTATGTTTTGTCTCCAGGTGTGTTTGGTTGGCGTATGTGTGTAACTAGTATCATATACATACCTTTGTTTAAACGGACAGGTGTGTAGCCTAACTTAAACACCTGGCATTGCCATAAATATGCAGCTCATATCTTCCTATAGGATAAATCTGAAATAGTTGTGCAAACAATTTGAAGGATTTTTTTATTAGATTTTTTATTAGATTTAGAGATTGCCCTCTTAATGATGGTGACCTAAATACCCCAATATTCCTCAGTCCTAGCCACTTGCAGTAAGTTGATGTTAGATTTCTTATTAGTATTTTAGAGAGAGAAAACATATTTTTCAGGAATAGAATTTAGCCCAAAATTAGTGAGGGGGCCATATGTACCCCCACTTTCCAGAATCTAGGGGTCTGCCACTAAAAGTGACGGCCCAAATTTGTTTGCTTGAAAAAAGCCATAAAGTAAAAATTTATTGACTCGTTTATTTTTGTTTGTTTTGTCCCATTTAAAAATGTGTTCCCACCGCTCCAGCGAGTAACACCGATAGCCATGTGCTTAGCATGCCGAGGCAGAGTCCATCCATACAAACTTCTGGCAAAGACTAGGATTTCGAAACCAGTAATCGAATAGTTCCAACATTTCAAGAGTATCAGCCATTTCATCCTTGATCGAATAACTAATAACAAAAAATTATTATTGGACTCGTGGACATTAACATGGGCAGGGATTTATCAGCTCTCGTGCCAGTTTCAATGGCGGCTCACAAATGGGTTTGTTTACCTTACGAAGTCCGGAGTTTTTACTCGCATAAAATGAAGACATCATCTGTAATACCTCTTAGTTGGATTCGTAAAATTATGTAATGCACATGTCTTTTAGGCCAAATTTCAGGAGCCAGCCGGACCTCCAAATTCAGAACTATTTGGGGTCCGACAGTGAATCTAAGGACCCACGGACCCCCACCAAATTCAAAACCTGTTTTTGAGATGGTACCTTAATGTTTGATGTGGGTTACAGATTGCACTTCATAAGAGTGCACATTTTATGTACCTTGCGTGGTGTTTGTCTGGCCGAGATGGTCTCTGGTTGTATAGTGTAATTGTTATAAAACAGACAAACAAGTAAGCTTGGCTTGTTGTAGGCTGAGTTTCCTCCCCACCTGTTCACAAACTTATATTAGAACACCTACATTTGGGGTTGATTGGGAGCACATTCTGGGCTATATTTACCTACCTGTACTACAGGCTAGGACCAGTGGCAGTGCCTGGCTCTGCTGTAGAGTTCTACTAAGTACTCATTATAGGAAATATCCTGTGTTTTTAAAGAAATACAGTTATTGTTGTCATCAACATAAATTGATGCATAACCATATATTTATATCATTACAACTTCAATTGTTGAATGTTGATAATCAGTTGGGCTTCCATTAACATTAGTGGCAGTGTGAAAAGTTCTGTAACCATATGTTTATATCATTACAACTTCAGTTGTTGAATGTTGGTAATCATTTGGGCTTCCATTAACATTAGTGGCAGTGTGAATAGTTCAGTCGTGTATTTCATGAAATATTAAACATTTGAGATGGTATAAGTGCAGTTGACGCAGTACTTCCGCCATTTATTTTGCCGTGGCTGGAAGAGTGGTCTACAGCAACATAATGGCTTTGTTAGATAGATAACATCAGAAGTGATTCACCATGCACCAGTTGAAGGTAGCCAATGAATTTAAGTCAGCGCATTATGGTACATGCTCTGATGGATTGTAAACAGAAAGGAATATGTTTCTCTTGGAATTGTTGTAGAAATAGTTTCGAGCAGGTTGGATGGTGAGTGTAAGTTGTTGTGGTCATTGGAAGTAGGTTTGTAATGCATCTAGGTGTCAACATTAATACCGCTTTTGTGTGGAAAAAACAGCTTTTCCTATTGGTCTGCTTTCTGGTTGAAATGTCGCCGATTTTGTAATTTTTAAGCAAAATCTTTTCATTGTAAAATCAATCTGTTTGTTGTACAAGGGGCCGTTCTAAGGACGTTATTTCTTTGTTCTCAAATGATTTCATATTTTCCTGCGCATGCATTCACTGTGATGGAGAAGGGTAAATCAAAATAATGACCCATAGAAATAACACGATTCTGTACAACAAGAGCTGAGGAGGACGTTTCCCGTGGTTTTATCATGAGTAAATGTTGAGGCACAGATGGTAATAAATTTAAATTCAATCATTTTAATATGTTTAAAAAAAATTAAACATGTATTCTGTGTTCAGACCAGGCTCGTAAATTATTCTAAATCCATAAACTGTGCACAACAAAATTATAAAACCACATGGTAGCAAAAACCTGCTAGTGCCCTGCGCGGGCCTAGAATTTGATCCCAAGCCCGGCCCGCAATTAGCAGTTAGAGTCCAGGCCCGGCCCAGGCCCGCAATAATTTTTCAGGCCCGGCCCAGGCCCGCAAACTAGAATTTAGGCCCAGGCCCGGCCCAGGCCCAACCCAGACCGTGAATGTTTGGCCCAGGCCCGGCCCGGCCCGCAACTTTCAGGCCCAGGCCCGGCCCATACCCGCGGGCCAAAGATGGGTAAGCCCGCGGCCCGCAAGCCCGCGGCCCGCTAAGTTTAGAGAAGATAAACCTATAATCTTGTAACAAAGACGAAAAACAAATAAACTGTAAAACATACTTATTGTTTTATTAAATAAAAAAGGTCCATAGTGTGCTGGATGAGTTCTAAAAATTCAGCACCACCAACTTCTTCAAACTGACAAATATCCTGAAGAAAAATAAAGAAAAGCTTCTTAGTGTCATTACTATTAAATATGGTAACATTTGTTATATTTGGCTTTAATGTATTGGTTTATTGTTAGGGTAGGATATTTGTTTATCAAACCCTGACTTAACCCATATGCAAGCCATAATCCCAATGTATATTGTTAATTGAATTAGCTCAACTAAGTTAACATAATTTAATATGATATTTCAATTAAATGTCACCCACTGGCACTGACACCCAGTGGCATTTCCAGCAGGCCTGCAGTCACTAGCCTGAGACAGACATGTTCAGACATGTGTGAATTAGTACAAGTGTGAATGAATTAGGACTGGGGAGAAAATTAATACCAATTACCAACTGGGTTGGGTACTGGGTAGTGGGCTAGTGGCCAAGTGTGCACTTGGCAGTGGGCAGGTCTTTCAGGTGGGCAATGTTTGGAGGGAAGACCTAGATAATAGAATGTCCACTGGTATGGTCAAAGGATGATAAGTTGATTGTTAATCATGGCTTGATTGTCTCTGCAAATATTTCTAAAGTAAACATTTGGGGCTGGCTACTTCCAGCCAAGTGAACTTATGGGGTCATTAGATTCCATGCAAGGTCTCAATTTGCAACTATATAATACTAAAGAAATAATTTTAAGCATTCATTAAACGGAATTACAATTTATAATAAGTTTTTATTAAAAAAAAATAAAGTAATAATTGGTGTTTTGTATGAATATTTTTATTATGTCCAGGCAGAGCCCAGGCCCGGCCCGGCCCGGCCCGCTCACACTAGGCCCGGCCCAAGCCCGATGTGTTTAAATTGTTTTCAGCCCAGGCCCGGCCCGGGCCCGCAGTATGTAGGCCCAGGCCCGGCCCGCGAGATTATGTAGAGGCCCGGCGCGGGCTGCGGGCCGGGCCGGGCTTGGACCAAAAGCCCGGCCCGCGCAGGGCACTAAAACCTGCCCAGTCTGGAAGCCATGTCTCAAACACTAACATATGTGTTAATAATGCGACGCAGCAGATATATGTCTGTTTGCTTTGATCTTCTTCAGGTACACAACTTGTATCAGATAAGGAAGTTAATCTGATGATTCCTTGTTGTGTGGAGAACTGACAAGTTTGGCTTTATCCCTCTGTTCCCTACAGTGGGATTGTAAATTTACGATTCATGAAGGGAACGCCAGGACTCGGAAGTTGAAGCCACAGGGACACCAAATAAATCAAAGATTTGGAAAAGACTTGTGGGTTAAACTCCATGGCTAAAGAAGTGCTATGGCAAGATAATTAGTTTTTTTTAAGAATATTTCATACACTATATCATCATCTGACTTGATGAATAATATGTTCAGTTCATGTTGTTTAGAATAAAAAAGATTTTTATTTTGTACAAGACCTAGACGATTAATTAGACATTATAATCGATGGCTATATCTATGTGGTGAAGAATGCAGTGATGGCCATTTTTAGTTAATCTATATTCCCTGTGTTCCATATGCCCCAGGGTAGAATGTTCCACTCTGTATCATCCTGGGGTAATAGGTGTTTATGCATAAATTACTACCCCCAAAATCCTGGTAGTACAGTGCATCCGGGTGAATGGGTTTCAGTCTGTGATCTGTTTTGATTGTGAGTTGTATTACCCTTAGAAGTGGGAGAAGACAAGATTGGTGATTGTAACTTGTAAGGTGGGTAAGTGATTACACCAGTGTTACACTAACCAGTGGTGGAGTGACCTTTGGTAAGTTTCTGGGTCTATAGCAGCTGCAATTGTGTTGGCTTGACAGCAAATATGTTGGTGTGTATCTGGGACATGCTTCAAAATAATGGGCATATGTATATAATGCTTTGTTATATATATATATATATATATATATATATATATATATATATTGTTTGGATGAATTTGATTTAGTCCTAGTTTAATAAGGAAGTTTAGGTGAATCAATTCATAGAAATTGATATACTATGACATGAAGTAGCAAATTTTTTTAACAGTAATATTGCGCAAAAGCTGCATATAGATGCGCTAAACTGATAGTGATACATCCCACCCACTGGCTTTTTTGTAGATGATGTCATGGGTCTAGTTGTTGCAGCTTGGTTAGCTCCATGTTTCTGTCTTGTCTGCGGTGTAGACATGTTTCTGTCTTGTCTGCGGTGTAGAGAGTTTCCATCGAATCCTGTGTTCTTGCATACATATATAAATAGTTATCAATAAGAACTCTAGTTTGTGATTATCCTCAGGAAGTCATATCCATTTACAAAATGTCAGTTGTGCATAAACAGTTGAGGCAGCCCAGATCAGTTAGTTACTTCACTCCACCCCTATCTCACAAAAGAAAATCTATACAGATAATATTTATTAATAACAAATTCAAAGAGCAATGTGGGTTTCAAAATTCAAGGATTTCTTAACAGTACAGTGAAGGAGCTCTTTTTGGGCCGCACATTTACCTGTGGACATATACTACTACCTCTATTATCTGGACATATGTCCAGTTAATAGAGGTGGTATTATATCCTGTCCATTTCATCCTCCTCCACAACCTCTGCCACCTCCGTGTCTCTCCTTACCACGTCCCTCGTTCTTAACCTTCTCTGTCCCCTCCACAACCTCTGCCACCTTCTTGTGTCTCCTCACATTCCCAGATGCATGCCTCAACACCTTTGTCACTTTATGTTCCTTTCTATTCTCTGGACATATACCTCTGGATATATATATATATATATATATATATATGCTGCAAGCAACAATGCAGTTATTTTACTAATAATTATTGCATGGAACTATTACCTCTTGTGATGCACATTAGTTTATATATTTTTGACAGGAACTGCATGTTTAAGGAGCACTTTAGGTGTCAGTGAATTTACTCTCAAGACACTGGGGACTTATAGAACTGAGTAACTCTGAATTGCCTCAGAATCAGCATATCGCTGAACGTGGAAGAGTCTACACCATGTGGTTGGTGGGATATGTCTCTATTACACTCACTTCTAAGTTCTAACACACGAAAAGGGAGATTCCCTTTACTCTTCAACAGCGATATGGGTTGGTGCTGCAGTGCTGGTAACTGGGTCATGTGACTGTGATGAGTCACATGACACACACACACACATACACACACACATGGATGTGACATCATCTGTCACTGGCTCTGTTTTTTTCAAGTGGACCTGCTTTCAATTTGAAGTCTGCCCCTGTGGGCGGCTGACTGTTTATACATAGCAGTCTGAATCATGGCGACCTTCTGGTACTTTAGTTATCAGCGGCATGGATCGACTAACTTGGTTCACCGCAATCACCACAATACCCATGTCCCAGTTTATTTACCCCTACTGGACCTCATATATATCCCCCTCAGAGGAAGGTGTCCTTGTGTTCACTGACTAACCCATGAGGGGAAATTTATGTGGATATCCTCCTCATGATTTCTCCCTATTAAATGTCAGTTTGTTTATATTATTATTAATATTATTATTAATTGTGTAACATCATGAGTATTTATTTGTGTTCTGTCTCAAACACACTTTCTTTTTCCCACCAATTAATAAAATGCCACCCAGCAGATATTATGTTTGTGCACTTTGAATTGAAATGAATTGTATATACGTACTGTCCATACATCCATACAAATCAATTGTATGTACGTACGTGTATGTATGTACCCCGGTATGTTATCAGTATTATTAATTACAGAAGCTTTGGTTTTATTACACATATTAATTTAGGTAGATTTCGTCAGTAGGGTGAATTGACGTATTACTGCATTTTCCCCAAATATCATTGCTTTTGCAGGTTTTGTATGCATTTTGGGGGTGGAAGATTTCCCGGATGGAAGAAAGTTATCCTAAAGTATATCTTCCCAGTGGGGTGCAGGGGCTTATCTGTTGTGGCAGTCTTTCTGGGAATAGCTGTGTGCGTCAGTTGGCATTTCTTTCTGTAGGTATCCATGATGTTTAGATCGCAGCCTTATTTTTTCGTGTCTGCATGCTGTTGGGTTGAGATTCCGTGTTTTGTGGGGCGCAGTGACGAGGTGGTACCGTCACTCAAAAGAACCGGGGTCTGAATCTACTTCTGGTTGTTTTGGACAATTGTTTTTCATTCTCCGTTTACTCAGATGTATAAATGAGTACCTGGCTATAATCTTTTCACGGTAATTGCTGCATGGCTGAATGCTTCATGGATCAAGGGCAAAAAATTGCATCGCTTGCTTCAAGTTGCTTGTAGTAAATCATCCTCTACATGGCTGGTTAATATGTACATGTGGTGAACAGATCATAGATCATTTAATAAAGATCTTATTTGGGGTTGTAGTTTATACAATGTACTAATTTTATTTATGAAGCCGATGCAACATTTTATGTTTAAAGTTTTTTTTGCAAAAGTGTCTAGCCTGTAGTCACCCTGTATAGCACTCCAAACTTATAAAGCTGCCTGTGAAGCATCTAGAGAAGATAAAAATGCCTTGCAGTGCAATTTTTTTGGCTGTAACTGCTCTGGTAGTATGGTGCGATTACATAAACATAGTGAAGCTTCTGGCTAAAAATACTTGTTTTCTCCCGGAAGTATCAACCAGCACATAGCTCTGTCTTAGTAGCCACTTGGGCTCATCAGTTTAATGGGCCTGTATGTCATGGTTGCATTCCAGCATACACACACCTATGCCAGGTAGATATGCTACCAGTAGTCCTGGTAGCTATAGGGGTCAGGCCATTTTTCTGTTTGTGGCCGTGTTCATGGTTTTTTCTGTATTGCCAAAAAAACTAAAATCAGTAAAATTCCAAATTGTTAGACATCAAATGTCATAACAAATATTGCGAACATGCTGAACAAGTTTGGAAAAAATCACATAGAGTATGTACGACTTATGAATGTGCCGACCCACAAAAAGTCTACATCATATCAAATCTGACTTATGATACCAGAACTTACTGAAGACAAACATTAAAAGTCTAAGCTTGCTGGCTAAGCTGTTACTGCACATAAATAAAGTCATGAAAATCAGCTTACTTTGGGACCTCAAATATCTGAAACACAGCATGAAGCCTAATTGAGGCCTGACCCCTGATGTCAATGTCCTCCCAGAAATTACTATGTACTGAAATGGCTATTTGCACACATGTTAAGTGCAGTAGGTTTAGCCTTCAGGTTATGTAGTGGTGAAAGACCAGATGTTTTCTTAAACTTACCAGGTGTTTTTTTAGAAGCCACATTTGTAGAAACTGCCTTGGGCTGTAGAGTTTGTTTCCCTACAACCTCTGGTGGTGAAGTTACCCTCCCATCATGGTGGTCAGATCTACTGCTAGGGTGGTATCAATCATTACAATGCCAATGTGGCTGTAGTGCTGGGGCAGGAGTGTGGCTACATTATGAGGGTAGCAATGTGGCTCTAGTGCTGGAGTAGGAGTGTGGCTACATTATGAGGGTAGCAATGTGGCTGTAGTGCTGGAGTAGGAGTGTGGCTACATTATGAGGGTAGCAATGTGGCTGTAGTGCTGGAGTAGGAGTGTGGCTACATTATGAGGGTAGCAATGTGGCTGTAGTGCTGGAGCAGGAGTGTGGCTACATTATGAGGGTAGCAATGTGGCTGTTGTGCTGGAGTAGGAGTGTGGCTACATTATGAGGGTAGCAATGTGGCTGTAGTGCTGGAGCAGGAGTGTGGCTACATTATGAGGGTAGCAATGTGGCTGTTGTGCTGGAGCAGGAGTGTGGCTACATTGTGAGGGTAGCAATGTGGCTGTAGTGCTGGAGTAGGAGTGTGGCTACATTATGAGGGTAGCAATGTGGCTGTAGTGCTGGAGTAGGAGTGTGGCTACATTATGAGGGTAGCAATGTGGCTGTAGTGCTGGAGTAGGAGTGTGGCTACATTATGAGGGTAGCAGTGTGGCTGTAGTGCTGGAGTAGGAGTGTGGCTACATTATGAGGGTAGCAGTGTGGCTGTAGTGCTGGAGTAGGAGTGTGGCTACATTATGAGGGTAGCAATGTGGCTGTAGTGCTGGGGTAGGAGTGTGGCTACATTATGAGGGTAGCAATGAGTGTTGCAATGTTGGATTATCAATTATTATTTCAAATTTACAATTCAGGTTTGATAAAAAAAGTTGTGCAATCTGATTTTTGTCTTTTCACCAACATGCAATAGAAATTTGGTAAAAAAAAATTTCTGACAAAATCAGCATGGCAGATTCACCCCTCATTTTTCATCCAAACCAACCGGATTCTGTACACCAGGGATAATTCCATCACTGACACATGCACTATGCTGCCAACAAGCAATTATTTTAACTTGTACACACCACAAGTGTCATAGCCTGCGAATGTGTGCTTGTCACTGTTCATAACTATATGTTCAGGGTACAAAAACATCTGTGGAAGAGGGGGCCCTCTCAAATCAAAATCTCTGGCCCTTTTTTTGTCTACTATTTGTTTGTCTGCTATTTTTGGCCACTCTGAATTAGTTGCAGACAAAATTATCAAATGTTTAAACTTTGATTGATGGGTTGGAATGGATTGTCTTTCCACCTCTCCCAGTGATGGGTATGCCCCTGGTTAATTGTACTGTGCCTTCTTGGCATGATGCAAACTGATTTCTGTGGGTATCAAGTATCACACTGCCTGCCATGTAGGAGGGCGTGGCACAAATGTTGGTTAGTCACACATTAGATGAACCACATTTTGGTTATTTCAGTTATTGCTGACTCAGTGTCTACTAGTGATGTGTACCGTATACTGGTATGTATGTCAGTATACCGGTGTACCAGTATTTTGATGAGGTTTTCAAGGTGTGATGTACAGCTGTAGTTGTTTGAAACTGGTATTTGTATTCAGTCCAGCCGGTATTCCATACAGTATGTTGCATCTTCAATTGACAATACTTGAAGTAACATATGCATGTGTCAGTTACTGTAGGATCCCTTGCTGTTGAAGGTATGATGTGTTAGTTACTATGATGTCCAGCTGCAGTTGTTTTGGATGTTATTTGATTAGGAACATGTTCATTTTCTACTGAAAAAAACTTTTCCAGCACGTTGTTGAAAAAAAAAAAAAAAAAAGGGTGAATAATAAAAAATAAATAAAAGGGTGAATATAAAAATAAAAAGAGTGAATACAAAATTGAAGGAAGATGGTTGGTTGTCATTTCACCCCAAGGGTCGAACCATTTTGACATCTAAACTTGAAACTTCATGTAGAGCCAAAGGGGATTTAGGGTGTTGACAGGACCTGTGGCTGCCGAACATCTAGGTGATGCAAGCAGTATCTCACAGCTTCTTTTCTTGGCATAGTTGGAAGCTGACTAGACATCCACCACACCCATATTTACTGGCATGTGGGCGTCCACCCCCTCTGTGGCGCAGGTGGGGTGTCTGCTGTATCTGTCCTGTAGAGCTCGGTCTCAGGCAGACAGGTCGTAGGTTCGCAAGTTGTCTTCTTCTTCGAGATGTTGCAGAAAATGGATATTTTCATGCTGTATCACAGGGATTACATTTCTCTCTATGCTGGTGTGTAGATCTAGTCTGAAATCTGAACCAGCTACAGCTGCTGCTTCAGAACGTTGTTAACATTACATAATTGCAACGACTACCTTGGAATAATGTCAACATAATGGATACTGAATAGTAGCAGATTCTTGACAGCATATCTGCAGTTGCTGCATCAGAATATTGTCAACATACCTGCAGTTGCTGCCTTGGAATATTGTCAACATACCTGCAGTCACTACCTTGGAATATTGTCAACATAGCTGCAACAGCTACCTTGGCGCATTGTCAACTAGTCAACAATGCTCCACATCTGTGATGATTTTCCAGTCCAGGAATTTGAGATTTCTCAGCGGAAGGTACTGTAAGGCCAACTGAAGGTGGTTTTATGTGTAGTGGGAGGGGTCGAGTACTGGCACAGCCTATGCCACCAATTTGACAGTGGCAAGCAGGCAAAATATTAGATGAAACCCACGTTACCCTGATTTATCTTAACATAATTATATGTGAGAACTTCATAGGCTATGCCTATCAGTGTTGATTGGACATTTTATTTTGGCATTTTTACACCTTGAAATAATGTTTTTCCTTTGAGGCTGTGAATTTTATTTCAGCTGTCTCTTGCATAGGAATTGTTTATATAGCTATTTTATTAAAGCGACTGTCTGTTTTTATCGTAAAATCATGTTATATATTATATAAACAAAATATACTCTATTGTAATACTCACCCCGCAAATGCTTCTAAATGAAGTAGAAGCAATTTTTAAATCAACACTTCAATGTTTACAAAACCTTGCTGGAAGAGGCGGAGCGGAGCCTTGAAATGTCAGCGCTTGTCACTTATAAATGACTTCAGTGGCAACTGACAATTCACTGAGCCAGTGTATCACCCGGCACAGAACGGGGTGGTACGGCGAATAGCGGTCAGTGGTGCTCTATGTAATGATGTTTAGATTGTTCTCTGCTAAGATACATCAGAACTAATTCATATTTGTAAATGACAATTTTGCTGGGTAATGAGTTATGACTATCGAAAATAATAACCAGGAGATGAACAGCCGAAAGCATATAATCATCAGTTGATACACTCTGTGCGAAAGTTGATTAAACATTAAAAACAACAATAGGTACAAAAAACGTATGATCGATAATTGTTTCATTTGTCTTTCAACCAATCTCAAAGCATCGATTTGGTAATGCACATATCTTATGCCACTTGATATTGCAGTTTACTGTGCATCAATTCCATACATCAAACATATTTATTCTAGTGTCAAGAACATTACATTAATAAATAAAAAAATAAACAAGGATCAGACAAACTTGTCTTAATTTATAAATAGGTCTACGTGTGGCTGTTTTTCTTTCCTTGCGGCCACAAGTCACATTCATAGTGCAGAAACTAGGATTGCTGTTAATGGGGCAGTGGTTACCCATTGACCTCGACCAGGGGGTAATCATGTTTAATATTTCTTGAATGGATGGACGTTCTGGTTTCTTGGAAATATTCTGGGAAAAATAAAAAAATATTTCTTGAGGGGCAATTACCCTGTAAAATATTTAATGTTGTTATTAAAAAATGGGCATTTTTGTTTCAACGTAGCGTAGTGTAGTGTAGTGTATAATAATTGTATACATGAGTACCTGTCTGTGGAGTCTGGCAAAGTTCTATAATTATGAATAGTTTATGCAATTTGGTTGCAAGGTTGAACACCCCCAAGCGAAGTCTATAGACTGTGTTTGAATGACCAGGACTGGTCATTCAAAGGGGTGAAGTGTACACCCCTTAAGTGGGACAACCTCGACATGGGCCCTTTGTAAATGCTCCAGCTTAAGAAGTTTGCTGTTTTCACTTGAGAACTATCATAGCATCAAAGCATATGTACATAACTTTGTTGGCCGTAAGTCATCTCACCACTTTGATCTTTGACATTGTATAAACTATTTCAAGGGTTTTGTGACTTCTCAGTGTCCTATATTATGACCACCAATACAGTAACAGTATGTACCCACTGTGTTGAGCACTATTTGTGTGGACGGACTTCCTGATTACAACATACACAGTCTATGGGTAGGGGGAGTCGCATAAGTTCTCAAAGTGTAAAAAACATGTACATTGTTTAGTATTGTTCAGACCACCACCCACCCCCTCAATATGTGGTGCGAGAAATTTAAAAAATGTGCCACTGGTTAATAATCCCTGTACCAAGCCCTGTTGTTATGAGACCAGGCATGTGTGTGTATGTATGTATACTAACACTCTGTATTAACTAAATCATGCTTGCTTTATTTCTGAGGTATATTTCAGTAACACGGCCATCCCCTGTGATGATCAATGAAGCATTCTTACTACCGGGTGCACATGTTAGGTCGTACATACACACTCAGTTGTGCAAGAATGCCTACTGTGTGCTGCAGTACTCAAACTTTGTTTATCTTGATCAGATAACAATTATTCATGTATACAAAAATAGCATTATAAATGTCAGAGATTCCCATTAAGATCTGGTATGTTGCTAGCATTCATGACAGAAAATAGTATATATATGTCAATGTTATCAGTTGTAAAATCCTAATGTAAGCATTGCAACAGGATATACAACTTATATATTAAGCTAGATACATAAAATATATGCACACATACAGGAGTGTTTAAGGTTTGGTTCATACAGACAATGCAAAGTTTCATACAGGCAATGCAAAGTTTCATACAGGCAATGCAGTTTCATACAGGCAATGCAAAGTTTCATACAGGCAACATTTTTTTTGACAACTGATTTACATTAAGATGGTTACCAATTGTGCTTTATGTTGCGCGTAGCTTGCAGCAAAATGAATATATCGCAACAACCGTTGAATTTGTGAATGAAATAGGCTGTTAGAAATACTGAGATACAATTACTTGATTTTCAAATCATGAAGCAAACTTTAGGGAATATTGACAAAAAACACGTCAACTTCACCGTGCTATAACAAATTCCAATGTCATTACCATCAACCCAGAGAATCAAGTGTAGCCGTGTTTGTTAGTTTTGTTCTGCTAAAACAGTTGTCCAATTCTGATGGTTACTTTTGCATATTATGCACATTTTTGTTAACGTGCATGAAGACATGACACAATGCAAGTCTAGAAACCAATAAATACCATGTAGATTTATCTAACATAACTACAATGCACAATGCCTGCTTGTTTGTAATTGTTTGCTGTTAGTTTAGCATAAAATAAATTAACTTAGTATTGATAATACATTTTTTTTGGGGCACATGTAATGACAGCCCTCTATGTTAACCCTCTTGATTACAGTTGACACATTCACAGTTTACTACACAACAAATGCCGTGCATTACAGTTGTAATTGTGGGTCAGATGTGTGCAATATTTTTTGGGGATCGACCCACTGTAATTGATTACGAACAAAGACACAATACACTGTAAAATATACCAACATGTTCACCACTCATTCTTCCCACTGGTACCCCAACAAATTCTGAATTTGATTCTAATACAGGCACTGATAATGTAATTTATTTCAGTTTAAAATGTAGTTTTAGTTAGGCAGTTTTAGTAGGTGTATAATATAGTGTCATCACAACCACAGCAAATTTTCTGTAATTGTAGTTGTAATTAACTGTAAATTTATGATTTTGTAGTATATTCACAATTACATTTTATGGTATCATAGTGTAATAATTTTTTTTTTGCAAAACCATGCTATTGTAATATATTTTTATGAGGTACTGTAACACTACACCTTCATAACACTTCTGGTTATAATGTAAGATGTTGGTTTGGCCTGGTTGTTGAGTTGTGAATGACTAATCTAAGTGTGTTGATGGTTTATGATGTCCTCCGTGGCAGACCTCACTTGAAAGATATCTATATGAATTATGCCAGTCGTAAAACTGATAAATGCAGATAGGACTGTATTGATATATTTCCTGTAGGTTTGTTAGAGAATGTAACTGGAGTTGGTTCTGATTTTTTGCTAGTCCAAGAGTTTAAGAAAATTGTTGTAACAATAATAATTTAATAATAATAGTAATACTGCATTTATATAACGCTAAGTCCCACTTTTCTGGATCAGTGTGCTCTACATGATATAAAAATATTATGTAAAAAATTTATGGAGAACAATGTTAAAACAACAAAACCTAAAAAAAATTATTTGCTAATAATTAAATAACTTATGAGCTGGTAAGACGGATTATACTAATAGATAAGTATTACCTAATACCTATGACTACTGGATCTAAATCTGTGAAATGGCTAAGAAAATGTCCATCGTGTTTGGTTCACCACATGTATTAGGGAACTGTGTACTAGAGTAGCTTCCTACAGAAGTGACATGTGTATGTCTACTAACTTGGAGAGTCCTCGTCTTTACCTAAGAATCTGATATGTTGGCAGTTTGAAAGAGATATTCTTATATATTTTATAACAGAGATGTAGAAGGATTTAAATGCATATGGTAATAATGATAATACTATACCACGATGACTTAGTATGTTTATTAAAGCTGTAAAGCTTTGCTTTTCTGCACATGAGTTTTGCCATCCCTCCCTCCCTACCTCCCTCCCTCCCTCCCAACCTTATAATTATGGTTAATATGATCCTATTTCGGGCAGTTGTGTATTTAACATTAACTCCAATGTATGTCCAGTGTTTGGATTAGACATGATTGAACTTTGACTTGAAGTCACATAGTGAGGTTGGGGTTGATGTCACATAGTGGGGTTGGGGTTGAGGTCACATAGTGAGGTTTGGGTTGAAGTCACATAGTGAGGTTGGGGTTGAGGTCAAGGATTGCACCATGGAACTGATTACATGAGTTGTGGACAGTGGCTGTAGTTGAGAAAGAATGGTAGTATAACACCAAGTGCTGATAAAGGGTTTCTTACTTGAGATGATTTGGGTAAAAAAAGCTTCAAACAAATCTAGGATTCCTAACTTGATAACAATCACTTGTTAGCCTGTTGCCTAACTTGCAAAGGGTATGACCCAGTGACTTTGCCCACACTGAGCCATTATTTACCCCCTTACTGTGTCCTTATCAACCTCAGAAATCTACATGCAAAGTGTTGTTTGTTAAACTGCTCAGAAGTCAGCCTTAAGGGGAAAGGGAGAGGTAAAAACATTGGGGTTATTATAAATCTTCACTAGTTAGTAACCCTGGGGTAGCTATGACTTGTCTGGAGGGTAGCTAGCTGGGGACAGATGACAATTATGATATGTCACTGACATTAGCCTGGAATATAGCTAAGTAGATGCATATGCTTAGAAATACCAGATCATGCAGTAAGCATGTTTTTTTACATATCTTTCAGTTTTTAGAGTATGCACAGCTGTTGCATTTGAGGTCAGGCAATGCTGTCATCCAAATATGTTTCATGAACTTATGGAGAATTTTTTTTTTTTAAATAAATGTTGCTTCCTCAGTGACAAAATTAACAGGAAAGAGGAACATCTGTATATGTGTCTGTGTTTGTACTGGCAAGTAATATCCTTGAGGACTCTTCACTCCAGTGCGCATGGTGGCTAGCTGATCAGCTAGTCTCTTATATGTTGACTGAGACTTGTTTTGAATAAATCTAAAGAATTACACGAGATAGTGCTTGAAGGCAGAGAGTTCCACTCCCTAAAGGTAGACAGAACTGTTCCAAGTTGTGTTGGATGTCTGTCTAATTTGTGAAGAAATTGAATATTGTGTTTACATGAGTACCTAGTGTTTAGTGTACTTGTCTAGTGGGATATATATCAGTTTGTGCTACATTTTATATAATATTCATAGTCTTTTAATGTTACTCCTTGTCTGTCGGGTTTCCATCCATCGTCTTTAAGTTTCTCTGTAATTTAGATTGCGCAAAATACAAAACAAAAGGAATTCCAAAACAAAAGTACTGAGCGTATATAAACCTGGAATAACCAGAAAGTCTTGAAAGAGAAGGTACATAATACTTGCTATGTGCTGACCTCCACTCAGAACATTGAACAATACTATTTAATCTCTACTGCAGGCAGAAAAATATCTAATCTGATCAAGTAGTTGTCAAAATCTGATAGTGTATTGTCAAATCACTATGATTAACACTGACTGGCTGACCACCTAGCGACATAGGGTGTCATTAAAGGTAGAACTGATTCCTTGTTCTGTGAAATTCAGTGTTGTACATAATGAACATCAATATTAGTAAAGAATTATCAATGGTGGTCTGTCCATAGCTGCCTGTGGAGCCAGTAACTGATAGTTCAGTGCAAATACTGACCATTATCTATGCCAATTAGCAACATATTGGGCTAATTAAGGCCTGGCTAATGCCCCTGTTTATTGGCCTGTTGCTGTGTAAACTGCTGTTGTAGTCAGATCAAGTAATCAGCTGTGATAGCCAGCTGGGGCCTTGTTCTACCTGCTGAAGTACCATGTAGACCCAAGCAGAGGTACTTTAGAGTACCTAGCATAGTTATCATGTAGTACCTACCAAAAGTGCAGACACCAATTTAAGGGACCCTTCTCATATCAGTGTTTCTCTCAGCTCATTTCAGAATCATTTCATAGTATCTACTAAGATATGCTAGAATGTTTGTACAAATATCTTATTTAGTTCTGGTTACTAAGACATTTCTTCTATGTGCAAAATCAAAATATATTGTATATTTAATGTATTATTATTATTTATATTTTAGCATTTTTGTTTTGTAAACACTGCTGAACAGATTTTTTCTGGATTTTAGTGCATAAATAAAGTTATTATTATTACTTCTGGCCACGAAAAATAGTGCATATTCGAAAATAAAATTATGACTTATAAGATTATTGGCAGCAAAACAAAGTGATAAGATGATAAAAAAATTAACTTTTAACAAAATTACTAACTCATCAGATCTTGTAAAACTGAATTGCATCGTCACCATCATTAACTTCACTGTTGTTATTATCAAAAGCATTGGAGTTGGGTGCGTTGCAGTTTGTCGCCATTAATGTGTAATGTTGGTATTGTCCACTAGGCGGAGGCGAGGCTTGCGTCGAAGCGGGCAGCGAGGGCTGAAGCGAGGGAGATCCGCATGCGAGAGTTGGAGAGGCAGCAACAGGAGGTGGGTGTCATTAGGATAAAACTGCATTTATTTCGTTTTAGATGTCAACATTATCACACTTTGCGCAGGAAATACTACTTTCCCCTCTGGTCCAGCTTTCCTGTTTTTTTTTACAAAATGTCCTGCTTTTATAAAAAATTTGAAATCTCACGGTAAAATCGGGGCATCTGTTGTGCCATACAAGGCCGTCTAAGCACATGTTAGAATGTACAGTTTCAGTTGTAATGGAAATCAACCCTGGTAAAATGGACAAATACTTATTAATTTATTATTAACCCTAGTGCCACTGGTTGAACCTGTTCCAGTTGATATTCGAAAGGCTAACAAATTTATGTGGTTGACATCTGTGTACTCAAAATAGGTCATGCGAGCTACTGAGGCTGGGACCCAAAAACCTGGTTGTATAACATTGGAGACAGTTTCTTATGAACTGAACCCATTTAACAGGCCCAGTCCACTGAAACCCAGAAACATTAATTTCTTACTTCATCAGTCATACTTGGGTGTTTTCATCTAAACCACTTGTGTCAGACCCAGAAACCCCAATGTTAGTCCTTGAATTTTAAGATGAATTGGAAACCATGCAGACCACATCTAACCACAGATGGTGGACCCAGAAATAAATGATGTATTGCTGCAGTTCAGATGTGGGCAGATGTAAGTCAGAATGACCCAGAAACACCAGTAGCTAATTGTAGGGTTCACACCTGGTGAACTTGGTACTCGGGCAACCACATGTAAGCCCAGAAACCTCAAGTGTCTGACCCCAGGAGTGAGTGACATCTGGCTTCAGTCACCCAGCAAACAATAATCACTGAGACAAACTAAAGACCTTGTGTTATGCTTCAGAGTTATTGGCTTGAATCAGTCCTAAATGACCACCCTGGTACAACCAACGCTGTGGGCCTTCTCAATAAACGTGTTTGACAGACACTAGAATCCAGACAATTACAACACCAGCTTGCTGCCTTGTACAAAATAACAGAATGTATTGAATATTACCCTCTCACCATATGTTCCGGTTCTACACACCCCTGTTCTCGAAACAATGATCCAGTTAAATATATGCACGCATAAATGCATACTGCTGTATGGCTTTTTCAAATGCCAAAAAAGGTAATACTAACAATTGATGGTGTAAACATTAAAAGAGTCTAACATTTCAACTTCTTAGGTTTAATATTAGACACACTTTTAAATTGGCATAAACACATTGAGAAAATAGCAAATAAGTGTTCTAGGACAATCGGAGTTATAAACAAGTTGAAGCATGTCTTACCAAAAAGTATCAGAATTATACTATATAGTTAAATAATATTACCCCACATATATTACTGCCTAATAATATGGGGCTACCAGTGTAATAGGATAATAAAATTACAGAAGAAAGCAATTAGAATAATATCTGTAACCAAACACAACTCACATTCGGAACCATTATTTAAAAGCCTCTCTGTTCTAAAGGTTGAAGACTTACTTAAAATACAGATACTACGATTTTATTATAAATTCATGCACAAACAATTACCAGCATACTTACAAAACTGGCCAATAAACCAGAAACGTATATACACAATCATCTCATGCGTAAACACAACAAAATACACACATTTAAAGCACAACATGAATTTGCAAAAATGTCTGAAATATAATTTACCACATATCATCAACAATACTCCAGACATTTTAAAAGATAAGGTGACCACACACAGCTTACAGGGATATATACATTATGTTAACAATTATATTATAAAAAGCTGTCTATGCGTATGCACCATTGTTAACTGCCACACTTGTATGCATGGTCAATAATAAATAATTAATCCAGCTATACGTGTTAACATTAATTTACACAAGTGGAAATATACAATAAATTCATTGATAACATACCAGGGTGGCTCCTATAAGAGTGACTTCTTTAGTCTTAATAGGAGTCTCCCATATCCAATTTGTACTGTATAATATGTGCTTACATACCTAATTTACACACAATCATTTTTTTTTATGTATTAATTACTGTTACTGTAATAATATGTTCAAATGGATCAATAAACAATTTTGTCTGTCTGTATTTTTTGCTTATGAAGTGATTTTTGTGACAGGCGGAGGAGAAACAAGACCGCAGATATGGGATGATGAGCGAACAGAAGGTCTGTACGTCTCGTGTCTTCCTGCGTTCCTACAACGTTCTTTCCACAACATTGTCCTGCCTTTTCCACAATGTTCTTTCCACAACGTCTTGGTGTTTCCACAGTGTTCTTTCCACAACATAGTCTTGCATTTTCCACAACGTTCTTTCCACAACATTGTCCTGCCTTTTTCACGTTCTTTCCACAACATTATCTTGTTGTTTCCACAATGTTCTTTCCACAAAATTTTTCTGCCTTTTTCACAACATTCTTTCCACAACATTGTTGTGCTTTTTTCACAGTATTCTTTACACAACATTGTCCTGCCACTTCCACAATGTTCTTTCCACAACATTGTCCTGCCTTTTTCACAGTGTTCTTTCCACAACGTTGTCCTGCCTTTTTCACAGTGTTCTTTCCACAACATTGTCCTGCATTTTCCACAATGTTCTTTCCACAACATTGTCCTGCCTTTTTCACAATGTTCTTTCCACAACATTGTCCTGCCTTTTTCACAGTGTTCTTTCCACAACGTTGTCCTGCCTTTTTCACAGTGTTCTTTCCACAACATTGTCCTGCATTTTCCACAATGTTCTTTCCACAACATTGTCCTGCCTATTTCACAATGTTCTTTCCACAACATTGTCCTGCATTTTTCACAATGTTCTTTCCACAACATTGTCCTGCATTTTTCACAATGTTCTTTCCACAACATTGTCCTGCATTTTTCACAATGTTCTTTCCACAACATTGTCCTGCATTTTTCACAATGTTCTTTCCACAACATTGTCCTGCCTCACAACATTCTTTCCACAGCGTGTTTATGTTTTTCCATAACATTTCCACAATGTTCTTTTCACAATGTCTTCCTGCTTTTTTCACTCATCCCTCCTTACATAACTTTCTAACAAGTAATGTGTGTGGATGTGTGCTACAATAAAGTTAATGCCTTCGTGTCAATTACCAAGGCTTGTAAAATCACAAACCAGGCAAAAACATCTAACTAGCCCCTGTACACACTAAATACTGTTTATTTAAATATCAACACAAATCAGTATTCTTTTTCAAAACTTATGTTAATCTTTGCTCGATGTCGTTATCAAACATAACACCCCAGTATGCATATTATCTTCAGTTCATAACATAATATGTATTGAAACAAATAGCTCGTGAAATGCCAGTTTTATAGGTTAATGTACCTTTTTTTTATTTAACACATACTAGAAATGTTTGTTTTAGCCTATTGTGATCTAGATATAATCTTCAAAATAAATCCTTAGGTAATTTCAAGTTGTCATTCATTCAGTTGCAGCCTCGAGTCTACACAGGAAGTTCCCGGAGAAGTAGTGATTCTTCGTCTTCTACAGAAGATGGCAGAGAAATCAAAGTATGTTGAAGGTCATAAGAGGACACGTGGCCACCAGGTCACTGTATCCTACTTAAGGGATTGTCATCATGTAATGTCATTTTGAAAATACCATTATTGTTCTGTTAGTATTTGCAGTCCTGAAAAATATAAAATGAAAGCCACCGCAAGGCTATTTCGCAGTGACAAGCACAGGTTATATGAATCTGATGTCAGTGCTCATTCACCAAACAAAGGACAGCGGAGGGTGGCGTGCGATTGTTTCCGCACTATGTGACTCATTCAACACAAGACGGAAGATGAATATCATACAATTGTCAGAGCAGTGCACTTTGAGAAAGGGGGAGGGGCTTAACAGCTGTTTCGTTTAATGGCGTACATAGATGTATTTTTTTAAGAATTTTTTTTCCGATCACATTTCATAAGATGATGTGATGCTAACTTTGAGCACACACAAGCAGTTTTGTGTTATAATGGCTGAAGTGCTAATGCCAAGGATTTAAGGTGGAATTTTTTATAAATATCCCGTACCGCATTCAGTTATTGCATGTGTTGTGTGTATGTGCCACCAGAGGGAGCTGTCGCAGCTGGAGGAGCGGTACAAGAAAGCAATGATGAGCAACGCGCAGCTGGACAACGAGAAACAGACATATCGCTTCCAGGTGGACCTTCTGAAGGACCAGATGGACGACATGGAGGAACAGCTGCTGGAGGTCCAGCGCGAACACCGTGACCGCTGCAAGGTGAGTCAGGGTCAAGGTTGGGTCAACATGCATCCATATGTGTAGCCTCGATTACCCGGGCTCCGTGCTGTGGCACCACCATTTGTTGTGCACATCATCGCCTGGATCCAAACCGTACTTTTAATTGTGACGGAAATTATGCATGCACCCAGATAAATTAGGCTCTAATCCGTGGATTTGGCTAGCTCAAATAAGAGTGAACTTTTAGCAGTTATACGTTGCAATATGTATCACAGTTATACTTTGATTGTATTGACACTACTGTCACACTGAAAAGTGAAATCATGCAAAATAATGTTATAGCGTAGAATCTTGATAATGACGCTGATTGGCTGCTGGTGCTTCACGGGAACGCCTACACAAAATGGAGTGGGTAACTGACACACCATGTATTCGGAACCAGACTCTTTTCGACGAGTTCACGAAGGCGAGCAAGAGTCGGATAAGCAAGATTAGCATAGCTGCCAAGTATTACAGTTTATCCGTTACACTTACAGATTTTGTGAAATTTATGACGGTCTTGTGGGCGTTTTTTTTATCATGTTCTGTTATTTTTGGGGGATTAGGTTGATTTTTAAATAAAGGATAAATAGATATATTGTCCTAAGTGGCAAAAGTCCTAAGGGGCTATTGTTAAGGTTGCAGTTGTGTGCAGGGAAGGGGGCATATGTACTTGTTTGTGAGTCTTATGGATTTATGTGGTTAGTCTTACAGGTTTGTACCACTCAGGGTTGACACGTATGAATGTGATATGTAGTATTGTAGAGGTGTGTACCTTGCTAGACCAGGGATTTAGGGAGTTAAGAATGTGTAACTATAAGTAAGCACAGAAACCTGAGACATCTGGCCCAGGGAGAGACATGCCAGCTTCATTAAGCTAAAATCACAGTGAATACGTTTCAAACTTTGGTGAATGTTATATTTTGTAAAATCATGTTGTGTAGTATGGGCAATTTCAAACATCTACTGTTGTGGTAGTTACTCAATGATCTTACACTTTTTGTAGCTGTTACTTGGTTCAAGTTGGCTTCACTTTGTTTGCAGAGTAATTATTTGAACTTTCACTTTGTTTGCAGAGTAACTCTCTTAACTTTCACTTACCTGTCTACAGGAGCTGGAGCACAAGAAGCGAGATTACACAGACCTACAGAACGAGTGTGCATTCCTCAAGCAACAGCTGCAGCAACGAGATGAGCTCATTAATGTATGTACTCTTAATTAGCATATTGTATCTGTCATAATGGAGGATTGTAATGTAGATAAGTATCTGGCTATTTTCATTGAATTACATTAACAAATAGCTTTAGAACTATAATTTTGGCATAGCTAAATGCTTCCCAGGTAAGTACAGTGGAACATGGCTTGACAGCCACCTCGCCATTATGGTCACCTTGACAGCCACCTCGCCATTATGGTCACCTTGGGTCAGACCCACATTATCTCCAGAACAGTAGGACATTAAGTCCCGCTAACAGTCAACTCTCTATTCAGGTAACTTTGACCTAGTCCTGAGAGAGACCTTGGTAGCGAGGTTCCACTCTGTGTAAGAATCCTACTTTACATTGGCAAAGTTTATTTATATTTTGTATACAAGAAATGTTTGCTTCAACGCCAACATTTCTTATTAAGTTGTATGCATGTCATTATAAGGTATTAATTCAGCCTTGCTGTTATCAACACAGTGTGGCTGTAGTAAGTTATACAAAGTTGTCATTCTGATGTTTCATTTGGTACAATTCTCTGGTGGCATAATCATACAGACAATGGTATCCTGTAACCTTGGTTTTGTTCTACATATTTACATAGACAAAATACTAATTCTGCAGTTTCAGTCATGCACTGGGTGTGATGCTAATAACTGCACATAGTGCACATGGTATATATTCTTTCATCCACATTGCAGGAAAACGGTTTAGTGTATGTATCAAATGGCACCATGGAAGATGGTGATGCAAGTTCCAGTGAATCAAAAACGATAACTCGGGTGCCAGCAAAGGAAACGGGGCTGGCTGCACTCCTAACGCCAGAGGCTGCGGAGATACTAGGACTAGCTAATGGATCATTAGGTGGGTGTTAGTAATTCTCAACAGGTTTAAGTTAAGTGTATCTTTTGATGTACCATCCAAAGCTATTACTCCAGGTAACAAGTGGACAAGGAAGCCATTGGCTTACCGAGTGTGTTCTGTTCATAGCCTGTTAGTTTAGTTATGATCATTTACATAAACAGTAGATATTGTGTTTCATACATGTATTATCCTCTGTGAGAATGAGTACTTATAAACTATCTACACTGTTCTTTAACTAATGCTGCTTTGTGTCCACTAACCTTGATCAATATTTTTAAAACCATTAAATATCTTTACAATTTCTACTTGATCTCCTCTTAATCTCGTTGTCTCTAATTTTGCTAAACAACATTCTTTCTTATCAGTTTCGGTTACTGTATGTGGTGTGTTTTAAAGCCTTTCACACAGGCAATTTGCCTATATGAAAACCTGCTCTGTCCACATGCATGAGATTTATATGTAATATTTGCTGACTAAGAATGTTGAAAAAAAAACAGGTTTTTGCCAAATGACCTTCTGCACTGCCCTTGAAAATATACATATTTTGCAGATGACAGGTTAAAGTTATTTGCTGAAGAAAAGAAGTCGTCGCAATTGGAAGTGAGTAAATGTTTTTGGTTTTAAAGTTTCTCCCGGAAATCTATCAGATCTCCTGTTCTGGACGGGAGAACAAATCTCCTGGATTTCTGATGAAACCCAAAATATTGTTGTGTGGCCTAACAAAAGATCATCAATCCCTCCCTTTACTCACGCCAACAACAACAGCAGGGGTTAGTTCCATCAGGTTGTGTGCAGAGTGGACAAGGGAAACTTAGCTAAACAGTATCCTTGTGTTTTGCCTGTTGATGTTATTTGTACGCGTTAGACAAACAGTCCCCTATTATCGCCTACATGTGTATATCGAATTCATATATTGCCCATCAATACATCTCCATTATATACAAGTTTTATTTCATTCATATATATATATATATATTTGATAATTGTCACAATCGGAGCACATTATAAACGAAAAGACAATAAAAAAGATTTTCATAAAAACTGCCTCCATCACCTATGATCACAAATGCCTCCGTCACCCAGGATCACAAACTTTTAAGAGAAAAAAATGCCTCAGTTCTAGCCCTACCAGTAAATCTTATGTTAATTGCTTAAATGTAATCTAATATGTAGGCTACTGCCTGCTGGGTAAGATATATTTCAGGAGTTGAAACAAATTGTTTTACTAGTCCACAAAGAATTTGTCTACTGCCAAAATGTTTATTAACATGTAAGTATACCATTTAATAGTACATATATGCTGTGTAGTTGGAACTAATGTTGATATGGTGGTAATTTTTGTGAGTGTCGAGGTTGTGAAATACTCTTGATTTATGCACAATTCCCTGATATCCTGAGACCCTCCAATTTATGTACAATTCTCTGACATCCCAAGCCATGCCAACTTACGATTAAGTCTCCTGCATTTGCATTTCTGAAACTTAACATGTATGGATTGCATATTTGCATGTTTATGAGTTATTTCCTGAATTCGAAGTATTCATATTTGTAATAAATAATGCAGTAATAGGAACACAAAGTACAGTAAGATTTATTCATATTTGTAATGATCAGCGCAGTAATCAGAACACAAAGTATAGTCAAATGTATTTATAGTTGGAACGAATAAAGAAATTCTTTGGCAACCACTAAAAGCCCATGCCAGAATCTACAACAGTAGTTTTAAGTGGGGCGTCGCGGTGCAGTGGTTACAGCTTCAGACTCTCAGTTCGAATCCTTTTGTTGCTGTTACATTTCTGTTAACTTTGCATTGCGTCGGTTCAGTGAACTGTTTAATTCTATACCTGTCTCGTAGACAGCAGTGGATACATATGAACGAATAGTCTTTGCACAGCAGTAATTGCAGCATGGCTGAATGCTTCCTAGAGAAGTTGGATTGGCAGGAACAGGTTTCCAGGGTTTGAAGAGTGCTTTGAGCGGTCCTAAGGACTGAATACCACGCATACGTGTTACTTTTACCTTTGTGTTCTCGCAGATAAAGAAGCTACGGCAACAGTTAGAAGACGAGAGGGAACGAAATGCGCTGTCAGAAAAATACTCGACTCCCCCGCGATTGAATGTTTCAAATGGCCCTGAAGTACACCTGATGGAGGTGCAAAGTAAGTCTCTGTCAAATGGCCCTGAAGTACACCTGATGGAGGTGTAAATTAAGTCTCTGTTACCATGGCGATAAATGTCGTGTTTTCATTTCTTTTTCTTCAGTTTAGGTAATAATTCTGCTGATAAATTGAGTGCATTGTCCCTCGACAGGAGATACATGTGGCTCACTCTGGTGGCTAAACATACACCTATTCTTTTTTAAAGAAGGTCAGTTCATGGACTTGTTTGCTCTGAACCTTAGGAACCTGTTAGGAATGTGACTGTTTTGGGGAAATGTTGGAAGTTTGCAGTATAAGAGACCATAGCAATGGGAACATTTCAGGACATAAAGTTTCTGTACAAATAGGCTCAAAGCCAGACCTCTTTATTGTGAAATTATGCCAAATTTGGGGACTAATATGTATTTTAGGAACAAGCTCAAAAAAAGTCATGTACCAGAAATATATTGTTTGTGAGATGGCAAAAGAATTGTGCATTATGAAACATTTTGTATTCTGTTGTAGTGGAAGCCCAGAAACAACTCAATGACTATAAATACAAGCTAAAAAAGGCAGAACAAGACATCACAACCCTGGAGGGCAACGTGAGTGCTTCACCAAACAGCACTCTCCTTCCCCCTTCTCTCCTCCCCCTTCTCTCACCTCCCTCATCTCCTCCCATTCTCTCTTCCCCTTCTCTCCTACCCATCTCTCCTCTCTTTATCTCCCCCTTCTCTCCTCCCCTTCTCTTCTCCCCTTATCTCCTCCCCGTTCTCTCCTCCCCCTTCTCTCACCTCCCTTATCTCCTACCCATCTCTATTCCTTTTCTTTACTCTCCCCTTTTCTCCTCCTCTTCTCTCTCCTTCCCCTTCTCCTCCCCTCCTCTCCTCCCCCTTCTCTCCATTCTCTCCTCCCCCTTTGCTCCTCCCCCTTCTCTCACTTCCCTTCTCTCCTCCCCATCTCCATTCTCTTCTCTCCTCCCCTTCTCTCCCCTTCTCTCCTCATCCTTCTCTCCTCCTCTTTCTCTCTGCTTCTCTGCCCTCTTCTCTCTACCACTTCTCTCTACCACTTCTCTCCTCCCCTTCTCTTCACCCCTTCTCGCCTATGTCCCCGATCTAGTTTGTTGCATTGTTTATGTTTTCATTGTTGCAAATCATTCTTGTGACACTTTGTCATGGCTGATTGCACATAGCTAAAATATTCGCAGGAGTCGCCCTTCAGTCGCTCTTCTCTTATTCACTGTCATTTGATGGCCACATCCTGTAATGCCAAAAAAAATTCAAAAGCACAAGACCGTTTCCTGTGTCCGTAAACCCATCACAAAATCTTTAACACTTATGGTTAAGCTGTAAGAGTTGGAACCTGCTGTTGGAATCTTTGACCTACTGACCTTGACCATAAACATCTGCTGTTTGTTGAAGGTATTGCGACTAGAGAGTCAAGTGAAGCGGTATCGGTCAGCCGCTGAGGGATCGGAAAAAGTTGAGGATGACTTGAAACAGGAGAAACGGAAACTTCAGAGAGAGGTAAGTCAGTGTTGACGCCTCGTAAAACAACCAGTATCATTGCATTCTCACACAGGCCAAGCCGTGTTTTGGTTGAAATCAGTATATTTATGATTTCAAATTCTGTATAAAAATAAATCTTTCGATTCCGATCAATTGTGGCCGTCTATGAAGCTACAAAAATCCGCTAGGTTTCCATGCTTACTTCTGATGCAGATCAAGTTTCTCCATCTACCAGGTTATGAAATATACTTATATGAACAAAACTCACTAGGTTTCACTCAAAATTGGCCTAACGATTTTTCCTTGAATTTGAAACAAAACCATAGAAGTACAGGACACAGCAGTATAAGTACACTCGGCCGTATAAGTACAGGACACAGCAGTATAAGTACACTCGGCCGTATAAGTACAGGACACCGCAGTATAAGCACACTCGGCCGTATAAGTACAGGACACCGCAGTATAAGTACACTCGGCCGTATAAGTACAGGACACAGCAGTATAAGCACACTCGGCCGTATAAGTACAGGACACAGCAGTATAAGCACACTCGGCCGTATAAGTACAGGACACAGCAGTATAAGCACACTCGGCCGTATAAGTACAGGACACAGCAGTATAAGCACACTCGGCCGTATAAGTACAGGACACAGCAGTATAAGCACACTCGGCCGTATAAGTACAGTACACAGCAGTATAAGCACACTCGGCCGTATAAGTACAGGACACAGCAGTATAAGCACACTCGGCCGTATAAGTACAGGACACAGCAGTATAAGCACACTCGGCCGTATAAGTACAGGACACAGCAGTATAAGCACACTCGGCCGTATAAGTACAGGACACAGCAGTATAAGCACACTCGGCCGTATAAGTACAGGACACAGCAGTATAAGCACACTCGGCCGTATAAGTACAGGACACAGCAGTATAAGCACACTCGGCCGTATAAGTACAGGACACAGCAGTATAAGCACACTCGGCCGTATAAGTACAGGACACAGCAGTATAAGCACACTCGGCCGTATAAGTACAGGACACAGCAGTATAAGCACACTCGGCCGTATAAGTACAGGACACAGCAGTATAAGCACACTCGGCCGTATAAGTACAGGACACAGCAGTATAAGCACACTCGGCCGTATAAGTACAGGACACAGCAGTATAAGCACACTCGGCCGTATAAGTACAGGACACAGCAGTATAAGCACACTCGGCCGTATAAGTACAGGACACAGCAGTATAAGCACACTCGGCCGTATAAGTACAGGACACAGCAGTATAAGCACACTCGGCCGTATAAGTACAGGACACAGCAGTATAAGCACACTCGGCCGTATAAGTACAGGACACAGCAGTATAAGCACACTCGGCCGTATAAGTACAGGACACAGCAGTATAAGCACACTCGGCCGTATAAGTACAGGACACAGCAGTATAAGCACACTCGGCCGTATAAGTACAGGACACAGCAGTATAAGCACACTCGGCCGTATAAGTACAGGACACAGCAGTATAAGCACACTCGGCCGTATAAGTACAGGACACAGCAGTATAAGCACACTCGGCCGTATAAGTACAGGACACAGCAGTATAATCACACTCGGCCGTATAAGTACAGGACACAGCAGTATAAGCACACTCGGCCGTATAAGTACAGGACACAGCAGTATAAGCACACTCGGCCGTATAAGTACAGGACACAGCAGTATAAGCACACTCGGCCGTATAAGTACAGGACACAGCAGTGTAAGCACACTCGGCCGTATAAGTACAGGACACAGCAGTGTAAGCACACTCGGCCGTATAAGTACAGGACACAGCAGTGTAAGCACACTCGGCCGTATAAGTACAGGACACAGCAGTGTAAGCACACTCGGCCGTATAAGTACAGGACACAGCAGTGTAAGCACACTCGGCCGTATAAGTACAGGACACAGCAGTGTAAGCACACTCGGCCGTATAAGTACAGGACACAGCAGTGTAAGCACACTCGGCCGTATAAGTACAGGACACAGCAGTGTAAGCACACTCGGCCGTATAAGTACAGGACACAGCAGTGTAAGCACACTCGGCCGTATAAGTACAGGACACAGCAGTGTAAGCACACTCGGCCGTATAAGTACAGGACACAGCAGTGTAAGCACACTCGGCCGTATAAGTACAGGACACAGCAGTGTAAGCACACTCGGCCGTATAAGTACAGGACACAGCAGTGTAAGCACACTCGGCCGTATAAGTACAGGACACAGCAGTGTAAGCACACTCGGCCGTATAAGTACAGGACACAGCAGTGTAAGCACACTCGGCCGTATAAGTACAGGACACATCAGTGTAAGTACACTCGGCCGTATAAGTACAGGACACAGCAGTGTAAGTACACTCGGCCGTATAAGTACAGGACACAGCAGTGTAAGTACACTCGGCCGTATAAGTACAGGACACAGCAGTGTAAGTACACTCGGCCGTATAAGTACAGGACACAGCAGTGTAAGTACACTCGGCCGTATAAGTACAGGACACAGCAGTGTAAGTACACTCGGCCGTATAAGTACAGGACACAGCAGTGTAAGTACACTCGGCCGTATAAGTACAGGACACAGCAGTGTAAGTACACTCGGCCGTATAAGAACAGGACACAGCAGTGTAAGTACACTCGGCCGTATAAGTACAGGACACAGCAGTGTAAGTACACTCGGCCGTATAAGTACAGGACACAGCAGTATAAGTACACTCGGCCGTATAAGTACAGGACACGGCAGTGTAAGTACACTCGGCCGTATAAGTACAGGACACGGCAGTATAAGTACACTCGGCCGTATAAGTACAGGACAGCAGTATAAGTACACTCGGCCGTATAAGTACAGGACACAGCAGTATAAGTACAGGACTTAGTACGTCTGTTACAATGCATTACAACTAGCCCCTGTCTCCTGTACTGGTGGACAGTTAGTGACCAGTATTTAAGATTTAAAATGTGAATTGTATGTATTTATTTAATGTTTTTGTACTTATGGCTCCCATGCTACCAACATGTCTTATTAGGAGTCTCCCCGGCCATTTCTTTTTTATTTATAATTTTCTGTGCGAGACGTTACTACGAAAGTATGTTGACATACGCTAGTTGTAGCTGGTAAATTTTTGGTCGTCTCTGTTGCAGTTGCGTGAGGCACAGGCACAGCTGGAAGAGTTCCAGACGGCGAACTACCACCTGCAGAAGCGAATTGATAAGATGAAGTCAGGACGCAACGCTTACAAGTAGCCAGACCATGTGTTATGTGGCGCAAACTAATCCAACAACTGACTGTCCGAAACCCGGCAGTGAATTGACCGAGTTCAACATGCGATTGCTGGTTGGGCCACTACCTGGCTCCCTTCGCACTCGCCACAGTGGACTCTTCCAGCCACAGTGGACTCTTCCAGCCACAGCGGTTTGGTCAGTTCGCGGACAAAACCATTGACAACCGCACCAATTGGTTGTTTGGTCTGTGATTGCGACCTTTGCGTCCGTCATTGGCCATGTTTTATTTCAAGGTCATCTGCTGTTGAATCTTCGCCATGCAGGAAACCGTGAAGGTGCCGTGGATAAAACCGCCCCGCGTTCATGCTTATTTATGTCTCGCCTGACGCTAGTATGCAGGTGCCTGGTGTATGTACTTCAGTCAGGGCCGAGTTCGACGCAGCGACTATCACAGACCAGTGGTCGGTGAACAAAACCAACGTGTGACGCATGCACACATGTCCACCCGACTAATCCAAGCCGAACGAGAGTTAATTAACGCTGGTTGTTTCACAGTGGCGGCAAACATGTTATGCAACATACCCATCGGCATACAACTTCTAATGTCCCTAAATGTAATATCATTAACATTAATATCGATCACTATACTAGCACAAACAGAAAATAATTGTAAATTATGAAACAAAAAAGATATGAAGAAGATGACTGCAATACGGACAAATGCTCTTCTTGTTTCCAATAACGCTACGTTGGTTGCCATGTTGCCATGACCAGAGCTTACACCTGTAGGCGTTGACAGTGTTGGTTGGTCAGTGTGACGTAATTCTGACCAAACCAGGTCAGACAGAATGCGTTCGACTTACGCTGGTCGCGACTAGAATGACCACTGGTCAGTGTTGGTTGGTCAGTCGAACTCAGCCCAGCAGTGTTGATCTAGTTACCGGCTACTTCATTGCATTATCGGGGCCTATTGACTCATGCCGAGACCTTGAACATCTACCTAGAGTATGCTTTTGATGTTGCTATTTCAGACCTGCCACATATTTTGGTTGAAAACCATATGTTTGACCTAAAATTGGGTATAAAGGTGTTTCTATTCCGATCAAAACGCACCTACATCAAACAGTAAAATATACCTACATCAAAAACAATCTGCCAGGCATGGCCGTATATCATCAAAAGTATTTTCTTCGACCAACAAGTTTGTCATTCGATGTTATATGTGTGATGAACACAGGAACATTTCACGGTTTTTCCATTTGAAACAAATCTGCATAAAACGGGACTCGGCCGTGTACCTGTGTATTGTGGCAGGTCTGCCGTTTTGTTTAGTGTTATGTGAAGAGCCTATGTTTATACCGCTGCCTTTGTACATAATCCGTGAAGATGTGCGTCAGTGCGCGCACAGTGCTGCCACCTACCACATGCAACAGTGTTCAGAACAAACGCGTCATGTCGAGTATTGCGTGTCGTCTTTATAGAGGTGGTTTTCCGTGTTTTTCTACATACCGACTATTTACAAACGCCTTTAAAACGCGGCAGAATATGCAAGTGTTTCACGTTAAAACTGCTTGCGTCGTATGTAGCAGTATTGTAATATTCTACTGCCATAAATCATAATAAAGCAGTGTAAAATTCGTAGTGTTGCTGAACGAGATTTCTTGCATTAAGGGCATACAAGTGGCAAATAAACTGACATGAAATTAATTAAAAGTTGTGGTCATAAAATAACTTCATAAATATTACGTTATTACATGAGGGAAGCATGTCGATTATTGTCAATAGTTTTCCTAACTGGGATTGGGATATCGTATACTTAGAACGCTGTATTGACCCGGTTTGTCAACTTTCAGATTATTGTATATTTTCCAAACACATGTTTTATAGCTGTGCATTGCTGTAATTTTTTGCCAGCCAGTGTCACTTGACTGTCAGCTGACCGCAACAGCGCATTGTAAAAAATCATTGAATAAATGTTTGATTGTACAAGACTACTGCCGTCGTTTGCAGTTCATGCTGACTCAAACTTTCGTTAAGTATCGTGCAGAATTCTTCTATTTGTACATGGTTTTAGAGGTGTGAATGTGCTAACTGGTAAAATATTCATGATTTTGCTCTTGAAGAGTAAAAACAAAGGAAGTCCATTTTGATTTGCACCGTGTGGTTGGTTGGATATGATATCTATTAGGCTAACTTCTGACACATTCCCTACCCTTTCATCAAACTTTATGTGCAGCACAGCAGTGGTCAGTGTTTCGGACTCTCGATCGAGGCTATTTTGTTAAATCCACTTTGCCCCAGTTCACTTAGCTGTAGAAATTAAATGAGTACATGGCTACAGATACTGGTGAATATATGCGAATGAATAGTGCAGTAATTGCAGTGTGGCTGAATGCTTCCCAGAGAAGTTGAGTTGGTGTTGGTCTGCCAGGGGTGAAGTGTAAAGTGCTTTGAACGGTTATAAGGACTGGATACTGCGCAAGAATTTACCTTTCAGTGTATAATTTTCCAAGTGGTGAAAAAATAATTGTTAGCATAATAAATTAAAACGACGTGTTCATGTAATGCTTACATCAATGGTTTATTCAACCGTAAACCAACAACAATAAACAGCAAAAATACACCTTGTAAATGGCTACACCAAATGTAATTGTTTACATCAAAATGTTAACTAGAAATATATAGTTATATATTATCACTGTACATATAATGTTAATGTTTTGTATCCTGCATGATTTGCAAACGTCTAGGAATCTGGCAACATTGTCAATAAAACTGAACAATAGCGGAATGCAAGCAGGAAATGATATGAGATCTCTTGCAAATAAAACAAAGCGGAAATGGTTTTAAACACTAAATAAGTTCTCTACCGAGATTCTGTAAAAACCAGTTACCAATGAAACGTGAAATATAATCATGCAGACATGGTATTGTCAGTTCCTTTCTTGGTTTTGACATGTAATGTTAAATTTACAGATACTTTAGTTGTCACAATTCTACCATCACAGAAAATCATGTAAGGTAAAACATGCTTAACCTGTCAACAGATTTCCCAAACTTCACCTACATTAACTTTAAATACAACAATTTAAACGTTTGAGTATTTCATTAAATATATGAGTATTTGTATGAATATATCTGACATATGACCCATAGCAGCTTTATGCACCAAGGATAAGTAAGTATGACCAAATGGATGAAAATGATAGAATATGTAATATTACTGAAAACAGCTACTGTCACAAAACTGCCCAACTAGACTAATAAATCCACGGCATTTTAAATGCTGCACGTTCTTGGTTGGTTATTCAAAGCATGTTTATCCTGCCAAGCGCACCTGATGTCACATTTGGAAAGGTATTAAAATATCCAATCAAGCAACCAGCAAGTCTTTGTTATACCCTTGCAGCTGGGAGATGTTGACAGTGGTTTACTGTGTGGATAAAATATTGTAAATAAATGATAACTAAGAATGGAGAAGAAACCAAACATTGACAAGATTATTAACAGAAACGAAACTTAGCAGTGACAAGATCCAAACAAAGGAAGAAAGTTGGTATTGACAATGTTAACAAAAAAATTAAGAGACTTGGTATTGGCAATATTCAAGAAAGGAAGAAACTTGGATACGACTACACTGAAAACAATGAAGAAATATGGCATTGAAAAAATTCAAAAAAGAAACTTGGCACCAGCAATATTCAAAACAATGAAGAAACCCACATAAAAAACGGAAGAAAATTGGCATTGAAAACAATAAAGAAATTAGGCCTTGGCAACAATTGGCGTAACACAGGAGAAACTCAGCACTGGCAAGATTCAAAACAAGGAAGAAATATGACACTGGCCAGATTCAAAACTGAGTAGAATGAACCCAATGAACCCAGAAGTAGTCAACATAATCAGTAAGTCGGCCATTACCAAGTCAAGCCTCATGTCACATTTCATATTATGGATACACTGTCATTAAACCGAAACAAAATTCATGGTTTGGGGACTATGCATCTCGGAGTTAATAAAAACTAATCATTTGCATCTACAATCAAGTATATTACGCCAGTGGTTTTCTCAGTATTCCATTCAAGTCTCTGTTTAACTGGGTGCTGACATGTTAACCATGTATACACAACTAAGAAAAACTCTTCAATCACATGCGCTGTAATGTCAGAAAGTGACTAGTTTAGTAAACAAAGGCCAAAATATGTTACATAAGTTGGGTTTGGACACAGACAGCATGGCCATATCCTATTGGTGAGTATAGGAGTAGGTGTTTACAAATATATTTTCATCTGGCGTTAAGATGCTGTGTGTTCAACAAGGATTTCCTAGTAAACCACTAACGTGATATTCTTAATTGTAGTTGCAAATGGTTATGCTTTAGCAACTCTTATGCTGGTAGGTGCATAGGCCCAAAACCATGACTTTTGTTTCCCTTTAAAACTAACAACAGGCATTTACAAGTTAATAAGAGAATAAATAGTATACGTGGTATAACGTATGCTGTCCTCAAAGGCCAAGAACAAGACACTGCACGTGATTATACTGGACAATTAATGTAGAACTTTGAGTTATCTATTATTGCTTGGTATCATCTACTTCTAAGGTGTTATTCTTTTCAGAAAGAAAGAGTAAGAATATTTGTTTAATATTTGTCTACTCTGATTAACTTCTTAACTGTTAAATAAGACTACTTTGTTATTCAATTTGTCAACTAACAATCACAAAAGTATTGTTGCCTAGCAAAAGCAACACCTTACATACAAATACCACGGAAAATATGTTCACAATGACAACAAATTGAATAATGAAAAATCCGATATACGTTTGGCAGTGTTTCATGGGCAATCCCCCAGGTGGTGTGTGTTTCACAAGCAGTCCTCCAGGTGGCGCTGGTGTCAGTTCGACAGTTGGAGGTGTTCCTCCTCGGGTAGAGCCTGGCGCTGGTAGCTAGGGTTGGTGACGATGTAACCAATGGCAACGCCAAGAAGCACTAGGGTCACAGCAAGGAAGTTGATCAGCATTGCCTCCGCTCCTCCATGGCTGTACTTGTTCCTAGGGAGATACACGCAGCAGAGGTCAGAGGTCAGAGTACTGCTATCACCACTTGGAAATTGTCAACAAGACATAAAGTAGCTGCGGTGGTTGTTCCATGCTTGTTTTGAATTAAGTAGTTTTGGTAAGTTCTTAAGACAAACTAACCATTTCTTCAGAAGTTGTAGTTGAACTACAACGTAACACTCCAGATTAATTAAACATATTTTTTTGATTTTTGCGATGTTTCTTGATTTTTAAAAGCATTTTTTGCAAATCTTAAAAAAATCCCCACAAAATGCCAGCTTGTATAATTTTGAGAAAATCCCCACATATAATCCCTACATAAAATAAATAGGGCAATGTTACTGATGACACCACAAGTTATTTTGGTTAACATGAACGAATTACAGTCGCCATAGTACCACGAACAAGATGGTAGCAACTTGAATGACAATGTCATGTTAGCTGCCTCAGCTACCTCAACACCCACAGCAACAAGCTCTGGATGGAAAGCGGAAAGAAAATTTTGAGTTCATCATGAGTCCAACAATTGTTTTTCCTGTCATCATCAGACATTTATCAGTTCAGTTTTTAAACATACTGACACTGCTTGCATGTGCACATCAATCGAAAATTCCATTCATATATATCGTCCTTAATGAGAACAAGTATTTTCTCATATTCAATCTACTTTATTCTTTTACTAATGTGTCCTCTAGTTCTACTACCTTCTTAAAGTTTGAAGAAAAACTTCAATCCATAATTTCATAACCATCTGATATTTAAAAATTTATATGTAGTCTGAAAAAACTAAGGGGCCATTCAACATTTACTTAATCGTACAAAGAGTACTAATCCTCCGACCGCCCTTCCTGAATTAGCACTTTAAAATGTTGATAACTTTCCCGATTGAAAACATATATCGATGTATTACAGTGCTGTGCAGCAAACGGTTATCCAATTTAAAACAGTAAGTTCCGTAACAGTTAACTATGCGGCACTGCATGACGTAACGATGATCATATTTAAGATAATGGCCGACATTCGGGGGCCTGGGCCCCCTCCCTCTTCTCCTTGGTAAGCTCTGCATGAATAAATGTTGACAATTATGAACGACCCCTAAAGCCAACACACTTTAGTTACGATTATTACAGTTATGTGTGCATCCCTTTCAGGAAGTAGACTGCGCCATAGAACTCACTCGAGAGAGAACAGTGTTTTCTCCATGATGCCAGTCAGTGCAGTGGCGATAGCGATGAAGAAGATGGCAAGACCGACAAATATGTGAGTGGGCCTGATGCGACGGCGAAGCTCCATGGGAAGGCCGGGCTTGAGGAAGGACAGGAAACCAAACACCCACTGCAAGGAACACAACACTTCCATATTTAATGATATTCAACAAGAATTAACAATATTTAACAAGATTGCCATGCAAAGCAGCAAACCCAGAAAAGTGGAAAGTGGACAAGGAAGCTATTGCTTTATCAAGATTCCAACAATTTTTCATCTACACTGTATGTGTAATCCACCCTTCTGAGATATTTGTCAATTTTGTTTTTAAACATATTCACACTGCTAGCATTTACACAATCAGTAGATAATTTGTTCCATTCATTTATCATCCTCTTTGAGAATTAATACTTTCTGATATTTAGTCTACACTGTTCCCTCACTAATACTATGTTATGTCCTCTAGTTGTTTAAGTGAGAAAATAATGTATTACATTATTTACATTTTTACTATATACCGATATAATGATTTTTACACGTGATCCCACTTTAAGTCCTACGTGGATTCCTTGGTTCACCGATTAAACTGATTAAACTTTAGCTAAATTGATTTGATTGATTTTGTTACCCATATATTTTAAGAGGCCAATTTTGGCTATGATCAACAACAGACTCTTATAGAAATAAACATCAGGGTGTTTTTATAGATTGAGACTCAAACCCCGGTCCTCTTGAATGACAGCCCTGAGCACTAAGATAGAGCACACCCCTTTGTGAAAATTTTGGAACTAATCAATACACAACATACAACTTCCAGCGCTCCTGTCCACATTTATTGTATATTTTTTTGGAAATACAGGAATTCGGAAGTAAAAATATAGAAGAAACATGGGAATATTTTAACAAAATATAGCATCTACTGACATAAGTTAATGTAAATTAGCAACTGCCAGTTTTCAACATTACGTCACAAAATTTTTCGATTTCATCGATCTAATTATAGTATGCCACACCATGCCCCAATCAGATCACCATCCATAAGCCGTCATCAACATGACATATTCCACCATAAAAATAATTTTGTAGCGACGAAAGGCAAGAAACCTCCAACTCGCCACAATTATTAGAAAAATATAGGATTTTTTTAAATATAGGAATTGCACTAAAATATAGGAAAAGAGGAATTGCAATTAACATATTATAGGAAAATATCTAGGAATTTTCTGAAAATATAGGAATTGTAATAAAATATAGGAAAATACAAAAATTGCAATTAAAATATAGGAAATATAGAATTTTTTTAAATACAGGATGAAAATATAGGAATTTTGTGAAAATATAGGGATTTTGTGAAAATATAGGAATTCCATTAAAACAGGAAAATATAGGAATTGCAATTAAAATATAGGAAAATATAGGTGCCATAAACGTCAACAGACCTGGAGAGCAAAGAGAATGACAGTGCCGAGACCGAGCCAGCTGTGGAGACTGTAGAGGTTGGGCATCGGGGGACTGGCGAGGTTGTGGGAATCAAAGACCGCCTTGAGACCAACCGCTGCGAAGATGAGGGCAAGAATGTGCAGCCCCGCATGGAGAATCTTCACGTAGATCTTTCTGTTGTTGCGGAACACTCGGTAGACTAGGATGGCTGAAACAAGACAGTTGTATAGACGTTTTAAGGGAAGATGATGGTCAAACGGCAAACACATTTATTTTCAACATAGAAGTCTAACCAAAACTTTCAGAGGTCGTGGGGCATCTCAAAGTAGTCGTGATGAATATTATCAGAATTTTTTAATGGGTTTTTCTATGGTGTAGTGACAATCGTGAATTATCCTTAAACTGTACAGTATAGCAAAAGTATTTGTAATACTTTTACAAGTATTAGCAATTATTTGTACACATATTGCAAAGTAAATGCAATGCTTACCAAAAACGTTGCAACAATTTGCAAGCATTACAAATATTTGTTTAAAGTATTGTAAGTATTTACAATACTTTTAAAACAATAGCATCCATATTAACTCACAGTTTCCATAGAGGAAGACCATGCCGATGATCATGAAAAGGGGGTGATAATTGAACTCTTTTTTTGGGTCATCCGTCCATGCAAACCCTCCACGGAAGTGTCCCATCCAGACCGCTACCATGACAACTGAGATCAGACCGAGGACCTGGGCGATGAGGACCCAGCCAGTGAAGAACCGCAACGTTCCTCTCTGCTGGCGATCAATTGTGTCAATACTTTCATACTTCTCCATCATGAACTGCTGAAATATAGAAGATATAATGTTGTTCTCCTCCTTTTCCCTGTAGTCCAGGGTGAGGCTGGCACCAATATCGGTCGCTGATTTATGTTTCCCCTTCTTCTTCATAACTAGTCTCATTTTACTACCGCCTCCACCAATCGTCTCCACACCCCTCTATAATATAAATTCTTAATAGTGCAATAAGACAGCAGCATGTAGGGAAAGCTGGGAATCAGGTATGACATCGTCTTACAAGAACTTTAAAATTAATGCATTCGGAATAGTCACATAACCTCACCAATAACACAGTGATCATGAAATGACAAGTGTTTAATTGAAATTGAAACAAAGTTACGTTGCGTGTTAGGCAGTGACCATGGCTGGGTCAACTGGTTGTCTTTTTCTTTCCCAATAGCAACAATAATTTACGATTACACCACTTCAAACACTCAATTACCATTATGGGGCTTCAAAAAAATTATTTACAAAGCAGTCAATACTTCATAAAGGGTTGATCAATTGCAATAATTCATAAATAGGTTCAGCATTGTTCTATAAAAAACATTATCTGTATGGCACCATTCCAGTAGCCGCTGTGTTAACAGCCCCTGTCCCAGTAGCCCCCAAAGTGTGAGAATTGAGTGCCAGTAGCCCCGGGGTCGGTCGGTAATTGTAGGTCATCAAAGTGTCGAATTTGAGTTAATCAGTTGAACTTGAAGCCCCGTTTCACTTTCACACATTGAGTGTGTGACGACAGACTGTTCACTACCCAAATATTTTAATTTAAGTTATCTACATCAATGCAGAAAGCTTGTGTGAGGTGAACAAAACCAAATTCAACTTTCACACATTGTGTGAAAAGCCAATTGCTCAAATGTACGTGAAAGCTATTGCTATTTTTACATGTTTAGTAGAAAGCCAGTTTTGCTCACATTTCCATTTTAGTTTGAGGTTGTAAATCATGATTCCCAAATAAAATTGAGTTTTTACGGTTTCCCTCTGATAAAAAATCCGACATTTTTTGTGCACACAAGCTACATGAATATTTTCTTATTTAAAATAATGGTGGGGCAGAATAATGAATAGAAGTGGAAGGCATGATGTGGGACAGAAAACTGAAGAAACAACTAAAAGGAAAAGTGTTGGAAGCCTACGTGGTACCAGCCTGTATATACAGGTTAGGAACACTGGCACTGACAAAGAGACAGGAGGAGAAAATGCAGATAGCAGAAAACAACTGGGTCCGAAGAATATGCAAAGTAACCCAAGAAGATAGAAGGAAGATGAAGGAATTGAGAGAAGAGAATAGCACCTAAAGATGAAAGTAGCAGGAAGCAGAACGAGATGGACAGGATATGTGCAAAGAATGTGTGACGACAGACTGTGATGGAAAGACTGTGTCAAACGAGATCTTAAAAGGGCAGGTACGAACAGCTAAGATTGGAAGACTACCGCAGAAGGCAGAGGGAAATGGAGAACATTAACAATGAAAGTGGAAGAAGCAATCAAATGACTTAGACCCCACCCCACAAGGGAGCAAGGGGATGAAGAATAATGAATGGAACAGCCCAGAAACCTCCCAATTGGCCTAGTAGCTCCCGGGGGCCTTGTACCATTGCTGCTGGGTTTGGCTGAATTACAATGCCAATGGTCAATTATACTTACTCTCATTAAAAACTCAATTACAATCACAATGTTCTAATACACCCGTCAATAGCATGATGCACCCCACAATTCCCAGGCAATGTGTGTCAGGGGTGTATCTTGTCCAAAAAAAATGACTCAGTAGTATGTCAAATTCCAAATTTGATGGGTCATAAATATGTCTGTCTAGGTCCCCCAATGTTCGCTGCAAGTTTTAGCCACAAAACAATTAGAATGATGGCAACCAAGCGACGTAACTGACTTTAACGTATTGTTAACCCCGATAAACGATTTAGAATGCTGATATACATAGGTATTTGCTATTGTAATTAATTATATTGCAAGTACTGTATATTATATACCATTCATTTTAACAATTATTCGCAACATACACTCCTACAAACAATTGAACCACAAAAGTATCCTATGGCTGACGTAATCGATAAGGCTTCTGACTTAAAAATATCAGTCATTGCCATTGGTTCAAAATGGTCTGTCAAAATGTCCCCCAGGGGCAGGGTGCGTCTGAAACACACAATGGTCTGTAAAAACTTTCCCCAGGGGTGCATCAAAAAACATGCAATGCCAATGTTGTGTCATTATGATTATTTTGGGAGGTAATTAGGACTTGGATCATTAATAATGATCTATAAATGCTAATTGGATATTACGGTATTAGTACACGTACAATAGAATTACATATACAATACAATGTCAATGTAGTAGTTTACAACTGCAACATGTGATCTAGCACTTGGGAATGCAGTAATCTAAATGAGAATGGTTCTATTTGCCACCTGCGTTCTTCTCCTTAGACAATATCAGTTTGACGTTGTTGTCTAGTTGACGTTGTCATTTGCTCACCGCTCTGACTCTGTCACAGTATCAGTCTCAGTGACAGTGTGACACCACGTACGGCTGCGTTTGCGGAAGACTCGTTTCCAGGCCTGAGATTACAAATAAACTATGCAAGTGTCAAAACAACGCTACATACGCGGATGGTAGCGTAGTTGTCCGATGACTGGAATTACTGACATATGGCGGCTTTAGAAGAACGACACAAGCCGTCTGTTTATCATAACGCCGCCTGTCACAGCCGCCGCGCTGGGCTGACACGTGATCCCACGTGATTGTAAATCTATTTTTAGGAATTAACATTACTGGTTTCCTACGTTTACGAACGCAAATATGAGGGCACTCGCTATTCACGTGTGTTTCAATTAGGCTAGATACCCTATTTCTGGCACAACATGTATTGTGATCGCATACATATTCCAATAATTTATTATTTATAATGTAGTACATCGATCAATTCGACTATTTACGGCTGGATTTGTACGAAATTAACATGCGTTAAATATTGTAATTTGTTATACCCGTTATTTCATATTCCCGTAAACAACGTTTTGGATTATACACAATTATAGACTCTTTGACTATGCAAGTTAATATCTGCAACTAGAAGATGGATTTCGTTAATCTAAACACAGGTTCAACGATGCCTTTGGTCGGATGTAAGTATTGTGCTTATTGTAGCCACTTCTGCATTATCCCGAGCGATAAATTGTTAATTTCTTTCATAAAACCACGTGTGTTTGTTATTGGCCCTGTTTACATACTTTTTGTTTTTATAGTGGGAACTTTCAAGGTCCGAGGGCATCAATTGATCAGCGAGGTCATAGATGCGGCGCTGGACGCTGGCTACAGAGCTATTGGCAAGTACAGTCTTTGACTTTGTTGTTATAAATCTCCTTTTTTTGGTATTAAGAATAAGAAGCATTTCTAAAAAGACATGATATTATAAGTAGTATACTATCTTCATTTAATCATTACTTTATGTTTGCAGATGATAGACAAATATAACAATTTTAAATGTTCTACTTTTCCCACAGAATTGAACACTCAATAACAGCGCCTCTCAAGAAATGTGTTGTATTTCAGATACTGCAGAAGTATACCAAAATGAAGTTGACATTTCAAGTGTACTGGAAACATTTCTTCCCAAATATAGTTTACAACGAAATGAGATCTTTCTCACAAGTAAACTTGGTAGGTCAATTATTGTAATTTTCCAACTGCCAACATTTTTCATCTATATGTATGGTTAGACATATTCACACAAGGTCAGTATTGTTCCAATCATTTGTCACCCTCTCATATGTGCCAGCAGTTATGGTTTACCCATAATACAGATTTTCTTAAATCGTTTCTGAAATGTTACAGGCTAGATGGTTTTGTATGTTTAGAACAATTAAGGCTTTTTGCATTATGGGATATGGCCTGCGTTTGCCAGTGGCATGCAATAACAGATTATCGTTTCAAAACACATCCGAAGAACGGCTCTTGGGAATATCTTTATATAACACCTCCACTGCAAAACAGCGGATGTAAATAATCATACAGGTTAATTTGTGGGTCTTATGTATTTATGCTGTTATAGTCTTACAGGCATTGAAAATTCAGAAATGACACTTATATATGCCCTCGATGAAAATACTTTCATATATCCAGCCAACACTGTCCTCTTAATAATTCTAATTCATACATTTCATTCTCAATGTCTTCATAACAGTTACTATTTAAAATTTTTTGTCCTCTTTTTCTTCAGCGTTCAAGCATTAAGTGAAGTGAAAATCAAAATTTTCATTGTTAGTGAAATATCATAACTTTGTCATGTGATCGGCGAGAGGATTGAAGTCTCGCCCATCATCGGCATTGATTCACACAGTGCGTACCATTTTCAATATCCACCTTACCAGATCTAACAACTGAAGTCAATTCTTTAGATGATTTGTATTGTGCTTAAACTAGTCTCACACACTACACATAAATGAACCGGATTCGCGATGAGCTGAACCATCTGAGGAATTAAAGCAGCTTTATTCGTATGATGTTCTTCAATGACCAGGTCCAAAGTCTCAGGGAAGGGAGGCATGTCGCAAGGCATGCGAGCAGTCCCTTCACAACCTGAAGGTCGACTCCCTTGACCTCTACCTTATCCATTGGCCCGGGACTCAGGGAAGGAAATCAGAGAATCCTCAGAACGCCATCCTGCGGAAGGAGACATGGCTAGAACTAGAAGACTTGCAAAAGGAAGGTACATTGAAGATCACAACTTCATAATTCATACATTGATTATAATAATAAATCTTTGATTACATGGGTAATTGTTATTGATAACGATTGATAATGTCGTGCAAAGTGCAATATCCAGTGCAATAAATCCCAGTATCACGCATGTCGAACAATTAATTCAAACTGTGTGCGCTGTATAATGCGTAAATTACCATTTTATTGCATTAAATGTGTTAAAATGTTAGTTAATAATAATAATAATAATTAACTTATATGGCACCTGTATCCTCAGGAACCTGAGCTCAGAGGCGCAACAAAACAGAATCATTAAGCATAATTGTGAACAGGGATGCACAAAAGTTATGAAAAAAAACAAAAATCAATGATAGGTGCTAGCCTCACCCCGGACTACAGGGATAAAGAGGTATCGGTGCCAGCCTCACCCCGGACTACAGGGATAAAGAGGTATCGGTGCCAGCCTCACCCCGGACTACAGGGATAAAGAGGTATCGGTGCTAGCCTCACCCCGGACTACAGGGATAAAGAGGTATCGGTGCCAGCCTCACCCCGGACTACAGGGATAAAGAGGTATCGGTGCCAGCCTCACCCCGGACTACAGGGATAAAGAGGTATCGGTGCCAGCCTCACCCCGGACTACAGGGATAAAGAGGTATCGGTGCCAGCCTCACCCCGGACTACAGGGATAAAGAGGTATCGGTGCCAGCCTCACCCCAGACTACAGGGATAAAGAGGTATCTGTGCTAGCCTCACCCCAGACTACAGGGATAAAGAGGTATCGGTGCCAGCCTCACCCCGGACTACAGGGATAAAGAGGTATCGGTGCTAGCCTCACCCCGGACTACAGGGATAAAGAGGTATCGGTGCCAGCCTCACCCCGGACTACAGGGATAAAGAGGTATCGGTGCCAGCCTCACCCCGGACTACAGGGATAAAGAGGTATCGGTGCCAGCCTCACCCCGGACTACAGGGATAAAGAGGTATCGGTGCCAGCCTCACCCCGGACTACAGAGATAAAGAGGTATCGGTGCCAGCCTCACCCCGGACTACAGGGATAAAGAGGAGAGCAACAACAACATAATAAATACCTTATTGAATGATAATGGGTTTTATGCATTCGTTGCTTCAGAATGTTGTGTTGGGCTCGCAAGCTCGCTCAGTACATTCTGAAGCACCCAGTATCATTCAAAAGTGTATAATCTCAAAGTCCATTTGAAAGCAAAGGTCTGAATTGTCCGCAACAGATCAGACCATGGTAGCCAATAACAAAAGCATCAAAATATTCCATGTTTACAAAAAGCTACATATTGGTTGGAAATAAGTCGGAATTGAACACTTATCTTCAGAATGGCACAGAACTTGGTTAATCAATAATAATTGTCACATTGGATTGATTTCGATCAAAGATGCCATAGTGACTGTTTTAGAGAGAGGGTGTGGCAGGAGTCTCAACTCTTCATCTCCCACCTGCTTTGGGGGCTAACCTCCCATCTCCAAACTGTTTGTGGGGCCAATCTCTCACCTCCTATCAATTCTGAGAGTCCACCTTCCAACTCCCACCAATTTTTAGGGAATGTTAAAGTTTATAAGTATTTGCTCAATATTTGTCTGCAACAAATTTAGATTAAAACCATTTCAGTAACTTATTCGCATCATGCGTATGTAATTTAATAATTAGGTTGTGGTTTTGTGAATCGACTCAATAGATGCATCACATTCCAGGAAAGCTTCAAGCGATCGGAGTATCTAACTACACAGCAGGCCACTTGAGGGAGCTACTGTCCTACTGCTCCGTGCGACCGGCCGTTCTTCAGGTCGAGTGTCACCCATACCTTGTACAGAGGGAACTGTTGAATCTGTGTCAGGATGAAGGGGTGCATTTCCAAGCCTACTCATCCCTTGGGAGTGATGGAAACAAGGTAAAGACTGGCAGACCTGCTAAGGTCAATAGTCATGTTAGTCAGCCGACTACAAGGCACAAGACCAGGGCTGGGGTCAGTTACAAATGTAATTGCAATGGATTACATTTATAAATGTAACTGCACATGCAATGTAATTCAAGTAACTCACTCGCTCGCTCACTCACTCACTCACTCACACTCCTTGTGCTGTCAGACACACAAGGCAGGTAGCAATCAGTGCCATCCATTTCTATCTGCAGCTATTTTTTCCAGGTTCTGTATCTTTATTCTCTGGGTTTGTGCCTCTCATGCGATGGTTTGTGCCTCTCATGCGATGGTTTGTTGGTATGTTTCTTTTGGGCGTCCTCTTTCCAGGTGATTTCCAATACTATACCTGCTTTGGTGTTCTTGTTCACAGTATTCTACAGACATGGCCCAAATATCATAATTTCAATGTTGTTTTCAACTGAAGCAGTTGTACAATTGTAATTGAACTTTGTAATTGATGTGATTGCTCAGTTACATGATTGTTCATGTCTAACATTTAGATAGGTTTTCGATACTAACAATGATAATAAATTTTTTTTAACAATACTAACTTTCTTGGTTACCTTAAACATCCACTTTCTCCACTGATAACGGATGACATTTCTCTGGGTTGTAGTAAGCCTAGTGTTACAAAGACATTCCCGTTTATCTGCAGTTACTGGAGGACACGACCGTGAAGCAGATTGCAGACAAGTATCAGCGGTCACCCAGTCAGATCCTTCTGCGGTGGGCTGCACAGCAGAACATCGGTAACCATGCTTTACTTTTTATAGCTTCAGGTTCGACCTTGAGCAGATTTGACCTTGACCTAGAAGCCATCATGCAAAACAGTTCTTATATTAAATGGTACATTTGTAAATTGCATTCCTTGAAAAAGCTGCAACTGAGTAGCTCAAATAATTAGACAAGGCTGATTAAATATGTACTACTCCATAAGCCACCGAGAACCATTTATCGCAAATGTACCATTTTATAATTATATAAGGTAATGATTTCCGCAAATTCAAGTTGGGAATATTTTCTCTGTCATTGCAGTCTGTTGTCATTCGGTTTTAAAACATTGCGATTGTTCATCTTCCATTGCATACACATGGGTGTCGACGTTACTGTTTTCAGGCGGGAAATACCATTTTTATCCTTCGGTCCTGCTTTCCTGCTTTTTGGACAAATTGTCCCATTTTTTTGTAATTTTCCAAAATAAAAAAATTACCTGTAAAATCGATCTATTTGTTTCACGAGGCCACTCTAGGCACATTTTATTCCTTTGGTCTCCAGCAATTTTACATTTTCTTGCACGTGCGTTCACCACGAACGAGAACGGCAAATCAAAATGGCGACCTGTAAACCACAAGTTAAAAAAGCTAAAAACCTACAAAAGTTGAGTGTGGGAGGGCGTTTCCTGCTTTCATGAGCACTTTCCCATGACACCTGTGTACACAACGATGTAAACAATAGTTCTGTGGTCAACAACAAATAGTTTCATCGTAATCGGACATGTCCGATTTCATAATCATAACTGCACCCCTGTATCGGATAGAACATATTGAATGAGTGTGTAATAAAACACTCAATACTTAATAAACTGCTATAAAAACATATTATTGCTATCTTTAATACACCAAAAACATGAACTGCAATAGAAACGTCCATGACGCCACTCGGACAATTCTGCCGATTATCTCACCCAAGAGTGATTATTTACATCAGAGTCGTACATGGCCAACAGATGTGGTAGAAATACAATGGATGGAAGCGGTTTCATCAGTACCGTACAATAACATACACTTATTGAGTCATACTGGGTTTTATGCTTGCGAGCCCAATACAACATTTTGAAGTAACAGTATTTCGGGTTTTATTGCAATGAACGGCGCAGGGCAGCGTATATCTCCGTAGACAGTGTGTCATCAGTAACATTTACCCATATAACAAAGGTCTTAGTTGCGTTGTTCTCGTCATGTCATATTTTCCAGGGGTCATCCCTAGGTCAACAAAGCCCGCCCACATCCGTGAGAACATCCGAGTCTTTGACTTCAGTCTTGACACCAGTGACCTGGAGAAATTGAACTTACTTGATAGAAGCGAACATTTCTGCTGGGACCCGGCCAAAGTCTGTTGACAAGTCCTGACATTTTGTGCTGACAAATTTATCATAACTACTTGCAAGCAGGACTGGTTCCAGTCAGAGATGGCAATAACCAGCACATGTTGTTGTCGATGTAACACAGCATAGTTGTTACAGGTTAAACAAGTATTCCTTGCTGTCCTAATTGACCAATTGTCGCATTTGAAAATTTGTGTTTTAAGTACGATATTGCCGATTGGCTGAACATTTTATATTTTCATATTATTGTACCACTTTGTCAAATGAATGTTTCTCGTTCTGATGGTTGTGTTTTTAAGTCAATTATGAGGTTTGACACCAGCAGTGAAAGTGGTAGTGAAGAGGGTGTCTCTTCTCGACTCACCCAGTGCCCGAGAATATCGACTCACCCAGTGGCTGAGAATACGCCCACTAAAGTGGCGACTTCACAGGCCGATTGCAGCATCACTTAAAAAACAATTATCTCTGTAACAAAATGATCAAATCACACCATGCAGCTTCCAGGAAAAACACAACTTTGAGTGACATAATTATCACACAAAGATGAGTTATATCATTTTGAAGCTTTTAATGCTGCATCTGATGAACTATTGTCTGATTAGCAGGGATATATATTCAACACCTACCACAAGACGTTACCAATGTATGCTGAGAATGATGACCCAGTTAAAGTTGTGTTTCAACGTCTGGGCACGTGTCTTTATTTTACAATGCTCAATGTGATATGGAAACATTTGTTGCAAGTTCCCTGATAGACAAATACGAAACAATATCAATTCAAGTATAACATTGTCAGTTTATTTCTTAGCAGGTTGGTTAAAACAGTCTACAATCATAACGTGTATATATGACTGTCTAATAACTAAACAAGCACATATCTCTAGCAGCAGTTGGTAAGACTGAGATATCAGAAAACAAAACCAACAAACAAATACAAAATAAATGAAAAATAAGCAAAATGTTATTGTGTAACAATAACAGTTACAAGCAAACGTGTCATTATTTCGTTAATGTCAACCAGCATGCCATTAACAAACATTAATCGGCTACATTTACAAATTGTTAGCCACCCATAAAGTATAACTGTGTATATATATTACAATTTACTACACCCTGCATTCAACTGAAACATAAAAGTGAAACTGTGGTTTGACTTCTATACACACATTTTAAGAAATACTGCATCTTTCCATTATCAACTTTTCTCTCCTTATATTGCATTTCGTCATCTTTCTGCCACATATTTTATTACCTTTCTCTTATAGCACCTGTGCACACACAGTCACACACCAAGTTTATAAGCCCTGAAGAGAGGGAAGAAGATATATAAATATATATATCGTATTCGACTTAATAATCATACAGTATGCTTGAAAACAATTGGGCCATGCAAAAATGTCAAGGAATCTGTTCTTATAAGCATCGAATATGGTACATACATGCACACACACACACCATAGCACGTTAAAAAATAATATTTTATCTGTACCAAGTGTGGCAGAAATGCATGCGGGTTTAATTCTGGGGAAATGCTGATGGGTTGTGGAAGAAACAAAGGAGCAAAAGTGTAAACTTCAGGCAGCTTCAATCAACAAACAACTGTTAATTCATCACTAATGGCTAGAACACAACATTGCCCCGACTCAATGCTGCATTAAGTCTTACAAGTGTTCATAGAGATGATACCCACTGTCATACGAGACATGGTTGACTAAATGCAAACAAAAAGTGCTAGGTTAACAATACAATACAAACTACTCAGCATGTGCATCAACATGCATAACACAATGGACAAGTAAAAGGCAAAATGTTTCTTTTCAAAATGTGATTGTCTCATGCAAATTAGAAAAATATAAAAACAGACAAAGTCATTTCATAATTGCATTAAAATAATTTTTTTAAACATACTTTAAATTTTTTATAGTGGAGCAGTCTCACCGAATATAGATTTACATTGTTGTGGTCTCTATACATTCGTTTACATAAACTCTCCCTAGAACTGTTATGTACACATCATACGTGAAAATAACAGTAAATTTCTCCATTCTGGAAACAGTACGAGAATACTCATTATGAATACTTTGTACATTGTATCTGAAAACTCCAGAACTCCGAAAGTGTTCTGAATTTCCATTCAAGTATGCTTAATGGAATGGTTACTGCACTTTTTTTGCGCAAATAAATTTGACAATAGATGTTGCCCTGGCAACAAAAAGTGGCGGTCATTAGGTCGTCTGACAGCAGATAAAGCAGCAGTTGTTATACATTTAAGTAGCCCAAAAGCTGTCACCCTTTCTAAGAGCAGGGAAATAAAAAAAGCTGTTGTAACTGATAACATGATAGGGGTGAACAGTTATTTATGTCATAGTCCTTGTGTCACATTGTTTCCACGGTTCATGAGGGACTCTAGGATGACGATCGCTTCCCGACGTTTTCCTGTATCTTGGTGACAACTTTCATAGCGCAATCGGGGATCCGCGTCCCTAAAACAGAGCAGACCCAATTTATGACATACAGTTCCAACATAAGGCAAGGTCAGGTTATTTTCCCAATTTCATGAAAATGTAAATACTGCTTTTTAGGACTCAATATAAAGTAGCCAGCCCACTGAATGGGCGCGAGGTTAAAAAGAACTGTGATGCTGATATATATATATATATACAGTGTATATATATATATATATATATATATATTTATGCAACCAACAACGCAAGCCAGGTGTAAGGATATGAAAAGGCCAAATAAATGACGTTTATTAAGATTATGCCTAATGGCATATTATTCCGATTAAAAGCATGAAGTGTGGACCCTGTAACATGCGCCAAGCATGTGGCTGAACCTCATACAAAGCCGCCTGGACACAATGCTCCCAGAGCCCACACTTCGACATAGCAATACAGTACATGTAGTAATATTCCTACAACACAACACAATTCATGGCATCATCACCAGCACATTAAAACATTACCCAATACCGACAATACTCGACACAATACCTATTTGCATATACTGCATTACTGGACTACACTACTTGCTAAAATTCCTACTCTATATATTTTTGTAACCTAAAAGGTGGGGCCATAACGCCACCGTTCACCGAAACCTGTGAACACCCCCACCAATCTGTATATATATATATATATATACATATATATATACATATACAAATAATACATAAGTAAAAAAAATATAATAGTAAAATACTACTAAAAAAATGGGCCATTGAAAAATGTCAAGGAATCTCAAAAGTGGTGCCAACTGTTTAACACCAGATGGCGACATTTTCCAGTTGTTCCACACAAGTCAAATTACAATAATTATGGATCCTGCTGATTATAAAAGCGGGTGTACGCTAACTAGGGCATGTACGCTTAATAGGTCAAATTCGGTGTCCAGGTAATGAGCATGTGTGGCAGACACAGATAATCCTCCAGATTCATTTGCGGGTCTTAACAATTTTTTTTTTACCAGTCTTACAGGTGTGCACCACTCAGGATTGGCATCAGTCTTACAGGTGTGCACCACTCAGGATTGGCACCAGTCTTACAGGTGTGCACCACTCAGGATTGGCACCAGTCTTACAGGTGTGCACCACTCAGGGTTGACACCAGTCTTACAGGTGTGCACCACTCAGGATTGGCACCAGTCTTACAGGTGTGGACCACTAAGGATTGGCACCAGTCTTACAGGTGTGGACCACTAAGGATTGGCACCAGTCTTACAGGTGTGGACATGGTAATAGTGGTTAGAATGTCAGACTTTCAGTCAAGATGACCTGGGTTTGGATCCTCTTGCTGCTGGTTTGAAGCCTGGGCAAGTCTGTTCACTCCATGTTACTCCAGTGAACTCAGCTGTAGACACTGGTGAAGTTGTGTGATCAAATAGCGTGGCTGAATGCACCGCAGAAAAGTTGAGTTGGTGTTGGGATTGAACAAGTTTTCCGGCGGTGAAGTATAAAGTGCTTTGAGTGATCCCAAGGATGAACCACGATGATATACATGCCGTACCATTTCTAAGAACTGTCCTACTACCAATCAGGCACTTTCATCTAAGCAACCTTGCTCCTAAGAGTATGCATTGCCTGTTGACAGATTGCCTAGCCTTTGGGTTTTGACACACCTCTGAGCTCGGTTTTCTGAGGATTTTGGCGCAAAATAAGTTTTTGCATTGTACTTGATGTCCTCCACTTACCTGGACCAAACACATCCGCCACTCCAGCATCGTAGAGAAACTGATAGTCCTGGGGTGGGATGACGCCTCCACACACCACAAGAATATCCCTAAAACCAGATTTCCATTCTTTACTCTAATAACATTTCTCCGCCAACTGTAGATTTATCTATTTAACCTTGCTTACCCTCTTTACCTCCTTAATCCATTTGTTGACAATTATAACATTATATACTGATTTTGCTGGACATCAGTTAGACTAATTGTCATCACTTATCATCTCACTGATACTAGATTTGGGGTCAAATACATATTTTTTAATCAATTACAAACATGTTACATTTTAAAAGTATTATAGTATATTGGAGTATTATTGGTGAATTAAATGGTGAAGAAATGGGTTAGGTAAGCTTGGTAATTAGGTATGCATTTACCAATATTTAAGATCCTAAAATGTGCATGTTCAGTCATGTCAGATACAAGTTGCTGTATTTGGCAATTTATATGCTGTATTTATTTAGATAAATACATAAGTTACCTTACTGTATAAAAAAAATAATGTGTGTGCAATTATAAGAACAGATGCCTTGGCATTTTTCCATGGCCCAATTTTTCCAAGATTACTATGTTTATTAGGCTGAATACGATACTTAAATAAAATTAATATTTGACTCTGCAATATTCAAATACATAAACTGACCCCAACTCTAATACTTACGGTCGTCCCATTTCTGCGAGTTCTTTGATGAGCTCCGGCACGAGAGTTTTGTGTCCCGCCGCCAGAGAACTAACTCCAACCACGTGAACATCCGCATCTATCGCCTGTTGGGCTGCCTCTTTTGGGGTCTGAAACACGCATGGAGTGTGCTTTAGTCATCAGTAAGCATGTTGAAAAATAATGCTAATAAAAAAATATATTTTATCGTTAAATCATATTACATAATATAAACTATATTTTGACATTTTTAATGCCCAAATGTGTTTTATTGAATCACAATTTTTTTAATTATATATATATTTTTATATCAAAATTCTCGTTCACCATGCAATTTAAAGTATACAGACCAAAACAAAAATAACAATTATCCAGTTTATTATTTTTTAGTTACTAAATTGGAGTATGTGACCTGCTCTCCCAAAACCAGACTGAAGTAGCAAATTTGACATGGTGGTAGTTATACATCATTGGAAAGCACACACAGAGAGCTTTCTAAAGAGCTATCCCACACTGTTGTATCTTGTATATTTGTGAAGTTTTGCCAATTTGAATGATGACGCATTGAAATTGACATTTTGGAGAAAAACAACTTTAAACTTTGGCGGCATGTTATGCAGACATACAGCTGAAAATACCATAGCAACCATGTATAAAAAGTTTCCCAATTTTGCACACTTATGACCTGAGTAAAGAGAATCACAGAAATGTCATTGTTACAAAGTTATCAGTAAGCTTAAAATGAAAGTTGACAAAATAAAATTTTAAATACATGAAAATCCAAATCTTGATTTTTTTTCTGAAAAAAAAAACATCAGTACGCATCACATAATAATCAACAGAAAAATTTTTCTGGGTCATAATTAGATAAGTTCATCATGTTAAAATGCAAACAATGATTTATCTATAAAACATATTTCAAAAATATTATTTCACCGCAATGACCTAATTACAAGTGCGACCCTTGGTCCGGCCCCGCACGATCCTGTCCACCCACTCACTGGCTAGCAACAGCATTGCTACTACTAGCTACACTAGCAGTTGCTTTCTGAACGTTTCACGAGTGGTTCATTGTCCTCATCTGAGCTGCTTGACTCCACATCTTCCAATGGACGTGGACACACTATGTCCTTTGTCTCGTCAGTGCAGAACTCATGGATGTCTTTACATAAATAAGCCTGAAGTTTCTTGTTCAAGCCAGCAGGTGTTACAACTGTTGACATTACGTGGAACAACTCAATGCAGGATGCTGTGTTCATCTCGCACTGTTTTCCTTTGTGAGCAGTTTCCCCGAGTCTGCAGCACTAATGTGAAAGTGGTGATTTTTCTTCAAAACAACCACTTTCTTGTATGATGGAGTGAGGAATGCCTTCCGTTGGGACAATCACTTTCCTGTCATCATCTCCAACCAACTGTGGCATGTTCAGGGCTTTTTCGGACGACTTGCAGAAAACATCAACAACATCCTGCATGCAGGACACCTTCGTTTGCTGATAGATTCGCTTGATCAAGTCAAAACACCAGTCCAGGGAAAACTTTGTGTGGCCGGCAGGTGGGAGTGAGATAACGGCTGTGGCGTTGAGACCCGTGGCAACTCCTCATGCCAGCATGAAATTGTTTTTGTTCTGTCCCCCACAGTTGTCAGAACTCAAGTGGAGGTGATGCTCGCCAGCCCTGTAGGAAGTGATGCAGGTAACTAATAACAACATTAGCACTTTGCCGCACGACACATACTTATCTCCAGGTAATTGACGTGTTTTGAAACCCCATCAGCATGTGTTCCAATGATCTGGCATTTTCAAGGAGTTTTAAAGTATATAGGTCCTGGCTGTAGTGGATCCAACAGGAAATGTACTTGTTGTGCAAAGTCAAAACTGTAATGGAATGAGATATTTCTAGAGAGTGGGCGTGTCACGTGTAGTTCTTGCAGGTTGTGGGTGTCTGCGACTTGTCGTGACTGTTGGCACAGATCTTGGAAATGCATGCGTTCTGCACGTGCATGCTCTTGATGAGTCTCTTGTAACCAAAACACTGCGATCTTCTCGTTTTCCGGCACATTTACTTGACGGACGATACGTGTGTTGTTCAATTGGCAGGTCCACCACAAGTGTGACATCAGCTTGCAAATTATCACGTATGGCAGTAGTTGATTCCATAACTTGCGGAATGTAGAGTAGAGCCTAGAATGTAGAGCCTTTGTCTCGCAACTAGAATGTAGAGCCTTTGTCTCGCAACTGGGAGCACCTTAACATCATCTCACTTGAAACCAGGAATGCATCCTGGAAGGATGAGGCTCTGCTGCTAGGCGAAGTTGATGATAAACCGAGAGACACGTTTGATTTCGGCAAAGCTCAATGCAGTTTTCTATCAGCCACCTGACTTCTTCTTATGTAGGTAGATGACATTCTCCACGTATCATCTCTTCAAGTTGGTCAACTTGTCCTTTGATATGTCCATCAAGAAGAGAAAGGTGTCGCGACATATACATCGATGCTCGAAATGGAAGTAGCGGATCCTTGTCGCCTTTCGATTAACCTTTAACTTCTTGACACTCAGTGCTTCATCTGACACATTGATGCTGACACTGATGACCCCTAGCAGCAACAAGACTTTTTCATATGCAGTCAGCTCTTGTATGTTCAGTCTGAAAAGTAAACAGTGTTTAATTAAGTTATAATGTAAACATAATTTGCTGTATAATAATAATAGAGCTTATAATTATAAGAACAGTGGTTCCACGTGGACTCTATGATCATTATTACAATATCGAATAAAATAATACATGTGCTATATTAATATGGATAAGTATAATTATTAATAGTTCATTATTTATAATTACATGCAGTATACTAACTAGTAGCATAACATTAAACATTTATATATAGCCTATACATTATTATTGCAGGCCTGCAGTCATTATATAACTTTATGCGTGCAGCCAAAGTATAATTATCTACTAAGCAATATGTATACATGTGTATATGCATCTATTTATGTATGTATGTATGTATGTATGTATGTATGTATGTATGCATATATGTATGTGTATATGTATATATGCATAGGCTTTATATTTATTCATCATAGCATACCTGATAGATTCTTGTTTTTCGTCGCTGAACTGGGAAATACAAGGCTGGCCATTGTATAGCTTGCAGACACGGTGACATTTCTTCTGAGGCATGTTGACACATTCAAACATGTTCGTGGCTCTATCCATCGCATATCCTTCTTCACGATGTGCGTCATCTGTGGCGGTCTCCTCTATTTCATCATTGTCTACATCAACGTCTTCAGCAGTGCTAGTAGAAGCCACCGGACTAGCATGGTCAACACTTGTTGTTGCTATCGGGTTCAACTCGGGTTCAGCTTCGCTGTCAGTGCCACTGTCACTAAATTCACTGTCGCTTTCAAGTTCCGAAGTCGGCGAACAGAAGTAATCTTCGATCACTTCCCGCACCGCTGAACTGTCACGTATACCACATTTCGAAGCTTCTTTCAGTAGTTGTGTTATCTGTGCAGCTTGATCCATAATTGCGAAATGATCTATTGATATACGCTCAAAATCTTGCTTAAATTCAATGCGCGATGCTAGCCCATAGAACGATGTTTACATGACAACCTGACCTGAACTCAGAGATTGCGGGTCAACGTCGCGGTGACATCACTTTCAGCGAATTGCGGCCTAGCAGGAGGTCACGTGACGCGCGTAGCTAGGCACTTGCAAGTTTGTTTACTTGAATAAGTTGCCCATGATTGGCTTACAATAATAGCATGGCTAACGGGGATGACAAAATTAGGACATTTCCAGCTTTCCAATTAAAGTGCAAAAAATTAGTGATAGGGTGTCGAATAAAACAACATTATGCCATGTTATAATGTGTTTTGGAGCTGCACACTGCGAAATAGAAGATTAGATATCAAACAATACATTTCCACTGAAATCCCAAAATCGACAAAGTTACCCCCAACTGCATGTTTTGGCTGCTAGCACGAAACCGATCTGTGCAACTTCCGCCTGGTTTTGGTAGAGCGGGTCACATATTGTCAAATTTTCTTGGTACTTGAAAGAGAACACTGCTAGAGGTCTATGAAATGATGGAGGTTACTAAGTGGCCTGATGCACCAATGAAGAGGACAAGTAAGCACAGGAATAGATAAGATGCAGTTAATGGTGTATTTGACATAAATTAGGGAGACCTCAAATTGACGACACAATCACTCACGGCAAACAAGGGTCCGATATCCACATCAAATCCCATGTCTGCGAACCCAGTGGCGATGACCTTTCCCCCACGGTCGTGGCCATCTTGCCCCACTTTAGCAATGAGGATACGGGGGCGTCGCCCCTCCTGCTGCATGAACTCCTGCACAGCGATGAGGGTAATAGTATTAATAAGTACATTTCTCTAGCGCCGTAAATCTGGCCATTTAGTGGAGCTTAAAATTCGTAGGTGCTAAAATTAATTATGTAAATGATAATAAACTACTTAAAACATGACGCATATCTGAAAATAAGAATATATAAATATGAATTAATTAACAAAATAAATAATAACTTCGTTAAAATATGATGCAAATGTATGAATTTAAGTGTCTATTATTCACTGTATGCCACACAAAAAAATGGGGTCTTTAAGAGTCGCTATGAAGAAACACATGGTGCAGCAAACATTGATACACATTTGGCTAGTACTAATACAAGAGGCTTGTCCATCACTGTGGAGCGACTGAGGGAAACTGTGGGCATGTCAACCATTGTAAATGTCATCTAACCAAACACAATAATAAATATTATTTTTTATAGTAACAACTTTGTTTGTACGGTAAGCATACATTGGCCGATGAGTGAGTCTGTATGACTAACAACAACTGTTTCCATTCCATGGTTGTGCGACCAGGTCAGCGCACATTCCATGGTTGTGACTGGGTCAGCGCACATTCCATGGTTGTGCGACCAGGTCAGCGCACATTCCATGGTTGTGACTGGGTCAGCGCACATTCCATGGTTGTGACTGGGTCAGCACACATTCCATGGTTGTGTGACTGGGTCAGCACACATTCCATGGTTGTGACTGGGTCAGCGCACATTCCATGGTTGTGACTGGGTCAGCATACATTCCATGGTTGTGTGACTGGGTCAGCACACATTCCATGGTTGTGACTGGGTCAGCGCACATTCCATGGTTGTGCGACCAGGTCAGCGCACATTCCATGGTTGTGACTGGGTCAGCGCACATTCCATGGTTGTGATTGGGTCAGCACACATTCCATGGTTGTGTGACTGGGTCAGCACACATTCCATGGTTTTGACTGGGTCAGCACACATTCCATGGTTGTGTGACTGGGTCAGCGCACATTCCATGGTTGTGTGACTGGGTCAGCGCACATTCCATGGTTGTGCGACCAGGTCAGCGCACATTCCATGGTTGTGACTGGGTCAGCGCACATTCCATGGTTGTGACTGGGTCAGCACACATTCCATGGTTGTGACTGGGTCAGCACACATTCCATGGTTGTGACTGGGTCAGCACACATTCCATGGTTGTGACTGGGTCAGCACACATTCCATGGTTGTGACTGGGTCAGCACACATTCCATGGTTGTGACTGGGTCAGCACACATTCCATGGTTGTGACTGGGTCAGCACACATTCCATGGTTGTGACTGGGTCAGCACACATTCCATGGTTGTGACTGGGTCAGCACACATTCCATGGTTGTGACTGGGTCAGCACACATTCCATGGTTGTGACTGGGTCAGCACACATTCCATGGTTGTGACTGGGTCAGCACACATTCCATGGCTCTGTGAATGGTCAGCATGCATTGCGCAACAAAAGTTACCACAACTGTTGTGCACGCTGCCGCAATCCTAGTGTTGCTGTATGGAACTGCAAGCGCGTGTCCCTAATGTTTTGGATTGGCATGAATCCAACATACACCAAGAGGTATTTTCTGCCTGTTGATGAGTCGTGGACCACCGTCCAATATGGCTGCCCTCAGGCCAAAACCAAGGCAATACAAATATGAACAATTAAAGACATATAGTCAATTTAATTAGTTAACTTTGAAATGTGAAGTTAATTTCATTCAACAGTGAATAAGTGCACACTATTATTACACTAATTAACATTTCCATAGTAATTGCATTTTATGATGACATGTCAATATAACAAAATGATACATCACTATAACTAACTATGTGTCACTTACATCAATTTTGGCCATCACTTGGTCAATCTCTTCATTATTGCCGTATTCTGACTTGTACGCTCCACTGACCATGCGGTCAGTTGCCACATGGCGGCCATATACCTGTGGTCAACAAAAAGGTCGGAGGTCACAGCATAAGATTACATATCTCCAACCACTGGGACAATTTTCAATTCTGGCATTTCTTGCACTATTATCTTATATTATACATTACACCTGACACATCCTATGAATTTTCTGTATTCAATACTGATTTTTGGGAGGTATACAGCACAAAAGCATAAAATCGAATGACAAACTAATAGCGGTCAAACTACAGATACTTTTCTGGAGAAACCTGCGTCTGTCTTCTTGAGTATTTGATAGAACAGTTTCATCAGCTTGTAACTACTGCATGACAGACTGTGAAGAACTATAGTTGGCCATTTAATTATGAAGTATGTGTTAAAAACTATAATGTAGATTGTGCATGCGCATGCAAAATAAAAAATGCCTTCTCCCTACCTTCTCTAAGGCATCACTGATTTCTCCCAGAGTGCATCTGGCACGGGACGCAGCGATCGCCAGCTCGAGTAGGTTTCCTTCCTTTGTGTCTGCGCAGGCTGTCAGTGCTTCGAGACACGCGTGAGCCTGCGACACAACACTCATGTCTGTGTATAAAAATAATAATACAAAAAATTCTTAGCGATGGTGTCGAACTTGATACTAACTAGCTATTTTTGGATTACTGGTTACCACAATGACAATAACTAAAACTGTTTGGCTTGTTTTATTTGTTGATCATTCTACTTTCAGAATATACATATGGTGTTCCTATTCGTAAAATGCACTGTTCTTGTAAAATCTTGATTTGAATTGATGTAGTCGATTTTCTGACAAAGTCACTGGGAATGCAGTATTTGGTTGTCACAGCATGAGGGCCACAGTATTGAAATGGTTGAAGGCATCAACACATGGTTGATAATGCTACGGAACTACGCATGAAAAGCATGGGTGACAAGATAAGTCTTCAGATGACAGTAACATTGTTTTGCTGTTTCCTACTGACCCGACACTAAGTGGGAGTGAATTCCGAAGAGTTGGTGCAGCAACTGAGAAAGCATTAAATCCAAACATTTGTTTAAACTCTGAGAACAAAAGGTAAATCAGGACTAGATGACTGAAGTATGGCAAACTTATAGAAACACACTTAGGAATAATCTGTTCTACCAACTAAAGTTCTGATAATTTGTATTGTAAAATAATTTTATAGCATAAACTATATAATTATATTCTAACACGCTGACCGCCTCACACTGGCCGCCTCACACTGGCCGCCTCACACTGACCACCTCACACTGACCACCTCACACTGGCCACCTCACACTGGCCACCTCATATTGACCACCAAAACTGTGTTTTAATTAACCACATTTAAAAAATATACTTTGACTGTTATCTGTTTAATTTGAATTTCGGTCCAAATGTCACGTTTAAATTGCAAGCGAGGGAATTTGTGAATTATTTTCATACTGTTCTCAATTATAGGAGTCCAGTGATTAATTATTGGATTAATCAACTGTTAATACAACACGTGTATATTTTTATATATAGTTTTACTTATATACTTTTAATGCATGACATGTGTATATTGTTGTATATATATATATATATATATATATATATATATATATATATATATATATATATATATATATATATATATATATGGACTTTTGTCTGAAATAAACGTGTGCGTGTGTATATATATATATATATATACACTTATATATAAAGTTAGAGTGAGGCAGAGGGGGGTTTACCCACCTGGTGGGCATTGCGGTCATTCTTCATCTTCTGTATTCGCTCCATCTGCTGTTTCCTCACAGCCGTGTTGTCAATGGCGAGAACATCGATTTTCGTCTCCAATTCCAACTTATACTTGTTCACACCAACAATCGTCTCTGAATAATAAGAAGAAAACTTCTTTTGTACCGAAATCCCTGGAAACCAAACTCAAAGGCGCAACAAAATAAACGGGTTAATCAATCTCGAAATCGGTTAGGAATAATAAAGTTGTCAACAGATCAATGGATACGCTGGGAAGCTCAGGAGAATACGTTAAAAAATGAGTTTTCAAATGATGGTGAAATTATATAATGTTTTCTACTGATCTAACACCAAGAGAGAATTCCAAAGAGTCGATTGACATTCCAATATTTCACACAAAACCTATGCGGCTACCCTACACCAACACTAACACCACAATTCTTAATCGACTTATTCACTACTTGTAACAAAATAGTGGTGATTCTGAATCTGAATGAATGAAAATTTGTCTGTGCTCAATCAGTCTGGCTTCTGTGTGAACAAGTCAAACATCTGTTACCTCGCAACTAGGAAGAAGCCAACGTTACAAATTGAAACAAGGGCAAGTGTCCCTGAACATTCTCGTTAGCCAGGGTTGGTGTCAGTACTACAGTACCCTTGGAAGATCAACCTGTTGATATGTAGGTTTGTCGGTTTATCCCATGCCAAGTGTGGATGTACGCCGAGTAATTTCTACTTTGTCCCACTTGCTGTCTTGGTTGACATGTTTCTGGGAACCATGCCGCACATGCCCTACTTCAAAGAGCATTTAAAGGAAATGCTTATCATTACCTGTCCGACCAGCGATGACGGGTCCACGACAAGTTAAAGTTAAGTTCCTGTAAGCTGGCCTTATAAAATTTGAGCTCGCAAACCCATTGGTTAACACAGCAACTGAAAAATCATTTCAACAGGTCTGTCAGCCAGGGTACTGATGTACTCAGCTGATGTACTCAGCTGATGTACTCGGCTGCCCCCTCCTGAATAATCTCATGTGTGTGCTGCCATCTAGTGTTCACAAGAAATAACATAACCATACGCTGTGGATTAAATGTAACACAAACTGAAAGTGAAATAAGTCGAATATAAAATTATAAACCTCAGAGTTTCTTCTAAGTTGAACATAATATAAAGTAAAGTAGCAGTGTTTGTTCAAAACAAACACTGTTGTGACCGCCAATGACAATAAAATAGCCATTCAACATAAATATAGTGAAGATTTGCAATGTAAATGAAGCGCACATTCTCAATGAAAATTATAAATAATTATCAATGTAAACAATATACACATCCAATGTAAACAAAGTGCAGATTGCCAATGTAAATAAAGTGCATACTTCCAATGTAAACACACTACACACATCCTATGTAAATAAACTACACGTAACCAATGTAAATAGACTATATGCATCCAAAGAAGGGAAACAACATCATAATTATGGAAGAAAACATAGCATCACAATGCAGGGAAGATGTCTGACCGTGCACGCATGAATAAATTCAAACAAATTCACAGACATCTCATAAGGATGTGCTACACCCAGATGAATAATGCTTGGACTCTCGATAAGGCTTCCTTGTCCAACTGCCATCCGGTGTTATGTGTGGGTGGCAATCTTATTAAAGCGAAACAAAAGTCATGGTTTTTGGCCTATATACCTATAAGAGTTACTAAAACATAACAATATGTAACTATAATTAAGAATATCACACCAGTGGTTTACTAGGACAACCTTATTGAACACACATCTTAACTTCAAGGGCCGCACCATACTGTTACATAACCCTACATCACAGGTGTGATATTCTGGCAATATTCGCTTGCCAAACGAAAACATTATTTGTATACACATATTCCTATTCTTGCCAATAGGATATGGCCATGCTATTTGCATACAAACTCAACTTATGTAACATATTCTGGTTTCTGTTTAATAAACTAGTCTTTTTTCTGGCAAAATAGCATGTTTGTTTGAGATTTTGCACTGGTTCTGTGTATGCCTGTCTCCCTTAACACATGACTTTAGTCTAGGTTACTTATTGGTCGCGTTGATGAACATGTCAGCCTTCGATCAGTCAGGGAAATGATCGTAATCTCCAACTTTTAGAGCACATTCTGAGTAAAACACTGGCGTGGTATTCTTAATTTTAGTTGCACGTGGTTAGTTTTTATTATCTCATTCAGCTGCATAGCCCCAAAACCATGACTCGTTTCGCTTTAAAAAAGAATGGGTGAAAACTTGGACCCACAGAAAGAGGGACACACAAAGGAAGGAACCAACGAACCATGCAAAACACGAGTACGAGCAGGGAAATTAATCGAAATTAAATAAACAAAATGGATGACTGGGTAAAAAATGATGCAGTACTTGCTTCCAGACTTCACCACCTACAGAGAGAGGCCGTCCTTTGGCCACCGAGTTCTGCCAAGATGAGTAACACGCCAGTGAGAACACAATAATAACCAAAATTCCATTGTGTCTAAATCCTCATGAACCAGAGCTCAGATGCACAACAAATCAAAATCGTTACGCGTAATATATCATGAACAGGGACATACAAAAGTCATCGTCAGAGTGAGAGATCACTGTGGATTTAAGGTGGACATACAATTTCAAAAAAATAGTCCTGAATTTTTATGCGAAAGGTAATGATCTTGAAGTGATGGGGAGTTGTTTCCTGATTTTGGGCACAGCTACAGAGACTCTGAGCTGCCTGGAGATATTCAAAACATGCAGAAGAGAAGCCAAATAGGGCGGCCGATGTACTAAAAGAGCCCGATATATAAGAATGAACAGAATTTGATTTGACAGGTAACCGGAAGCCAGCGTAGCTGTTTAAGTAGGGGTACTAGTGTTGGTGCACAAAAGTAGCACTATTAAAATTTAACATGTACAACTATTTCAGGCGTGAAACACACTCACCCGTGCCATTGTCGATGCGTGCCTGCCTGCGAGCTGCGCATTCTTCTATACGTAACTTTGGCATTCCATCAGCAACTGCCTTCGCCATGCCTCCGATAGCTTCCACCTGCGATACAAAACATTATTACACACGCAGGTAATACACTCTACTCCAGTACAGGGTGCAGCTATGATTTCATAATAATACACAAAATGGCACATGCAATAACAAAACTATTTATGTCTTAATGTACAACGTGGCAGACAAACATTTGAAATAATTTTTTTATTTCATTACTTTCCGCACTTGTATTTGTTGTCAATTTGCTAGTCAAATATCTATGTGTAATAAATAATAAATGTAATATTTGCGATCTGTACTGCCCCTAATCGCTCTCGACAGCTGGAGGAGGAGCTCAAATCATCAGACTTAGCTTATGGCCATGTCTAATTATTTGTCCCAGACGATTACTGAGTAGTGCCCATTTGATATAAGTGCACACTGCGTAGGAATTGATGAGTACAAGAATATTTCCCAACATCCAGTTTTAATAACATAAAGAGCTTGTAAGGAAAATACATTGTAAAACAAAACTTGTTAAATTTTACGAGCATTTTCAAAATGCATTTCACTAAAGTGCTCACAAATTCATCAAAAGCAGACACATATCCATCAGAAGCACAGTGGGAACAGGTTGAAAAGTTGTTGAAAATAATGTACTATCAACCACTTTTTGACCTCTCTTTGACCTTTCTGCTCACTGGATGAAGAGCCGAAATGTAATATCATAAAAGGTGCTGTCATATATGTGATATGCCAGAGGACGTTATTTCTGTGACATCCCAAGAAAATTGTATACAAGTTTTGACAGTCAGAGTCTGTGAAGTGTAAAACATCCTTTTTGCATTTAGCTTTTTATCTTAATATTTATTATACAACACATGGTCCGTTCAAATATGCACTATTAAGCAATTATATAAAAATGTCTACAAACTCACATCTACATCTCACTCACTTGCAATGCGCTTTGAGGAACTTATTGGCTGCTACCAAATTCCAATGCAATAGCTACATGGCACTCAATACAACTAATACAATAGCTACATGGCACTCAATACAACTAATACAATAGCTACATGGCACTCAATACAACTAATACAATAGCTACATGGCACTCGATACAACTAATGCAATAGCTACATGGCACTCGATACAACTAATGCAATAGCTACATGGCACTCAATACAACTAATACAATAGCTACATGGCACTCGATACAACTAATGCAATAGCTACATGGCACTCAATACAACTAATACAATAGCTACATGGCACTCAATACAACTAATGCAATAGCTACATGGCACTCAATACAACTAATGCAATAGCTACATGGCACTCAATACAACTAATACAATAGCTACATGGCACTTAATACAACTAATGCAATAGCTACATGGCACTCGATACAACTAATGCAATAGCTACATGGCACTCAATACAACTAATACAATAGCTACATGGCACTTAATACAACTAACACAATAGCTACATGGCACTCGATACAACTAATACAATAGCTACATGGCACTCGATACAACTAATGCAATAGCTACATGGCACTCGATACAACTAATGCAATAGCTACATGGCACTCGATACAACTAATGCAATAGCTACATGGCACTCGATACAACTAATACAAACTGCTTTGCATCAAACAAGAATGAAGCGAAAGTCGATTTCATTGGGGAAAACATTCCAAGTAGCACTCACCTCGTTGACGACCTGAAGCGCCTTCTCAAAAATCTCATTTGTGAGACTTTCCATCATGAAGGAGCCCGCCCAGGGATCAGCGACCTGGGAACAGAGATAACGAATTAGTTAATTTTAGTTCTTCCATTCACAGATGACGGTTCATAGCAGAACAGAACCATTAAGAATGATTTCAATCATCCTTGAATGTATAGAAATTCTGGTTGTAAACTTGGACATTATTTACATAAACGAACATTTCAGCCATGTCATGTCACATGACCAGCATCATCCTTGAATGTAGAGAAATTTTGGTTTCTTGGCCTGTTAACTTAGACATTATTTACATAAACGAACATTTCAGCCATGTCATGTCACATGATCAACATCATGTGATACTGGGAAGGACTGGTGGAAGCTCTAGGCAGACATCTCGGTTTGGTTGCAATTTAGCGAAACCAGTGGGCTCACAAAGGCCGCAAGACACGGCCAAAATATTCTGTGCACCAACCAAGTTTCTTGTCGAAATAAATAATGTCTAAATATTTTAATCATATTCTCTCTTCTTCACAACAATATAATCCGCAAGTACATTCGTCACATTTGTTGTTCCTTATGTTTCTGGCTCCAACAATCCAAATACCTGTATGCCTGTGTATGGCTATAAAGTAAGCAAATTGTATATTTACAACCATAGCCAGAGTACTAGAACATAATATTATGCTTGTGTTTTGGTGTTCTCGTATCTTACTGCATTCATCATCGCACAACTGGCTGAATTTTGAAACAAATATGGAATATTAAAGTATACTGGATATTGTGTATACTGTGACAATTCTGGTGTGTTTGTGTGTGCATGCATGCGTGTGCACGTGCACATACATGCAAGTTACTGCATGTGTTCACATTCTTATTAAACTGATGACTACATAACCACTAACAATTTTAAAGAATAACTGCAATAATTATTACAACCGTTACTCAACAAGTGCTAAGATATGCCCACCTTTGGTATACCAGACTCCTCCTGTAAAATAATCTGTGTGTTACGTGCGATGCGAGCACTGAACGGAGTAGGCAGACCGAGGGCTTCATCAAACGAGTTGGTGTGGAGAGACTGTGTTCCCCCAAACACGGCCGCCATTGCCTCAACGCTGGTCCTGATTATGTTGTTGTACGGATCCTACAAAGGACCACAGATCACACGAATACAAATATTTCTATTTCACGTAAAAACCCACATACAAACAAATATACAGTAAAACTATAAAGACATGTTTGAAAATAAATAAGTTATAATAAATGCATTAAACATATAAGTACATTAAAAATATAAATTTATAAAAATATAAATACTATTTTTTTTAATAGTTAAAAATAATAAATAATTACATAAATGGGATAATAATAATCATGACGAAGTCTTACACAGTAACAGTATCCACCTAGATAAAGCACTCATGGTGCTTTGCTCCAGTGTCAGAGCTAGTTTTGGCAGTAGCTAATGCAGCACCCATGCTACACTCAACTGATGCAGTGCGTGTTAGTTTGTGAGTCTACAACACGCTACATATATTATGTTCATAAGGCAGAGACAAGTTGTCCCATTGTTTGGGATCTTTATTCCTGGCAGACATCAGGTAGAAGGGACTATTGGCTTTCAGTGTCTCATAAAATAATGTTTATTAATTTATATAAATAATGATATCTGTACAATGATATTTTTTGGTGCTGTAATTTTTTTTAAATATTACATAAAACAATTTGGATATGATAAACAATATATTTCATTCGAAAAGACACAAAGTGTGTGACTAAAATTGCCTTAGTTTTGAAACAGTAGTGTGTGGTCTCAAACACTGGTCCTCTCAAATTGAGAGTCCTGTGCTCTAACCACCTCGCCGTTGTGGCTCCTTTATACATCTGCCCAAGGAAGAATCAAAGCCATTGATTATGATTGAAACAAAACTTCAAAATAGCACAGAACCACCTAGTTTTGTGAGTCGAATGTGGTTATTGAGAAAAATCCGATTGTTTGATTTTATCGGAGATGTGACATGCTAAAAATGTTTTGCGGTGACAGTCAGTGACCTAATGATTGAGCAGTAACAGAACAAAACAGGAGCCAATATCATACAGATAAAATAAGAAAGTCACCTTGAAAACAAATGGCCTGGTGAAAGCAATATTAGTGACACGCATGTGTTAAGTGACCATATTTTTGCATTGCAGTGTTAATGACAAACATCTTCTGTCAGTAACCAGCCAGAGTGACATCTCAACATTAGCGACATACCTGTTCTGTGAGTGACCAGCCAGAGGTTTGTGAGTGACATCTCAACATTAGTGACTTGGGGCTTTTTGGCTGAAACTTCTCCTTGATAAGTGTTGCCCACAATCTTCGGGCTGCCCGCAACTTGGCAATCTCCTGCAAACAACACCAGAGGATGCCACTTGCTCTCGGGAACTGGCTTAGTGTTCTTTTGACATAACATTTTTTTTTACATATATTTTATGCTCATAAAGCAGAGACATTGGTGAGATCAGACATAGGACCAAAGTACTTGGCCCCAGGTCTAGGTCAGATTGTCTGCAGCTTTTATACATCAGAAGATGTGTCTGTACTTTGAAGGTCATGAACCTGAGATGACATCAGAAGACTTGGTACTTAGTTGAAATTTTTACTTTTAATGGCAAGGATGTTTGCAGCAGGATAAAAAAACAGTTACAGATAGGGATTCCCAAACTCGGAGTCAGTGACCTTAGGGGTTCCCAAACTGGGAGTCAGGGACCTTAGGGGTTCCCAAACTGGGAGTCAGTGACCTTAGGGGTTCCCAAACTGAGAGTCAGAGACCATAGGAATTTTCAAACTGGGACCTTAGAGGCTGCCATGTATTTCAAGGGATCCTCGGCAAACACGAAAATTATTTTAGAATGGCACATTACGGCCTTGAGCAGAAAAAGTTCTGGAACCTCCAGCTCAGCACTGCTGCACAGACTCACACATAGACAAGTCTGTGCTTGGACTCACCAGGTAGAAGTGCTTGCACTCACCAGGTAGAAGTTCATTCCAATGCCCCAGAAGAACGACAGCCGTGGAGCGAACTCATCAATCTTCAGTCCCGCTTCCAGACCTGGTGACAAAGACAGACAGACAGACAGTGACAGAAGGACAGACAAACGATGTATAGACAGATATAATGATAAAAGGACTTTTACTAACATAATCTAATTGCACGAATCTTGGAGAACATGTGTGCTTATAGGTGGATACTTTTAAGTTTTTATTCTCCGACAGGTTATACATTTATACCGTGTGTGATATTTTATTTCCCCTGGTACAGACATACAACAGGTAGAGAGGCCGATGGTTATCAGCATCTCATCCGAAAGACACGTTTTTCATGGAAAAGGCATGTACCAAGTAGGTATATTTTGTAGCCTCACAATTAACGACACCCGATTCCAGCAAAACCTAGAGTTCGGTCGAAATTCTGATGACATACAGCTATTCCCACTTTCACAAGTCAGATTTCATTTGATGTATATTTCGTAGACTGATAGCACTCGCTCAGTATCGGAATAACACAGGCCAAATAACCAGTAAAAAAAATTTTATGTGGATTCATAAGGACTTAAAAAGAAATTCAAGTCAAAAATACGGATACAACATTGAGTGATACCACAACATTGAGTGATACCACAACATTGAGTGATACCACAACATTGAGTGATACCACAACACTGCACAAGAGCTGTCAACTGAAGATTACTCACCTGTGTTGCAGTACTGGATTCCGTCTGCGATTGTGAAAGCCAACTCGAGGATGGCATCAGCACCAGCCTCTTGCATGTGATAGCCAGATATTGAGATGGAGTTGAACTTTGGCATGTGCTGAAAACAAGCAAGCTCAGTTAGTTTAGCACAGCACATGGCATACATGGTCATTCCATCTACTGGGGCCAGATTACTATTTTACTTCAAGCAACATCAGTTAGTTCAAAGGTCCTTCAATTTTATTATTCCACTCGTCTCATTTCAGAATCATTTCACAATTTTTTTTACCTATCTAGTAATGACTACGACATGCCAGCTTGTTTGTACAAAAGTGTTATTTAGTTTTGATGAAATTATCGGACAAACTACTGAATTATTTTTTACGGAGTTCAGTCAAAATTCTATATGCACACTACAGATTAAAATATCAACAAATCCCTTTTATGACGGGTACAATTAATTTAAAACTGGGTTAAATTAATTTTAAATTAAATGAATTTCAAGAACTTTAATACAGCACGTATACTTGACAGACGGATACTCTTAAAAAAGCTCATACTCTGCCTCATTTCCTCACAGATACCTCAAATTGATAAGGTGGCTGGGAAAAAGTTATATATTTACTGAGCAATCAAGGTTCAAGGATAAATGACACTCAATCCTAAACACTGAACTAAGAGGCACAACAAACCAGAATCGTTAAGCATGATATCATGAACAGTGATACACAAAAGTCATCATCAGTATACCATAAAGACGCAATCATCAGCAGATACTTACATGCGACAAGTACGAGAATATGTCTGCAATGATCTGGATAGACGGCGCTGGAGGGTAGATGTACGTGTTTCGCACCATGAACTCTTTCAGAATGTCGTTCTGGATGGTTCCCGCAATCTGCTCTTGTTTTGCCCCCTACAACGTTCAAAATCAGCTGACCCCCTCAGCCACCAAAAAGATTTCAACTGCACCCATTTCTCCTCTCCATCACATGATTAAATACTGTCTGACATGCAATGTTTAATTATATGCATTTTGATGCATTTGTTAGGTGCGTTACTGATACAAAATATAGTATAATCATACTACATAAACTCTGTTTTACATAAAAGCTTTTTTAGTACGACTATAAAGCAGTAATAATATCCAGACAAATTGTAATAATTACATGGAATTCATATACACTGCTTTCTGACTTTATGTATATTTTAACAATCGTGCAGCAAATTCTAACAATGATACACCAGAAATACCAACAATGATAAACCAGAAATACTAACATAACGATGGTACACCATAACCACTTGCAAATTAATTTCATGGCATGCACCATTGTGTTAGACAACATTACGTCATGAATGCATGCAGTCTGACAATATTTTTCACCATATGAAAATTTATTTGTAATATCCTACTCCTATATTTGCTAATAGGATATGGCCATACGTAACACATTTTGGCCTTTGTTTTCTAAACTTATGCCATTCTGATTTAGCAGCTCGCTGGATTGAGTTTGCATTGCTTTTGATAACCATTTGATTTCGGTCGAATGCACTTGATGCGTTTCACCGGAGTCGATTTCTTAGAATTGCCAGGCTCTTATTGGTCATCCAATTAACATGTCAGCTCCCAGGATAATTATGACCTAACCAGAACCTCCCACTTTTAGAACCCGTTTTGAGAAAACCACAAGCGTGATATTCTTTACTGTAGTTACAAAAGGTTAGTTTTTGTTAAACTCGTTTAGGTGCACTGCCCCAGTACCATGAGCTGTTTCACTTTAACTGTGTCGCCACAATGCATAGCAGTGTGACTGCACAAAATAGAACTGATCCTACTGCGTGCAATGCGACTTTTTTAATGACGTAGCCATTCCCTCGTTGCAGTGACAATATAGTCTTGTGACCTCCCCCACCTGTTCCTCTGCAGCCACAATGTACATGGCAAGGATCGGCAGCACGGCGCCATTCATTGTCATAGAGGTTGAGATCTTCGTCAATGGGATGTCGTCGAAGAGCAGCTGCCAACAAGTGATATGTGTAAGACAACTTCTACAGCAGACAATGGGTCAAAAAAACATTGCAAATCAGGTTGTTGTTAATGATCAGATCTGTAGTGTGCGAATAGTTTAATATGTGCACAGTTAGTTTTTGCAGCATTATGAGCTAAACAACAGGTAAAGTAAGGCACAGTCGATGTAACAAGTGTGCATATATTTTATAATTATAATCACCAAAAGAATTTGTGTTGATCACTAGATCTGGTAACATGTGAAAGTGAATTTAGCCTGAAGCCAACATAATTGCAACACAAACTACTTTACTCCTTTTTTGTTCACTTTTGTTCAAAATTAAATACCACATTTACACAAACGAGCAAGCATGTCACAGTTGACACCAGATACGTTTTATTTTTTGCAAAAAGAATTTGTAATGAGATGAACAAAACATTGAATTGAGGAGGAACCTTTAACGCTTTTCAAAATGTTTGTGTTTTTGCTACCTTCATGTCTTCAACTGAATCAATGGCCACACCCGCCATGCCAACATCACCCGTCACTCGAGGGTTATCCGAGTCGTAGCTGTGAAAACAAGAGGCCAAGGGTTAACAGTAGCGTTGCATGACATTACTGGTGTATCGGTATATCACAGTATTTTTTCTACATGATGTGTATCCCGATACACCTTTGACATACTGATATATCACTTTTATATTTTTATTTTTGCATTTTGTTGTTGTCCATGTTCAGGTTTGAGTAATTTATTCTCAGAGCTTAATGTCTACCAGACATGATGTCTTTGTATGTTTAATTAATTACTTAATACAATAATAATTAAACAGTCTTTGTATTTTCTATATTTTACAATTCTGGTTAACTATGTCTAAAATCACCAACCAAAATTACTTATACAGTTAATATTTAATATAAATGGTTATTCTGTGTCAAATCAAATACGATCAAAAAGTTGATGTCTCAGAATTTGCTAAAATTTTAAACAATGAATAAGTAGTTATACCTGAGCATTTGTGCAAAAAAACTAAGGATTTACATACAAGTCGTGTCTGTAACGCCCTATAATGTAAACGGGGTAAGCGCCCCAAAACACACTCATTATTTTATCTGTTTTCAGGTGCTTCTAACTTCAGAAGTTTATAAGCTACATATCTGCAATTTGCTGTATATGTAGACATATTGGAACAGATTATCTGTGCAAAATTCAAGAACGATAGGGCAAAGGACAATTACTATATTAGGCGCACGAAAATAAAGTTTTTCCCCCGAGAAGGAATTCAGCAGTCTGTATTGCATTGTTGTGTTACCGGGTACAGTACAATGTCCAAATTGCTACCATCTATTGTCAGGGATACTGACAATAACATATTAGTTCAGTAGACATCTAGTTGCTATACTTTCAGAATAATTCAGCCTTAAACTTTAAATTTTTCTATAATTTTACGAATTTCAGCACCCAAAATAAAAATGTGGGACAAGTCCTATGACCACCATTTTTTTTAACTGTGCAGTCCTTTATTAGGAAAACAACACATTAAAATTTCAGGATGGTGTCTTATTTAAATTATAATGCAGCTGAAAGTTACTGTTCTGCCCAGTGGCATTTTTCTCCTAAATTTCTACCAAATTGGCCAAAATATCCTAAATAAAAGTGGCAGGACACCATCCTGTTGTTTACACAATAAAGGACTATGCACACTTTAAAAAATGGTGGTCTTACAACTTGTCTCACATTCTCATTTTGGGTTCTGAAATTTGTAAAAAATAAAAAAAAAATAAAGTTTATGGCTGATTTATTCCAAAAGTATAACAACTAGAATTCTACTGAACAATGAAATACAGACTGCTGAAATCCTTCTCGGAATTTTTTTCCAATGTTCTTTTCCATTTTCGTGTACCAAGTATACCCAATGTATGTTGTCCTATCATTCTTGTAAGCTTCTTAAGTTAGAAGCACCTGAAAACATAAAAATAACAAGTGTGTTTTCGGGCGCTAACCCCCTGTTCACATTATAGGACATTACAGACACAATTTGCATGTAAATGCTTAGTTCTTTTGCAGAAGTGCTCAGGTATAGCTACTGATTCACTGGCTAAAATGTAAGCAAATTCTGAAACACCAACTTTTGAAACTTCCTGAAAATTGGTTGATTTGACACGGAATGACCAATATAAGTCAGGTATGTTAGAATATAATATAACACAACTGATCAAGTCATCTTATATCTTAACCAAAACAACCACAATATATTGTGATATGTATCACAATACGGTCTGCATCGCGATATATTCCGATACAACATGGACATGTGATTATAAAACAACTGGTACAAATGTGTGACAATTTTATTGAATGCAGAAAATGCAGAGTAGGTTTCTAATCTTTCAAAATAAAATCAGAGAAACAAATTTGGCCATGGTAACGAGAACCTATTTTATTCTGCCCTATTAACAATGGAAAAACTATCAAAAAATTAGTCCCATTTTTTTTTTATAATCCAAGTGTACCACTAACCCACAAATCCAATTTTTTTATTATTGGACTTTTTTATATTTACAAAGCCCCTTTTGTGGACCATATATGAAGAAATAAAAAACGTGTTTATCTGGAAGCATACATGAAGAAAAAAAAACTGGGTTTATCTTGAACAACAAAAGGAGTAAGCAGACATAAGTCACATGACTAACATAGTTACCCTCTGTGCGTGGCAAGGTCAAAGGCCACACTCAGTCCTTGTACCCCAGCCTTGATGTTTGCTTTGTAGAACTTGTTACTCTCTTCCACTGTACTGAAACCTGCATACTAAAATAACAACAATAACAACGAGATATGAACATTATCCATTCAGTGACTGTCAAATTTCAATGTGTGTATGACCAATATACAACATTTTCTTTTACATTTGCTTTGTATAAATTTAAATGTTTACCCTTGGTACAAAGTTGCTTTATTTTTAAAAATATGTGTGACATAATATAAAACAACTTGCAGGCGTGGGTAAAAAGTTTCTAAAATGTAATAATTACATTAATGCACACCAACAGTTGTAGTCTTGTTATGTGTCTTACCTGGCGTATTGTCCAGGGCCTCTGCGTATACATGGTGGGATAAGGTCCCCGGGTGAAGGGAAACTTCCCAGGGAGCTCGTCATCATACCCTTTGAGATCATCTAACGTGTACAGAGGCTTCACGTCTATTCCCTAGAAATTAAATAACAATGAAGATACACTCGAACGAGCAATATAATTGTAAGATGCATTTGGCTCCTTTCCACCATAAGAATGGTGAATTTTCTTTAAACTATTTCCATTCACAAATGCCTACTGATTTTCTATGTTTTCTACCAATGAGGGAAGTAGCACTGGCTTCTCAGTGCTGTAAACATTATTTGTATTCTCTGTAAATACGTAAAACCATTCTTTTATGGTTAAACTACTTGCATTGCCATTTTGAGATACTGACCGGAACTGATTGGATGTGAGAGGATATGGCGAGTGTTATGGAAAAACTGGCGTGGCACTTTGGAATGAAAGTATACAAACCAGTGTCTACAATAATGGTGTATAATTTACTGCTATTTGGCCAAAAGTGTATACATGTCTACGGGCACACCTAGCTACCATTAAATGAACCTTTGGATGCAGTACATAATTTTTTTTGGATTTGCTGTTTATCACATTTTCATCACTTAAACTGCATCCTAACATCCTAATATGTAGTGTGTAAATAGTTAAGTTAATAAGTAATATCCGCAGTCAATTTAATAAAAAAAGTGCATATTTTCGTTTAAATCATAAAATTTTTACTTTCGTCGTTAGATCTGGTAAGGCTCAAAATAGTGGATATCCAAAACAGTAGACACGTTATGGGGTCAAGGCAGATCATGGGCGTAACTTCCATCCTCTCGTCGATCACATGACAGTTACAAAATTTCACCAAGGGCAACATTTGTGAGTTTTCAGCATTTCTAGTTTTAAACTACATACAAAAGTTGCACAAACGAGCTAGCATGTCGTAGTGGATACTAGGTACATTTGAATTTTCGCAAAAAATTAATTTGAAATGAGACAAGCACAAAAATTCAGTTGATGAGGCATCTTCAAGTGAAACAGCCGCTTATTAGAATCAAACTGCCCGGTGATTATATTAAGTGGAGTCTACTGTATTACCAGGATATACGTCACTATTACTTGGGTGTTATATATTATTTCTGAATGTCAATTAACTATTTAACATAATAGTAACATATCTATAGAAAATGATTCTTTCATGCATTCAATATTAGTATCCCAAGTTTGCAATGAATTTCTTCATCTATTTTTGTCCAAGTTTTTTACTAAGAGGGCTTTTTCCATGGCTTTTTTGGGGGGTCTTACGTCCACTGTCAATAGTAGCATACCTCTGCCGTGTGCCAGGTCAACTTCTCCTCAGGATCAGCCCCTTTCAGCTGTTTGGTTGCCAGTTTGCGCCAGTCTTCATTCAGTGGCACTCTGTACTGCCGTCGCTGGTGGCAACTGTGCAGCCAGCCCGTTGCCATGGGCAACAGTGCCTGGAAGAAGTTGTTGCAGCTTAGAGTGGCACAATGATCATGGCTAATCCCAGTTATTTGATATCCTATTATGATTGACTAACCTAATGCAGTGCTATAATGATCTGAGTAAACAATGGTTACACATACTGCTAAGTGAGTAAACCCAGTAAACCCACCAACAAGTCGGTGAAGTCAAAGGGAATGTGCAATGATTTCCATTTGTTAACTCACTTAACTGATACGCAGCTAGTCGGGGTTTCGTATTTATAATTAACATGCCTCAATTCTCTAAATATTTTGATCTTAACTTACATCTAAATTAGCAATATTATACATCAAGTTTTACTCTTAATTGCCATAGTTTATTTACCATAAGAAATTCTACAAAACAGGAATCTGACAGACTGATAAATCATCCAACTGATGGGGGAAGATTCTGCAAGAAGCAGTAATTCAAATGAGATTTCATAAATAATACTGATTATTGGCTGGCAGCAATGACTAATGCAGAAACCCATCATCCTATCAGACCTACGTACCGATTCTATCGTAGATGGGCAAGAATTGTGATTGTCATATGGGTTATACAGGTAATACCGGAATACAGAACAGTTCCACAGATTCAACAAGGGCAACATCATCTGGCGAACTTGTAGATGTCCACTCCGGAATCTGGTGTGACGAATTGTCTCAAGTTCCTGCAGCTATCACGGTGGTGAGGGCATGACACAGAATGGTTGGGACATCTACAAGCCATTCAACAACTTTGTAGAACATGTCTGGTCTGGAGACGCTCACTTCAACTCATTCTGTGCCATGCCACTGACTTCTGAGCAGCCTACATCGATATGGATGGTTGAATACACATCTTGCTGCCCATCTCTACCTATGTTGGCATGGGTCCCAAACCAGCAGAAGTACATCAATATCTTAAGTCTTGAGTGAGTTTACTCCATACAGTTCCTTCAGTGGATAAAGTAGGACTTTTCATGTGGTCCACATGCAGTAAAGTAAACATGAAAAATTATTTTAATACCAAACTATAAACTTGCAAACAATATGTGTAGTTAAAATCATATGGCCTTTTTTACAGTTGAACTGTTAATAAGTTGTGTTGTTCATAAATACGGCTTTATTAGACTCAGAGTGGGTATCATACAGCTGAAATCGTCTAGACTGTACTGGTCGAGTGTCACTGGGAGAGGTTCCCAAGTCACACTAGTACATCAGCTGGATACATTAGTCCCATTAGTGGACAGCTGCTTTCGTACACCACCAGAATCTCTCCACATGCCTCTTTCTTAAGAAATCAACAGAGTGATTATATGTCCATATTATAGTCCTTCACCCAGCTGGGCGGGTATCATGTCCTCGTCGGGCTTGCTTGAACTCCAGATGTCTCAGTGGATGCATCTGGTTTCTATAGGGTCAGGGACCTCAGGACTTATCGATGGCTAATTACAGATGTCGACCAGTGACACTCAGTCGTCGCTGAATCTTTTAGGCTGTTCCATTGTCGGAGGAATATCATTGGGGCTGATTGTCAGACAAATGTCGCCAGGGTTCATTGCCAGACGAATGTATGCAGGTTTCACTGGTATATATATATATATATATATATCTATATACACACACACACACACACTCACTCACTCACTCACTCACTCACTCACTCACTCACTCACTCACTCACTCACTCACTCACTCACTCACTCACTCACTCACTCACTCACTCACTCACTCACTCACTCACTCACTCACTCACTCACTCACTCACTCACTCACTCACTCACTCACTCACACACACACACACACACACACACACACACACACACACACACAGACAGACAGACAGACAGACATACATATACATATCGATTGTATTTAGTGAGTGCAGATGCATGTGACTATGGTGTTATGGCAGAATAATGTTCAGGAACTTGTTTTATTTTTGGCCCATTTATGTTTGCAGAAGCGTAAGGCTAAGCCTAAGCTAAGGCTAAGCCTAAGCCTAAGGGCAAGGCTTAGGCTTTAGCCTTAGAAGGTAAATAACAAGAAAATGCATTTATGATAAGCACACCACAGCACATCATTTCACTGCACTTTTCACGACGTTCACGTTATAAATGATGATTAACAATTACATTAGATCGTGATCAACATTTAGGGATATTCCGGCCTAACTGACCAACTTTCTAGCCCAACTGTGTTCACGTTTTTCGAGTGCGACAAACATCACAACTTTTAACTTTAGATTAATGTTACCTTTTGCCCATGACGCAACATTTCTTCACGCACTACCGATGCAACTGTCAACATGGTAATGGGGGCTGGTCAAACAATACCAACAGAATACATCTAAAGTATTTAAACAAGAAAAGTTTCTTGAAAACCTGGCTTCGACTACCGTTATTCCAGGCACCGAAGTTGTTGTCTAAAAGGACCTTGACCTCAAATCACGGTATGTTCGTCATGTTCCCAGCCGCCAAATAAACAAAATTATTAGTATAAAAGTGTGCACCAGGGGACTCTCGAATTTCATGTATTTAATATTTAGTGGGTGATTCCATAATTTCGGTACATTTTGTGTCCTTGGTAATGGCAATTTTTTAATACAATACAAAATCGAAATATTTATTTTTTAATCATACAAATATATCCGTTTTATGTAACTATTTATCAAGTTGTTTCTGTTAATAAATTAAAAATAAAACATGCGTTTTATGTCAACCATATCAAAAATCGCCTATCCAGAGAACTAAATCGGATAATGATATTCCCTGAAGTCGGTGCAGCTTAAACAATTTTGACAGTCTAGACCCACTGGGAACTAAAACAAAAAGTAATGCGTTCATCCACATTTCAATGCATTTCAATGATATTATGCGCAATTAATTACACATTTTATTTTATTTCACTTGTCCAGACACTGTAAGTCCACTACGCCACGCACCAAATTTTGGATCCCGGATGGTTCGGCCCACGACGGGTTCGGCCCACGCCGACGGATGGTTCGGCCTAGTCGATTCGGCCCACGCAGACGGATGGTTCGGCCCATTTCACTGTCGCTATTGAAATCAGTGACGGTCGATTCGGCCCACTGCAACTATAAGCGGCGGAAACCTAAGAATAGTCGTTTCGGCCCACGGCCTGAATCAATAAGAAAGGCGGAGGGGCGGAAATTATGATTGCGCACAGAAACATACGTACACGCTAATATATTAATAATGATCTGGAACTATTTATAGAAATATAGCAATACAAATAAATTAAAAGAAAGTGGTTGACATAATAAAATAGGAAGAAGAAGAATGAAAGCTGT